>JARYZH020000084.1:1100635-1700635 GCA_030021035.2 Notholithocarpus densiflorus | reverse complement strand
TCCGGCTATTGGGCAATGCAAGAGTAGGTGATTTACGGTCTCCCCTGCCCTTTTACATATACAACACCAATCAATAACAATAAGCCAACGCTTCCTCAAATTGTCATTGGTCAAAATCCTGGCTTATCTCACACCCTTCCAATCCTCAGAACCCCCAAAGGTCTCCTTGACCTTTTGCCATCAATTAGCCCACCAAAACCAAACTTAAAACCCTTCATTGTGGCTGCCCAGAAAACTCCACAACTGGTTTCTTCTATATTTTAAACATTTTGCTTCCAAACCTCATTTTATGTTAATTCTGATCAAACTAAAAGCCCTAAACTCCTTCCACTTTAACAGACAACCCTGTTATGATCTTGATAAACCAAATACAATAAAAGAATTATGAAAGTGTATGGTATGTCTAACCAAATTTAATTATTGGTAGAGCCAGATGGTTGAATGCAATGCTCATCATTTGATGGAGGCATTCAACAAGTACAACATAATTTCAAGTTCTTTGACAACTGTAACTTTTATTATTGGTAAGTTACAATGCACTCAATGGACCTAAGAACCATGGACACAACAAGGGACATGGTGACACAGAAATTCTTGAAAAACTAGGACACGAAAATTAATTAATTAATATTTAATTTAGATATAATTTATATATTTTGGGAATATTTTTTGTTCTCACGGTAATGCATATAGAGGGCCTCTAATTAAAGTTATATCACAATTTACTAGAATCACAAAAGCAAGAGAAATTCACCTGAGCCTTCATTCCAAAGCCAAAGAGAGCCAAAAATAACATTAGAAATCCAACCATCTTCATTTTTTTATTTTTTTTTGGGTGCGGGGGGGAGTGAGTCTCACAACATAAAATTTAAGTCATCATTACTTCACACAGAAAGTCCTCACAATCTGTTAAAGCTGAAGATTATAGGACTTCATTAAGTCACTCAGAGAACATTGTTAAACATGTATGTTAAAAGTGAAATGAGGGGTTCTTACAGAACAATAACTCATATCAAAAGGAATCAGAAATTTCAGAATATATTTCATGTAAACTTAAAAATTAGTTAGGCCTTATAGTCATGTGCAACCATTAGTACAATACATTTATACAATAATATGGTTGATGCACTGCCAACGTGAGTTGCATCTTTATCATATCATATAAAACCAGTAAAACATGCTAGAGCCATGGTGATTGCAACACTTCCACAGTTTTCTCATTGTACAACAAAAACTTACTCTTGTTTTATGTGCAAAAACTTACAAATCTCCAAAAAATAAGAAAAGACCATTGTCATAATACAACAAAGCCCTAGTGCTAATTTTTTTGGGGTCAACTAATAATATTATTATTTTCATAATGATATTTTTTTTTAAAAATTACACACGCATAACAACACACTTAAAAGCCTATGCTTCGGTTTTCTTGGACAAAAATTAGGGGGGGGGGGGGGGTGGGAATTCTCACGGAACTAACACATTCATGACACATCTTTGCCTTATGTGGATAGTTTGGGGAGAGAGAGAGAAAGAGAGAAACTGCATTGAGTTATCTACTATTGAGCCGAAATTATTATTACTACAAATTTTTGTCTTAGCGATACATAGCATTTGGAAATGTTGCTTCTCATTCTTTTGTAGATCTCTTTAACTATATTATGAGTAAATTCAACTTATAGTTCTTTAGGGGACTCATTTGCATACTTCCTCTGCACTTAGGTTCCCCTCCTATTGATAAATTTTTATCAATAAAAAGAAATTGCCATGAACAATACGATTTTTAAAATGTAAAGTACAGTACTTGACATAATAAATAAAAGTGCAGTAGTTGTGCAATCAAATGGTTTTTCTAGCAAATTCATAAATCTACAGAGTATAATTATGTAGCATTTCTAAATTAAGGACCTAGTACTCACATTTCGTAAACAATTATTCCCAATTCCTAAGTTTCTATAAAGAAATAAACGATTATTTGACATTTAAGTTTTCATATAAATGAAGTTCACTTGTTATCTATTTCATTCTTGAAGTAATAAACATAGGTTGCATTTATTATTTTGTGACTTTCAATATCTCGCATTTGAGCTTATCTATCAATACATAATACAATAAAATGGAGATGCATAAACCACAAAATAATTATTAAAATAAAAATGCAAGCAATTGACTCAAGGCCAATATATACCTCACAAAGCCATTGTTGTCAATGTCAGCAGCAAGAAACTCAGAGACAGTCATGTCCTGACCAAGAACCCACTTTGCCATCCTCCTATGCCGCTTGTCAACTCTTGCCTCGGCCAAGTACAAAAATGCTCGAGCAACCGCGAGCGTCGAAACCAGCAACCAAATGGAAGCAAAAATACGACCAGTCAAGGACTCAAAAGCCCGGTCACCGTACCCAACTGTGGTAACCGACATAACTGAAAGATAAAACGAATCCACCCACCCAAGCTTCTCCACAAAATGCATTACAGCCACCCCAATTCCAATACAAAGAACCACAACCCCCAATGCCAATCCCACCTTCATTCTAATCCTCATCCTCCCTTTCTTCACATCAACAATATAAGACCTCCCGGCTTCTTTCCCACCCTTACTCTTCATAGTCCTCAACAAATAATTCTCCTGCAAATCAAGCACATAGCTGACCATCCCACTCAGCAATATATCAATAAAACCAAACCCCACCAACACAAACAATATGGAGAACAACTTGGTTGTTGTAGTTTTGGGCGTAATATCACCATAACCAATGGTACACATTGTGACAATACAAAAATACAAAGCATCCACAACAGGGTGTGTCTCATTAGAAGAGAAATTGTCCCTATTAAACCAATAAATAACCACCCCTAATGACAGATACAAAATTAGAAGAATACAAGCTTGACCCACAACAGATTGAGACCCAAATTGAGGTCTAGGCACAGAAGGGTGGGTAAAATCGTTGAGAACAGCCATAGCCGGTGCAGTTTTGGATCGGTGAAGATTGGTTTTGGTCCATGGACAATTGGGGTCAAGAAGCCAAGCTTGTTGGGATTGAGACGTGTCATGAGCTTGTGGGGTTGAAGGGTCAAATATAGAAATGGAAGAAGAAGAGGGTCTCGGAGAACTGAGAGAAAGGGTCAAGGCATCAACTATAGGTGAAGCTTCTTGTGGAGAAGAGGAAAAGGGTCCAAAGATGAGACGGTCTTTGAGCTCAGAAGGTGTTAAAGGGATAGAGATCTCGTTGTTTTCTGGGAGTGGTACTAATACTGGCGGTGGTGTTGTTTGATATTTTTTTCTTGGGCTTAGATAAGAGAGCAGAGGCTCTTTCTCCATATGGGTCTGAAAATTTTGTTTTGGTTTAAGGAAAAAAAAAATATATATATATATATATTTTTTAAGGATGTTTTTTTATATGGAATGAATGAAACAACACAAACAAAGAGTTTGAGAAAAGGGTTGTAGTTGTTGTTGTTGGTTTTTCGTTGGTGTTGAGAGTATGATTCGGTCGGTTTGTTTTTGTTTGTGTTTAATGGTTTGTGTTTGTGTGTGTGTGTGTGTGTGTGTGTGACTGTGAAGTAACTGTGAAGCCTAGGAAGGTGACGGGGGAAGGTGAGAGTTTGAGAGAGTGTTAATGGATATGTGGTGCACAGAGAGAGAAAAGGAGAGGTGTATATAGTATATACTTGGGGAAACGCGCTTTGTTTTGTGGTGTGCGTGAAAGAAAATGGAGAGTCGAAAAAGGAAACGTACTTTCTCGTTACGTCATAGATTGGACATTTTGGCCAATAATTGAAAAAAAGAAAACGCTGGATTTCACTCTTCTTTTTCTATTTCATTTTTTTATATTTTTTTTTCTATAAAAATATGTTGAAAAAAGAAAATGCTGGATTTCTCTCTTCTTCTTCCTTTTTTTTTTCCATAAAAAGAGTTTGGGTGGTATTTTAATTTTAGTAAAAGAAATGGATATATGGGTGATGTGGGTAATTCTGATTGTGGTGGACCGTTACTGTCCAGTTATATCTTACTATTTTATATTGAGAAGATCTTAAAATTTTGGTTTTAGAATTACTGGAAAAAAAAAAAAAATTGTCATAAGTGATACATGATAGTATTCCCTCCCGTTGTTTAATTTATTATCTTCTCATTTTTATTTAAATGTAAGATATATGATATTTAAGAGCAAATAAATATCAATTATTGCTCGCATAAAAATAAGAAGGAATTAGAGGATTTAAAGGGAGGAGATGTGGTATTTCAAACACAAGGTTCAGGGTCCGTTTAAGATCCACTTATTTTGTTGAAATTGAAAACTTTTTATTGAAAGTACGGTAGATAAAAGTATAAGTTAGCTGAAATAGTACAGTAGAACTCATAAATAGTACCAAAAAGTGCAGTAAGACCCATGCAGAGTAACAAAAATAAGCTGGATAGTAAAATAAGTTGGCAAAAATAATCTTTGCCAAACGGACACTCAAGGTACAAAATTTTATAAGAATAGTTTAGAATCTAATAAAAAGTGGTAATTGAGATATTTTACATTTTTGAAATTTTAGATATTTATCGACCAAACAAGCTATGTAATATTGATAATTCCCTTGAATTCCACTTAAAATTCTTATGAAAATTGGCCTGGATCAAATGCTTATGTATACTAGACTCATTGATATGCAGATATGTGTCAAACGCTTGTTACATGTCCATATTTCAAAGGGTCTAGTGCACAAAAGCACTTGATCCAATCTTTGGCCCATTCTTACCAACTAACCGAATAAGATTCTTACCAACCAACCTCTTTTTTTTTTTTTTTTTTTTTGGAGAACCCACTCCAACCGGAGTAGGAGAAAATCTATTAAGTAATTTCATAAATGTAGACATTAGCTATATCTGGTGAAATATCCTCCATCCAGACTTTAAAATTGGAAAACAAATTGCTAATCTAGCAAGACCATGAGCTACTCTATTCCCGTCTTCTAGTGTGGCAGAAGATGTAGTTTTGGAAAGAGGAGGAAACTAACATGATATCGTGTAGGATATGCCCAAAGCTGGAGGAAGAGAAATTATTAATATTTAGTGCCTTAATGATAACTTCAGAGTCTCCTTCACAAATTACTTGAATAAAGTTCAGTTCTTGTGCAAAACAGATTGCTCTCCGTGCTGCTAACACTTCCACCAAATAAGACTTACTATAATTTTGGGTACAATATATCATATATGTTTGTTAAGAATTATCAAGTAGGGGGAAAGAAAGGGGCTTCTTCTATTTTTTTTTTATATAAAAAAATACAAAAAGAAAAAGGCTCACTCATATAAGGAACCCAAACCAAACCAAAAACAGATACTGCATATACAAGGAAAACCAAAAAAGATACCGCATATATAAGGAAAAAATTTAGATTATAGGAAAGCTGATTTTTTTTTTTTTCCATACTTTTCCGTCTAATACGAAAATAAATAACTATTGACAATTAATATGTACAGTACCATCTGATAATAAAAAGTACAGTACCAAATAGATCATATGTCTTCCAAGTATTTTATATTTCATTATCACAAAATATATATATATATAAATATATATATATATATAAGTATTTTCTATTTCGTTTGAGCCCCATGAACTCTAACCAAAATAGCTAATTCTGTAGTTCAACTGAAAAAAAAAAAGTATTTGTCTCTGATCCTGCGACTTGGAGTTTCAAATCTCTAAGGAGAAGATTCCAGCTTAAACTGTTGCATGGGATAATTTTCAATTTGCATCAATATTAGAGCAACTTATAGGACTAGGATGAACATCAAATTATTTAGGGAGCAAACATTGATTCAATAATTAAGCATAAAAGATACTGTAATAAAACATAACGCAAGATGAAGATCTACAACTCCAACATCCTTTTCAACCAAACATTTCGCCCATAAAAATACAACTGTGAACTTTGTTAATATACAACCAACAAAGCATTGTACCATTGATGTATCTCACTCCGAACAGCATTATATAATCAAATAAGCACACTCATTCCAGATACGAGCTAATCATCATCATCAAGAACACTCCGACGCCTCTGGATCTGGAATATATATATAGCAATATAAGACAGCAATTACAGCAATGAGGAAAAAAAATTTGCAAGTTGTAAAAAACCTTGAGTACTTACTGTGACTTTGGTTTGCCTAGTCGTTTGGGTGTTAATTTGTTCCAGCAATGATATGAGCCTCTCTTCAGAAACCTACATATAAAATGTACAGTGTGTGCTATTGGTCAGAGACCGACTTCTTTTGATTTATTTTTTAAGATAGATGCTCCACCAAAAGCAAATGGCATGTAAGATTGCACTAGGACACGATTGGTGAGGCATTATCTTGTGTAACAGATGCATACAACGCCCATCGCATAGCGATTGATCCCATGCTTCTCAACCAAGTGAGAGGGGTGTTTGCAATTGTTACATAAGATGATAAGCCCAAGATTGATTTGGTATACCTTCTCAACTATCTGACCCCTTTGAGCAGCATTTAGCAACACATCTTCAACACCTCTAGCTTTCTCAGGTTTCACCAAAGCAATTCGAGCAACTGCACAGACAGCATAACAACAGACATTGGACACGTGATGCCAATCATATACAGAATAAACATACAATAAAATCAAACAAATTTGCCTAATGAAACAAATGTACAAACTGGTTAAGACACATTCCCATATGCTGCCGATTTACAAAGAGATATAACGCATCATTACTGGCTTTTTAGATTTTACTGCCCTCTTTTATTCATAAGTTACAGTTACTATTATACACACACCTAACCCATGACCTTGCTGTCCACTCAGTGACTTCTTATTGCCCACTTTATTTTTTGATAAGTAAGAAAAGTCTTTATTAAAAATACAACCTTATGCAAAAAGAGAACAAAGTAGTCAAATAGTACAATCAAAAAAAATAAAAGAACAGAAAATTAATTACAGGAGAGAAGACATCTAATGAAAAAAGGAGATCATAACCTGAATCTTATGTTATAATATTTCTAAGAAGTTTTGCAACAACAAAGTATCATTTACATTTGCTGTGAAGCACATCACACATCTGTCATGTATCATTTACATTAGCAGGTCATCTCCACCTCTGCATGTAAGCTAATGTCTGCTTTCATACCAATTCCAAAAGAATTAGTTTACATTAGCAAGTGATCTCCACTTACATAAAATCATGTCTGGTAGTATTTAGAAGCTCGTTTCAGCAGGGTTATTCAAAATTAACATCTTGTCCCCGAATTTAGTATCCAGAAAAAAGAACCGTCACAGAATTTTCAGGTATAAGAGATTTCAAATGGTCTTTGAACCAAACAGCAATCTTTCCCCACTTAGATAAGGGATAGAGGATTAGGTTAAAGGTTTCAACCCCATATAGGTGCATGAGTTATATTTACCTACGATTAATTAAAATTTATAGGTTTTACCAACATCACAATCATAATGCTGCATATCTGTTAGTACACTTCTACTCAATTATTTTCCATCATAAAAAGGTGAAGCCTAAGAAAGCATGCTGCCATGGAAACCACTTCTATTTACAATCGATTCCCAGGCTATCAATTTTTTCAATCTATTAAGTTTTGGTCAATATTATTATGTTTCTAAGCCTTTGACACAAAGTTCCATACCAATGACCGTTTAAGATTAGCCAAGGAACATAAATATTTTGGTACAAGTCAATACCAAAGTACCATTTCAGGATTATTGCTATTTATATTTATTCATGAACTTAAAAAAAAAAATATATATATATATATATATATGAACATATATATTTGGTTACATATATATATATATATGAACATATATATTTGGTTACAATTTAAAACCCACAGAATCGTGAAGAGTCTTCAAAAATGCAAACTCATGCCACCAGCCAATCAGCCATATTCTGGTCATGTTCACCACCAACCTAATAAATCAAACAAAAAAGTACATGTGGACCCTAATAAATCTAATTAAAAAAGAAAGTACACCTAGAGAGTAAAACTTGAAAAGATGACACCTAACCATCTAACAACCCAGAGAAAACCAAAAAGAAAAGTCGTGAGCTGTCATACGGGATAGAGAAAATAAAGAAAGAAGAGGAGCTGAAGTTCTACCAGCCCGAATTGCATTTACTAGCAGAACTTTCCAAAAACAGACTGAAACGGCCATTATAGGCTGAAACAGGCCAGTATTTAAACCAGTATGTTTCTGAGGGCTTAACCATACCAGTTTAGTAACCGGTACAAAATTTTTCAGTTGTAATAGTCAATACGGTGAAAATTTTATAACTTTGCTTTCACACCAATAACCCAAAACCAACCACTTGTTGTATTATATTTGAAATCATACCATAAAGAAAAGTTGTTTGAAAATATTTGCTTGTGAGAAGGAAGTAAATTTGAGCAAGAGTGCGGATCAAATTAATTTTATTCTAGCTTTATGCTAGTTTGAGACTTTGAGTCCTGCTTATAAAAAAATAAAAAAATTTAGGTTTGAGTCCTGTGCAGTTATTAGAAAGTTTCAAACCTGCTAAGTGGCAGTTTCCAATTTGGGGACTTTCTAAAATTCTGTTTAGTTATGAGCAAGTTTTGACTTGACTAAGTAAGAATTTCCAAAGTGGGTTTGTCTTAGTTTTGCTTCCATATGAGAGACAATCAAACAAGTTTACATATGGGAATTTAATGCAGAGTTTGCAGTGATTCAAAGATAAGACTTGCATAGAGTTCTTCTCTCTTTATTCTTTTGTTAATTTACAGTCTGCAGCATAGAGCTCTCAGCCATAATCAGCCTATCATTAACACTAGATTCATCCAGTTAACCTAAACCCATTGGCCAGAAAACCTTACTACCTTTATTGAGATCTAAAATTTTGTTTGATGTAGAATTGGAGCAACTTGTTTTACTGTATTCTGTAAAAACACCTAAAAACCACACAAAACACAACCATAATTCCCTTCACAGACCTTAAAAACTCTGAGCCATACAGTTTACTTTTTTTCCTGATAACTAGTAACATTTTATTAAAATAGAGGAGAACCCACATGAATACAGGATATACACACAAAGCTCCCCTAAAGTATTACAATAACACATTTTTCCAAACGAAGGGAGAGACTCAAAAAATCGACAATAGAAACTATATCCCCTGTGCCAAGGTTGTGGGACCACTCAAACAACATTGTCACATATGGTCATTTCATTTTCAGCTCAATGATTGAGAGTTCCACACCATTAGAAGTGTAATTGCTTTTATCCCACTACATGGTCCACGTTAAGTATAAGGGGGCAACATTCCAAGCAATAGGGCTCTGATGTTTACCAAACCATGATCTCCAACCAAATAGCACATCCACAATGCTCTTAGGCATGCCCAGCGAAACCCATTGAGCCATACAGATATTGTCAAGCCAAAGGAGAAGAATGAAAAACAAACAAAACACAACAACAATCAACCAGTATTACGGTGGACAGCCCTACAAACACACAAATTGACCCGAATTCATCTATAATCTTACAATGAAAACCCTAAAATAAAAAAAGCCTTAAACCTACTTATCAAATAAAAAAAGCCTTAAACCTACTTATCATAAATTTATATATATATATATATATATATATATATATATATGAAGGCTTAAACCTACAGGTGTTGTCTGCCACAAAAACAAAAGGAAGAGAAGAAATATAACAAACAGCAAACTAATATTGATAATAGACAAACACACATCACTTAAATATTATTGTTACAATCAAGAAGGCAAAGATAGCATTCACAAGTATCAAAAGAGAATTCTATTCTGGTACATGGAACTCCTAGTGGATTTTTTGGAAGCTCTAGGGACCTGCGACAAGGGATTCTCTTTCTGCTCTTTTATTTGTTTTAGCAATGGAGGCCTTTAGCAAGTTAATGTTGAGGGCAGTTGATAGGGGCTTCATTCAGGGGTTTGAGAGAAAGGAGTTGCCGCGGGGGCGGGGGGGGGGGGGGTGTTTGTGGGATGCACTGTTGATCTCGCATTTCTTGTTTGCTGATGATACCCTTATTTTGTGTGGTTCAACTCCAGAGCAGATTGGTTATTTGAGATGCATATTGTTGTGCTTTGAAGCAGTTTCTGGATCAAGGGTTAATTTTAGCAAGTCTGAGATGGTTCCAATTGGAGTGGTGCCTAATATAGATGATCTGGCTGCAATTTTGGGATGTAAAGTGGTGTCATTGCCCATGAAATTGCCATTGGAGGCCCAGTTTAAATCCACTGCTGTTTGGACTTCGATATTAAAAAGGATGGAGAAACGACTTATTGTTGTGCTTTGAAGAGGTATTTATCTAGAGGTGGGAGAATTACTCTCATCAAGAGTACCCTTTCTAGTCTCCCTACCCATTTCTTATCATTGTTTCCGATCCCTACCAGTGTGGCTCACCGATTGCAAAATTTGCAGCGGGATCTTCTGTTGGGTGGTTTAGGCAATGAAGTTAAAATGCAATTGGTTAATTGGAAGACTGTATGTCAACCACTACAATCGGGTGGTTTGGGTATTAGAAGTCTTACTTATTTTAACACTGCCTTATTGGGTAAGTGGTTATGCCAGTTTGCTTTAGAGACAAATGCTTTGTGAAGAGTAGTGATAGATAACAAATATAGCTGCTGTAGGAGTGATTGGTGTTCTGGAGTATCAAATGAACCTCATGGGGTTTCTTTGAGGAAGTAAATTAGAGGTGGTTGGGGAAGTTTTTCTCAAAATGTCCAGTTTGAGGTGGGGAGGGGTTCTCAGATTCATTTTTGGGATGATGTGTGGTGTGGGGAGGGGGAGCTACTTCTTAAGAAGACTTTCTCACTGTTGTATCGCATTGCAAGGAACAAGGATGCGTTTGTGGCCAAACATTTGTGTTAGAAAAATGGGATTGCTCATTGGGATGTGCTCATTATTAGACAGATACAAGATTGGGAGTTGGAGAGCTTGGAATCTTTTTTTTCTCTTCTTTACTCTGCTGATGTTGGTCAGAATGAGGAAGATAAATTGGTGTAGTTACGGGTTACCTACCTGGAGTGGTTTCTTTGAAGTAAAGTCGTCTTATAAAACTTTAACGTGGTAGAGGAAGCCATTTTTTCCCTTGGAAAAGTATCTAGAAGGTGAAAGCTCCTTCTAAGGTTGCCTTCTTCACTTGGACAGCTGCTAAGGGAAAGATTCTCACATTGGATAATTTGAGAAAGAGGAATATTTGTGTTGTTAACAGGTGTTGCATGTGTAAGAATGATTGGGAATTGGTGGATCACCTACTCCTTCATTATTCCTATGCATATAACCCGTGGTCGTTTGTATTTAGCTTGTTTGGTATTTCTTGGGTTATTTCTAAGCAAGTGGTTGAGTTGCTAGCTTGTTGGCATGAAGGCGTTGGGTGACATAGAGCAGCAACTGTTTGGGGTGCTATTCCGCAGTGTATTATGTGGATTATTTGGAGGGAGCAGAACAACCGAACTTTCAAAGGGGAGGAGCATTCTATCATAGAGTTGAAATGCTTTTTCATACTGTCTTTATTTGATTGGATAACTGCTATGAGTGGTCTCGCCTAACCTTCTTTGCTGGATTTTCAAGATTTATGTAGTTTTGTTTAGCTTTTGTTGCCCTTGGTACACTCCCTGTGTACCAGGGTAACTGTTTTTTTTTTTGAACTACTTAGGTTTATTTTTAATGAAGTTTTTACTTACCTATAAAATAAAATAAATAAAGAATTCTGGTAGACTTCCTCACATTTTGAGAATTAAATTCTCCATTCATGACCAAAGTGACCAGTCCAAACTTCTTAAACAACAGAAACACTGCTAGACCTATATGATAAGACATAGTGATATCATGATTGAGTGCAAGTTGCATTGTTTACCAACAGGCAATAGGAGATCAAATATAAAAATAAACCAAGATTAGAATTGGTTGCCTTTTAGACAAGCAGTATCCAAGAGTAAATTCTTCAGGAAAATGCAAGAGCTGACAAACATATGAAGATATGATTATATTAAGAGGAAAAAAAAAAATAACGGTCCTAATAAACAACTACAACCACTAATTTCAGATTTGACCTTACGTCTTTCCCGTGCTTCAGCTGACAAAATCTGACTAAGCATCATTTGCCTCCGTTCCTCTGCCTCCCTAAATAAATTTCTTGCTCAAATCAATAACTTAAAAATAAATAAGTAATTGCCTTTACAGTAAAAACCCTTGAACTGGCAGAACATTTGTGGCATAATGCCACAAGCCTAGAACTAGATTCAAAAACCAACCTCTTGGCCTCTTCCTGAGCATTCTGCTGTTCAGAATTTTGTTGATTCCCCTGTATATCAAATAATATGATAAGCAATCAACACCAAAGCATGAGAAGCAAGCTGCAATATATTATGCAAAAAATTTACATCATGTCAAAAGAAGATTGCCTACCGCACCATGTTGACCCATAAGCTCCTGCATTCTTCTTTGTCTGATTGCTTCTAACTCAGGATCAGCCTAAATAAAAACAATAAGTGGTAAATTTTGAAACCCAAATAATTGTTCCAGTAATAAAGGGTGGGGGAGAAAACTTCAAATTTAAATAAACACTCCCAAAGGGCACCATATTCTAGAAAACCAAAACAAATTATAAACAATGCCTATCAGTCGAATTAAGGTGCTAATTTTAGCATTTATTAAGCCATATTGCAATGAGAAAAGTGTAAACATCCGTCAGTGGAACCATAATCAAATATCAAATGCTGATCCAGCACAAAACATTGAATACAAAATTCAGGACTATGAGCAGCATCTGGAGTGTGTACACATAACAAGAGAGAAAGCAAGAATACTTGGGTAACAGCTTCAAGGTGAAATTCCATTTCAACAACTACTGAATTTGAAGTTTCACTGTCTTCATTTATTCTTAGAAAAAGCTAAGTAGTTATTTGAGTACCAAATTGTATGGCCTTTCTTGCTTGCAGAGTTGATAGCAGAGTATCCTCACTACAGACGAGCACTACTTGGGAAGCATATTTCACGTGATTCTTGCAAGTGTGGGCTCATGAGAACAAGCGAGTACATAGACTTCACTTTATGATTTTTCCTTCTATTTCTTTTAGGCTATATTTAGCAGCTTATCATCATGATCAAGGTTTCTTCTATGACCAGAACAGACTCAACTTATTTGTTATTCTTTATGCAACTAGATATTCAATTTCACACCTTATAAAAATACATCATTGCTAATTAATAATGCACAAACTCTAAGGAATATCAAGTTGCTTCATAAATCATAGTTCGTCCTTTTAAAAGCGATTATTAGCTAGGTTCGCTAATTATCCTGACCCAACAATGTAGCCACATTTCATACATATCATCGGTATCACACACAGTATTCTTTTTGATTCATTGAAGTTGATTCCCTTTTTTAATAGGTAGGGAACCTTTCTAAAGAAGAGCCCATTGGACTCACCTCTAGCCAGAATAACCAACATGCAACTGACCCCACTAATCCGACGGACTAACTAAGCAATTCATGCTCATGCCCAGGAACACACACATGCACATTATTGTAGTCAGAGTATCCAAAAACCACCAAGTACCAAAATCTCTTCAAAGACCAAGCAAAGCAAACGCACTAAAAATGAGCATACCCCAGATTCAATTTTGCCCTGCTCAGCTTTTGCACAAACAAATAAAAAATGGGTTTTCATTTTTCACTAACTATTTCTTAGCCAATTCACAGTTATCAAAATCACATTACACACACACAATTGCAATAGCATAATTTTCACATTACAATGACCCAAAAGCTACAATACCCAGAATCTGAAAAGTGAGCAAGTGTATAAGACATTCAGTTCATGAAATCAAAAACAACAACAACAACAAAAACTTATCGCTAACTAACTTTTTACAAGATGAACACAAAACCTAATGCTCTGTTTGGTTGGTCCAAAAAAATGATTTTTTTTTTCCTTTTTTTGAGAAAAATAGGTAAAGTAAAGAAGAAAAAGTAGAAATTATAATACGCACCATTGTTTGATTTGAACGCAGAGAAGCAAAGTGGGTTTTGTTTTCCTGTGGATTTGGGAATTAGGATCTTCTTCTTCTTCTTCTCCTCCTTCACACAAAGCAACAGATTTTTTGGGGATTTTTGTTTTAGCTTTGCACTCGCGTTTGTAAGACGCAATTTTACAGGCTTTTTATGGGCCTCAGGTCCACCATTGTTCCATTACCCATTGCAATATTTTTCTTTTCTTTTTTTCACTTTCCTTCCTATTTTTTAAGGTCAAAATACACTTTGATTTTGATTCTTAAATTTAAAGCCATTTCTTTCGGTTACTAACAAAACAAAAGTAACTCCCTTATACCTTTAATGCGATAGTCACTCTATACTCTATAAATATAAGTACTTGTGGAGTAAGGAGGGCCAGAGAAAAAATAAAAAATAAAAACAAAACAAAAGTAATTGATTTTAATCATTTACAAATTTAATAGGATTGATTTTAGTCCATAAATGTGTCTAAAAGAGTGATAATGTGTCAATTTATAATTAGTCCATGTCATTTAAAGGACTAAAAAGAATCACTTTAAACTTTAAGGACTAAAATTGCTCATGAGCTAAAATTTAGAGACTAACATGTTTTACCTTATTCTTTATTTAGGGTCGGTACAAGGCCTAAACCTAACGCTCCCACTACAAAAAGGCCTTATGTCCTTATCAAAAGGCCTTGTCTTTCCTTATGAAAGGAGATAAAAATTTTATATAAAAAAATTATGCATTATTTTTCTCACCTCTAATAAGTTCTCCAAAAATATTAGACCTATACAAATACAATCCAATTTAAATCCTAAATTGTTTGGAAAAAAAATTGTTGTAAATAAGCCCAATTATTAATAATGATTAATTTTCCCTAACAACTTGAGATTATAATTTTTTGTAAACCAATATTCTAAATGGTAGATTTTCAACATTAGCTACTTAATCTCCCTCATGGCTATATACCAAACACTCTCTATCTCTCTCTTAATACCAAAAATCAAAATTGAAATTAAATTACAACTTTACTTAACCATGCATCTCCGTATTATGGGGACACAAAAACTAGCCCCCAAGGAGTTCTCCGCAGATTACCACTACGATTATTCAAACAACCTATATATAAGTAAACAACAAGGGATAAACACTTCACAATGAGAAACTCAAGCAATTGATTTCTTTGACCTCAAATGTTACAATTTCTATCTAGATATTACAATAGGTAACTCTCCCGTTCCCACGGTGTTACCCTTACTCTCTCTCTGATTGATTTTTCTTCTATGTATCCTATTCCTTCTTTTTCTTTGGATCCCTTGCCTTTTGCCTCTTCCTCCCCTTTTATAATTTCAGTCTTTACTCTTATCACTACAGCTGTCATGTTGCCTGCCAGAGTCTCAGGAATATTTTCCTTAACTTTATCGGTTTCCTCCCCACCCTTATCCTGGAACTCGGACTTTTGGGGGTTGTTTGTATTGTTCTAGTTGTCTTATTTGTATTTAATACGGCAGAGATTAGGTAAGAACCCCATCATTAATGCGGAGGCAAAGATCTTCAATTTTCTTGCATGTTCCAGAAGTTTCCCGTGGTTCCAGGCATCTCCTGGAAACCACACGTGGACAATCCGTGCAACATCCTTCGGATAATACTGGTTCTTTACTTCTCCACAGGAACTACCTTCCTGCGTCGCCTTCTTCTTCGGTAGTACTTAGGATAGATTAGCTGCTTTTCCTTCACAACCCATTATCCCTTGGGCCTTCCTTGTAACATATAAGATGGGTCCAACTCATTTCCTGCGGCCTAACTACTTTTTGGGCCCCAGGCCTGGATGGGGACTCTTCCACTCCCCACATAAACTTTTCATTTTATTTATTAAATTTTTTTATGCTTGAACTATAATATTTGATTCTCTATATGATATTAATTAACCCTAATTTTGTTAGAATTAATTCATCAAGTTATGTATTTAATTAATCAAATTAAACTTGATTCTTAAAATAAAATATAAAAAAACCTTAATTTTGTACAGTATTTCCACACACAAAAAAAAAAAAATAGTCAACATTAAATCATTTTATTTAATTAATATTTAAATATAATATGTCCTACTTAAATTTATCAGTACCTCAAACAATATTGAGTTGACTCTTTCTTTATTAGACTCTATTTTTCTCCATTTTTGTTAAGTTAAATTAACTCCAGTAGAATCGATCCAATTTTTTGGTTATTATTATTATTATTTGAGAATCATTAGAATTATCAATAGATCACCTCTGGATTAGCTTTGTTGTTGATGACATTATGGCAAATCTTGTCAAAATCCCCTTATTGTTGGTTCTTTTTTTTACTTTATTCCTTGATCTGTCATTTTTGTTGTCCATAATCTTTCAAAATGAGCTTCCTCTTGTAATTCATGGGGCCCCTTCCTCTATCTCTTGTTTCTCTCATTGGATTTTCATCAAGGAACAGTGAGATGAAGAGGTCCCCTTCTTAGTCGCCTTATTCTAATGAAATTTCCTGTTATTCAGCAAATAAAAAATTATAATCGAACCCACATATAAAATCCACTAACATAAGTGGAATGTGGATAAGCTATTATTAATCCCATTGACATGTTTTTTATTAGATTTGCATTCTTAAATTGAGCTCGGTAAGATAATTAATGGGTCAATTAAGAGCCAACTCAACCAGGTTTTAGATTACACAATTTATATTCGGGGGAGAAAAAAAAGATTGCACAATTTAGATTGAATTATATGTTTATGTTAATCTTGAGATGGTGTCATCTCCCAATAATTATAAAAATTTAAAAATATATATATTTATATATATAAAATAAAGATGGGTCACCTTAGCCTTTGGTGAGGTGGTCATCAATATCATTGTTGTCTCTGTCACTATTAAAATCTTGTTGCACTCTTTTGAGTCTTATCTCTATCTTTCTCTCAAATGAATGGACTATGGAGGCATGAGCCTAAAGAACAGACAAAGTATGCTTTTTTTTTGGTTGTATAAATATATGACTTTTCCACACCAAAGGTGTTCAATGGCAATCACAGGGAAAAAATTAACTAACGAAAAGACATGTTAAATTATAGAATTTGTCTAGTGAAAAATCAAGAATTAAGCCATTACCCTTGTATGTGATGTTTCAAATGTTCTTGCAGTGTCTATAATTACAAACTTTGTCCCTCCAAACTCCTCCCCCACCACCTCTCCCTTTCTCCATTACTCAGAGTAATGAAGAAAGGGAGAGGAATTTACTCATTTGTCACACCCAAAATCCACTACGGTCTAATGCATGAGATGGAAGTGTCCGTCAAATAAATGATCTGTCCATCTGACATACAAATAGTAACATGTTATAATCTCTTTAGTATAATTGAGAGCTCCATAGAAGGTTACAAAAGTTATAGGTTATGAATCATACATCTTTGAAAAATATACATATATATTGATATATCCAAATCATAGGATCGCTTGATCTATTTCACAAAACAATCAAGATCACATTAGGATGGTTAGAAATTAAAAATCACTGTAAGGATTCATGGGATTGGCTTGTGATTGCAGTACAATCTTGCTCTAAATGATATGAGATTTGTGTTAGGATTAGTGCCCTTAAATCCTATTGTATGATGCTATATATGACATTATGTATGACTTAATGTATAACTTAAATTTATGATTAATAAAGTTGTTTTACTATTAACTAAAATAATGGTAACATGAATATTTGGACATTATCATACTGTCCATGAGATGCATAGTATGTGATTTATGTGATTTAGTGACAGAAAATATAAGTCATAAGTTCTTTGTAAACTCAGAATTTTAGTTTGTAATCGGTGATGAAATTGAGCATTTCATCTGCGAAGACTATAACATATCAACTAAGATTATTTGTCTTGATCATGGAAGTGGAGACTTCTAGTTGATATGTTGATATGTTTTAAGAGTTAAAACATATTGAATTGAACCGCTGTGAGATTTATTATTCTCTTAATGACTGTCAAATGAATAATAAATCTCATGACTTCTATTTACATGAACTCTTAATCCTGAGAAAATAATGAATCTGATCATGAAGTGTAAGTTGTTTTGATATATCAAGAGTGAGATCTAAAGTAACGGTCAAAATCTCAATATGTTGGGCAGTCATATTTAGTGTTGATGGAACATATATTCTCAATATGGAATTCATAGTCTCTTAACGGAGATATAAAATATTCCCTTGAGATAAGTTTAATGGGTTCAGTTATTCAGAGAGTTAGGCCTAATCATTTTGGTAAGAAATTACTAAAGTATATATTTTATAAAATTAGATTTTATAAATATATGATAAATAACTTAAAAGGATTAAATCGGGTACTCAATGATTAAGATGTGGTGATCTACAAAGTGACAGTCTTCATTCATAACTTTGTATTACTACGAATATTTTATGAAGGGGTTGCATGTACAATAAAGTCTTGGGATATAATTTATTAATAAGGCCTAGAGTGCAATTATATTTATATAGTGGTATTAAATATAATTAATGGTAATTTTAGACTTGTCAAGAATTGACAAAAAAGCTCAAGGCCCATTGGAGCTAGTGTCTTATTTGTTTCCTTTTGGTCCCACTCCAAGCCACATACTAAATCCCAATTGGAAAGGCCCAAAAGGCTAGCCCAATTAGATAATTAGTTATAAGAAGAGAAATATACATAATTTTTACAATGATATGAAATGGTTTATATGTGAGTGTTGGACACTCTCTAATTATCTGTTAAACATACACATATAACTGATTGAGAGACCACACTTCTTAGGTACAAGTGGAATTAGAGTGAAAATTAAAAGTGTTCTTAAGAACTTCTGATCTTTGGTTTTGAATTTTACTGCACCAAGATACACTCTCTTATTCTTATATTCTGAAATTTACATAGTACATGTTATCAATTACGAATGAAATAGATCCGTTAATTTTTCCGCTGCGTATATTTTGTATGCTATACAAACATGTATTTTTCCAACAATTTGGACAATGGGCATCTTTTTGTAAGTGGGAGGATTCTGTTCCCATCTCTATCCTCCACTCTTTAGAGAAGGGTATAGTTGGTTGGATCATTTCCCTTTCTTTTGTTATTGTTTTAATAAAATTTTCTTACTCGACAAAAAAACATATATAAGATCAAATGATCCTATGATCTAAATCGTGATTTTAACAACCTTGATCATAATTATATCATTCTCATGGGGTGTGTTACTATTACCTATAAACAACCCTCCTTATAAAACCAAGAGAGGCATAAAAATTATTGTTATCAATATTCTTTTTATTTACCCCCACAAAATAGACATCTAACTTTATCTTTAGAGTACTTAAGATCAACCTCCACATGATCCCTAATCTAGGTAGTAGGCTTGTTTTTGTGTTGCAGGTGCCCTTGTTACCGCTGAGAAATCATATTCATTTTATATTGTTGGAGTTCTTATTGTGATTCCTCTTCCTCCCAAATATTTGAAAGAAAAGTTAACGGATATCCTAAAAGCATTAATCTAGGAAATATTTTTAGAAATTTTTATGGAAAAAAAAAAAAACTAATTTTGTTAACAATTTTTTAAATTTCTTCATGTCCATTTGGCAAAATTATTTTTGCCAACTTATTTTACTATTCAGCTTATTTTTGCTACTATTCATGGGTCTCACTGCACCTTTTGGTACTACTGTTTGGGATTCGCTTATTTTGCTGAAATTGAAAATTTTTTGCTGAAAGTACTGTAGATAAAGGTAAAAGTTAGCTAAAATAGTACAGTGAGACTCATAAATAGTACCAAAAAGTACAGTGAGACCCATAAATAGTAGTAAAAATAAGTTGAATAGTAATATAAGCTGGCTTTTTAATTTGGAGCCAAACGCACACTAAGTGTCCGTTTGGCATGATTAATTTTGCCAGCTTATTTTACTATTCAGCTTATTTATACTACTATTCATGGGTCTCACTGCACTTTTTGGTACTATTCATAGGTCCCACTGTACTATTTCAGCTAACTTTTACTTTTATTTATAATACTTTTAATAAAAAGTTTTCAGTTTCAGCAAAATAAGCAGATCTCAAATAGACCGTATAAAAAATTTCCTTTGAAATGATTTTGTTTTATGGACTCTCATGTTATGACGTTATATTGAATTTTACCTCAAAATCATATTATCATCGAAGTTAGGAATCTACTAAATATGATTTTAAACAGTTTTTTGAGACTCTTTTTTTTTTTTTTTTTGTGTGGATAGATTCTAAATTTTCTTGAGTAAATAGAAATTCGTAACAACGTGCTATGTCTTGTGAGGGCACGCAATGATGTTGAGTTTACTGATATTATATTTACTAGAGGGTCATGTGGAGAACAGAAGAAAAGAAAAAGTCATGTGAAAGTGCCTTTGTCTTGTTTTTATTGATTTGGGAATGAAGCTTCTTTGTGAAAGAAAAAAAAAAAAGTATTTGTGTTTTTGGTACTATCAGACAATACATTGAAACATGGTAACAATACCATTATCTCATCCATTATTCTAATGATCTAAACACAGGAACACAGATCTGCATGAAATATGCTTTTGACAAAGACCAAAGTAGGTCCCTAATTCACGTGTCTCCAGTTATTTGATTTCCCTTTTAATTTGTTCATTTTCACGTTAAAGAAGCAAAGAAGAAAGAGGAAAAAAGAAAAGAAGTAAAATATTGGTGAGCCCTAAATGGCCGACCCATGCAACCCACTTTCCTCCGCTGGATCCCAACAAAATCTCTAGATTTGCATCTTTTAACATAGTTACTTTCCAGATTCCATTGCCACCAAATCATTCCAATCCAACGGCCCCAAAAATTCTATAACACTCCAAAGATCTACCACATTGGATCAAAACAAAAACTCAAACTTATTATTTACTTCACTTCAACTCCCTTTCACACTAAGTACAGACCGTGAAGCTTAAAAGCAAAAACAAAATCTAATAAGTACAGACAGATACAAAACAACAGTGTAGAAGTGTAGAAGTGAGGAATAGGAGAAATGGGTTTCACCATGGGTCTGAACTTGCTGCTCCTTCTAGCCATGGTGGCTACAAACATCTTATCTCTCTACCACCTTTCCTCCACACTTCAGACCCCAAAGAAGCCCCCAACCACTGCACCTCTAGTCCCTGACCACCTCATTCAGCAGCTCCACACCATACGCGCCACCATCAACCAACTCACGCGCCTCCAACCCACCGCCACCGCCACAACCACAACCACCAGATCAACTACCCCGTCAGATCTCCTCCTCCACTCCCGCCTCTCCCCAATCGCCTCATCTTGCCACAACCACGCTGACCTCCTCCACAAGTACATGACTTACACTCCTTACTCTCTCTGCCCACCAGACTCTGACTCCATAGCCGAGTCCCTCATCCTCCGCGGCTGCCACCCTCTCCCTCGCCGCCGCTGCTTCTCCAAAACCCCACCTAAACCCACTTCCTCTCTTCCCCATAACCCTTTCCCTTCTTCTCTTCCCGACCAAAACGTCCTCTGGTCTGACAAAAACTACTCTTGCAACAGCTTCAGCTGCCTCATTCGCTCAAACCCGAAACTTGGCTTCGACCCATCTCGTGAAATCGACAGATTCACCTCCTACACCAACGAGCTCGACCTCCCGATCCCGCAGCTGTTCCAGATTGCGAAATCGGCCAACTCCGCCCTCCGGCTCGGCCTCGATATCGGAGGCGGAACCGGGACTTTCGCCGCGACAATGAAGCTCCACAATGTGACTGTCATTACAACGACCATGAATTTAGGGGCTCCTTACAATGAGGCGGTGGCATTGAGGGGATTGGTGCCTCTGCACGTGCCGTTGCAGCAGAGGTTGCCGGTTTTCGACGGGGTGTTGGATCTGGTGCGGTGTGGACACGCCGTGAATAGGTGGATACCGGCGACGGCGCTGGAGTTCTTGCTTTATGATGTGGATAGAGTGTTGAGGAGTGGAGGGTACTTGTGGTTGGATCATTTCTTTAGCAAAAGTGTGGATCTTGATAAGGTTTATGGACCGTTGATTGGGAAGTTGGGGTACAAGAAAGTGAAGTGGGCAACTGGGAGTAAGGCCAATTCGAAGTATGGGGAGGTTTATTTGACTGCCCTCTTGCAAAAGCCTGGTTCCAAATGAGCTTCAATATTTGAGGTAAGGTAGACAAATGTTTGATACCTTAGTAGTTTGAATTGAATTCGGAAATTTATTTACCTCGGTGGAGTTTGATATGCATTTAGAACTTCTTGGTGTTCTGTTGAATATACTAATTAAGATTTGAACAATTAACTAAGTTTGTTGGTGGGTATTTATTTATAATATTAGCATATAGTACTGACCACATTTTGTTTTTTTTGGGTAAGAAAATAATGGGGGGTGCAGAGTGTAGATTAAAGTGTTACTTAGAGATGAAACCTTGTGCATAATCCTGTGTCCAAAGCTGAATCTGGTTGGTGAAGGCACGGGATTTGTTGATTTGCAATTGTGGTGTGTTGTGCTCTTTTTGATCACGTAGGAGAGAGTTTGGTTGTGGTATTAAGTATTATGTATGCATTGATAATATCTGTCGATTTCAATTGAGCTAAGGACATTTTTCCCACATCATTGATCTATCAAGCAATTATAGCTCTTTGATTGACAAAGTTAATTTCAAGACTTAAACTAAAGTCAATTATGAGCAGTGCTTGAAATTTCTAGCTGAAATATTCTTGTCTTCTTTGCTTAAGTTTGGCTCCGTCGTTATCAAATTATTAGGTAATTGTGGAGTAAGATACCCTACCTAAAATTCACAAACTACTACACTGTTTTTTTTGGGTAAGAAGATAATGGAGTGTACAGAGTGTAGATTAAAGTATTACTTGAGGTGAAACCTTGTGCATAATCCTGTGTCCAAAGCTGAATCTGGTTGGTGAAGACACAGGATTTGTTGATTTGCAATTGTGGTGTGTTGTTTGTTGTGCTCTTTTTGATTACATACGAGAAAGTTTGGATGTGGTATTATGTATGCATTGATAATATCTGTCAATTTCAATTGATCTAATGACATTTTGCCCACATCATTGATCTATCAAGCAATTATAGCTCTTTGATTGACAAAGTTAATTCAAGTTTTTATGCAAACTGAAGTCAATTGTGAGCACTGCTTGAAATTCCTAGCTGAAATAGTCCTGTCTTCTTCGTTTAAGTTTGGCTCGGTTATTATCAGATTGTTAGGTACTTACCTAATTCACAAATCACTAGTCATGATGGCCCTCTTTTTTTATGCTTATATTTTCCAACATACAAAAGGGATATCCATGTAACCTATCCAGGAACAATATCTTGAATCTTAAATCAGTAACTTTCATCTGAAGCCCTGATATGGCTCTGTTTTAATTACTGGTTTTCATGATATCTCTTCTGTAAGAAGAAGTAATCTTCCTTCCTGAGACTGACATAAGTTTTAGTGTTTTACTAAGAAAAAAAACCTTGGTTTTCGACTTTTGGCGATTCATCAGTGGTAAAGAGGCCAGTTGACATGCTATACATCAAGCTCAATAATCCCATTAAATCCATGTCTTCTATGGGCGTTCAGTTTGATAACCCTTAGTAGTGATTAGTTGTTAGTCAGTGAACATTTTGAATCAAATTCAAGAATTGATAGGCTAACCAATGAATATTCATGATTTCATAAGTTCTTCTTGTTAGTTTCTTTTAAAAATAAAAAAATAAATTTAGCAAGAGATGATTAATAATGATTTTGTTTAAACTATGGATGTTCACATTCATGACTCATTTTGAAGAGTTGATGAAGTATGCCGATGAGAAGGCTTCTAATCTCCCATTTCTCCTCTGTTCCTTGATTAGTTCCCCTAAAGTTCCTCCTCACAAAGAAATTTTCAAAAACAGTGAAGTTTGCCCTATCACGAGGAAATATTCCTATCAAATGCAATAAAATTCATGACAAATTTGTGTGCAAAAATTGAATTGGATTGTCGAGAGTTTTTGGGTTCCTTATGAACCTAAGCAACCTAAAGATAGTTTCTATTCTTGCTTGATTGTGTAATTTAGGTCACTATTACATGATGCATCATGGTTATCTGATCCGTCTGTTAATTATATTGTATACATTCTCTAGTACTTATAAGTCCAACCAGTTAGATTAATTTACCATTTAACAGTTTCTATTAAAATGGATTATGGGTTTCGAACCTTTTTTTCTCCTCATCAAACTTCAAATTAATTTATCTAAATCAATGAACATGTCTTAAGACTCAAAAGTATAGTTTACACTACTTTCTGCAACTTCTATTTTGAGTGCTCTGAGTTGATTTTTGGTTGGCTTACAGGTATCGCTACAAAACTGATTTCCTCATCAAAGGATTTGATTCCCCCATGCTCCTAGACATGGAGTCCTCCGTAAATGAGTTATGAAGCAAAATATTTTATTTCCACTTAGGTGGGTTATACATTTAGCATGATATCAATGATGTAAAGTCTTGTAGAATGAAAAAAATCATAGGGAAGTTGAAGTCTAGTTGTAGATCCAAAGGGTCTTGGGGGAGAGGGGGGGGGGGGGGGTAAGGGTTGCTTGAGGTGGATCCCCTTTATTGGTTTTGATTGATTGTTATATTTTTTTAACCTTCTCTTAATAATCCTTGCTAGATTATGTTATTTCTGTTTAATTGTTTAGAGATAAATCTGCAGAGCAATTACACTTATTCACAAAAAAAAGTTGCATTTATTTTATAGAGACATTTGGTGGTCTAAGGCTCTAAGCCCAAAAATATGGATTTATTTTTTTAGATAAAAAAAAGTATGGATTTTTTATTCCATGCCATGTTAAAAAGCGAGAAAGAAAGCAAAGAGAAGGGGAACATGAAGGATGATCGAACTTTATTGCTTTTTTAAGTTTTTAACACACCACTCCTAGTTGTCTGGTTATGCAACTACAAACTATCCATGGAAATCATGCATGGCAAGTTGATGATCTAACTTTACTCATGTTGCTATTTTAATTATGTGATGTGCCTTTGCTTAAAAGGGAATGGATCTCAAAAAAAAGAAAAAAAAAAGACGCAATCAGTTTTGTCCTTTTTTAAGTGATTATCTTCTTCATTGCCAGCAAAGAAATTTCATTCTCCTCATCATCTTTCTTTTACCTTAATTGATTGTATCAACCTTTTATAATATTAAAAGTGAAACATTGTGATTGATGTGATTTGATAAACAATGGAAACTTGTCAAAATCCTTTTCTTCATATGTACTCGATTATGTGTTCCTTGATCCTCCAAGATGAAAATGGAGACCAGTAAACAAATGTGCCTCTCTAAAACATTGAAGTTACATAGGCATGATCCTGAAATGTGAAATGTCACAAGCTGTGGGTTCACAAGCAAACTTACCCATATAAGATTATGAAAATTCTATTTTAGTCTTAATAGCACTACCTGGATATTGGATAAGAATCGACATTAAAGTCATACTCTCCCAGCTATATGGTAACAATTATATTTCCTTTCCCTTCCTTTCTTTTCTTCCCCAATCCCTCCTAACAAAACAAAGGGTTAGTTGAAAACTTGAAATGGTATTGACTTTACATACCGGGTGGGCCTTTTTCTAATTATAACTTGTAAAAGGACAATCGTTTCTCCTATTTTCAGGATGTAGACGAGCATCACTTGTCTGACACAAGGACCAAGTTCAAGGAACTTTTTGTTTTTTCTTTTACTAACTATATATATTTTGGGTTCGCCTAAGGGCATATATTTTGTCCAAACACTTTCTTTTAAAAATACTAGAATCACAACTAAATTTACAATATATATATATATATATATTTTTTTTTTGCCACAATTTGCCCTCATGGTGATTTGTAAGTGGTGGAGTAAAAGTGGTGAGTTCATAACTCCACCACTCATAACTTACCTTGTAGACAAATTGCGGCAAAATTTTGGTCTTAGTATTATTGTTTTTCTTTTAATAAGTAAGAAGAGGGAGAGGAGTAGATAAAAACTTAATGGCAGAGGTTCCAAGCATACCCTCGAAGCCCACCCGACTAACTCCCTCCAACTAATGTGGGTTGAAGCCCACCTTGGACCCTTTTAAAATTGTTTTTTTTTTCCTTTTAATTATAAATGTGATTAAAAAAGGAGAGAAGATGAATAAACTGTTGTAAAATAGAGGAAATATATAGGCAATAAAAGAAAATATGAGAATGAGATTATATCTAAATTGCTTCTTGTCTAGTGGTCATTCACCACAATATATAATTTCTGAGACTGATATAGAATACACATATATACATCTTTCTTTACTCTTGGTGTTTCTCAAATATTTCTTAGTGCACCTAACAATGAGAGCAGAAGCTCATATATATAAAGAAATGAGGAAAAGCTGGAGCAGCTAAAAGGGGACAAAATCCCCTAAAGCAGTTGCTTCTATTTAATGTGATGAACGTATGTCCATCACCCGAGAAAATGGGATAGTATATAACATAAAATCTTTATTTATAGGTGTAAGACACAAGTCTACTCAAAAGGAGTACTTTGTAGCTTGGATGCTTATTAGTTATAAAACCACAACTAACTCTCTTCTTAGAGCACTCCCAACGGCTTTTAGCTAAAACATCATTTCAACTAAAATAGTCCTAATAAACCTAAAAAATTGACACACATTGCATTAGTAACTCATTAGCTAAAATAGATTTTAGCTAATAGTGATTAACCAAAAAAAGGAAAAAAAGAAACTCGTGATGTGTGATCATGGAGGGTTGCTTCAAGACCCAAGCAATTGCAAATCTTTCCCAGCCATGTTCATGGGAGGTAGACAACTCACACCCTTCTTTTTCTTTTGATGAGATTTTTTTTTTTTTTCATATTTTCTGTCCTGTTAAAGTTTGGACCTTAACATCTCCTTGAGGCTTTCTTTGTTTAGTGCCTATGGAGATTCTTTGATGGCAGTGGTAAGTATTTGATGGGAATGACTTGGATGGATTAAGCTCCATGGTTGAATGATTTACAATCTCGTCCCTTTTCACTTACACATTGCTTGTTTGAGGTAATGTATGAGTTATTATTATTATTATTGATTCTAAAAGTATTTGGACAAAGAGACCTTCATGAAACTTGTTTCTTTCTATGAGAAAATTTTGTTTCAATTGAATGCTTTTTTTTTTTGAGAAGACAATTGAATGTATTTAATGACTGTTGGAAGACTTAATAAAAATAAATGAAGAAAGAATATTTAAAGAAAATAAAGTTTAGAATAAAGAGATATGGAATGTTGTGAAAAACGATTAGTTAAAATACATAGAGTAACTTCTTATTCTAAATATGACTAAAATTTTGCTTAAGCCAAACAATGTGGGACAAGCTTTATAGATGAAGCTTCTTTTCATATGGCTGGTTTGCGAACATGATTATGCAGTCTATGGTGAAATTATTCAAAACATCTCTCATAAGGGTAGGCCTCACCTGTAACACACATTATATCCAGTAATATGAGAGAGACATAATACACCAAATATACTGTATTTTCCCCAAACCATAGGGCCTCCATATGCACTTCTAATATAGATCCACTAACAGGAGATGGAATAGAAAATTAGTTTGCAACTTCAGAACAATAGTGCAATATTGAACACCTACTATGGATTGAGTGTTCTGTACACAGCTGCAATGTCTCACATATCCCAAAATTCGTTATAAACTAAATGCTACTAAGGTGGTCCATTTCAAACTCAAAATTGTATCAATAAAAGACAGAAATCAAGTATGCCACACTGACAGATGACAGATGCAAAATTCATGTGCCTTATTTTCAAACTCAAAATATCAACAAGAGATAGAAATCCACTATATCACACCGACGTAACAGATTTCATACGCCATATTATGCCGACTGTTTAATCGGTAAGTTTTCGCCTCAGTAGGTGATGCATATTCAGCTTATTGATCTTCGTAGCAAGTATGAAGTCATTTTCAGTCAGTCCATCTGCACAAATAAAAATGAGGTCAAAAGCACATCTCTAATGTACAGCAAACTTGTGCCAGAAAAAGAAAATAAAAGAAAATATTATGTCTGAAACTAGATTCCAAAAGAATGACTTCAAAATTCAAATGCTTTGTTAGAGTGATATGTAGCAGGTTTTATCATGCAATGGGTTAGGAATAAGGATAGGGTGATTTCACTGTTGAGTGGGTCAGATTCATGCAGGTCTTGAAACTGCCCTGCCCACCTGGTTAAAAAACTGAAGTATATATTAAGCCACATATAACCAAGACTAAAAAGCAACCAAAAAAAAAAAAAAAAAATTGTCTGAAAAATATTCAAGGAGCCTATAACATTATACAATGGCATCAGATGCTGGTCAATGGATACCAGGACCAAATCCAAAGCAAGCGGCTAAATTGGGCCAGCTTTGCCAACTCAATAATGATATTCTATTATAACAACAACAAAGCCTTATTTTCTTCTGCTTGCCATATTTTCTTAAAATTTATAAACATTATAAAAATGTGGCACCGATATATTAAAACCTTTGAGTAATATAGCCCCTATAGAATTCCCACCCTACACACACACCCAAAAAAAAGGACCTTCCAGTTATGTGTGATCCTTAACATAAGTAATGTAACATATTGGATTCTAATTATTCTCCATCTCTGTTGTTCTCAAAAAGATTAATACCTCCTGATTAGTATTCAACACATAAAATGATATTTTGATGCTTACTTAAAAGGATTCAAATCTGCGATATGTATTACATTTTGCTTTGAGAAGATACCGACGAAGTGTAAGAAATACGTGTAAGGAATACAACATCAATTCAGGTCAAATAACTTATGACACTGAAGTATGTTCTATGGGAGTTTGAAACCATAACAAGCAAAGTTAGCAAAAACGTTTTACAAACATAAGTTGAAGATAATTGCTTCTGTTCCTGGTTAGAAGAAAATTTATAGCTCAACAATGACTGATTAGAGGGACTGTAGAAAATGTTTATTCAACCAGTCAGTTTTATTGGCCTTTACAAAAAGAACAGATAATTTTACTTGATTAATGGATATCTCTTACCAACTGCATGAGTCCAAATCTCAATCGTTATGTTGTTCCATTCAACAAGATGAAGATCTGGATGGTGACCTGCATTGAACAGGTATTGTTGTTAATTTGTTACTTCACAACATAAAATATGCTTCCCATGTGTTTCAATTGACGGCATGTGCATATTCACAAACTTATTAGCTAAGAGCTAGATACCTTCTGCTTCTGCAACACCAGCTATAAGCTGGAATAATTCCAGACCTTTGGTAAAACTCTTCACTTTCATTGATCGATTCAGCTTCAACACACCACCTTCATTCACCAAATTCCATCCAGCCACCTAAACAATATAGAGCACTAAGAAACATGAATTTATATAATAATAAAAAAGGGCTGAAAGATAACATATGTGCAAGCACCAACCTGTCGAAGTAGACCATTTGCCACTTCTTCGGTCATGGGTCGCAGATCTTTTAAGTCGCATGGCACACACTTCTTAATTGACAAATCTAACATCACAATCAAATGTGTCACACAACTACCCAATTTAAAATATGCAATCTCAGACAAATCTAACAGTACCCAATTCCAACTTATGAAATGAGTGGGCATTGAGAGCCAATGATGGAAAGATGATAAAAAAGACACAATTTGTAAGTTAAAAAGCAACATGCAGCAGCCAGCAAAATATGGGAAGTGCATAAGCATGATACAGAAAAAAGACAATAATTATTACAAGAAAGGAAGTCAGAAGTTACACGCCTCCTATCTCCTGAACAAAATAAAATAGAAGTAAACTACCAATTTAGCCCCTGTTTAGTAAGATTTCTGAGAATGCATTCTCTCTCGATATTTTAAGCCAAAAAGGATTCTAGTTATAATTCTTGCTAAAAATCAATGGGACACATATCATATTGCACAAGATAGCACAAGCTCTGTTTCTCTTGTTTCTTTTTTTAGGCCTCTTTATTTTTTGAATTGTAGGTTAGTGGATGTGGGTAGCCATGGTATCATGCCCTTGACTGAGTGTGGAGGTTTGGGGGAGGATGCATTTAGTGGATTGGGGATTTTTGTTCGGATGAAAATGGTAGTTGATTGGATTTTGGGTGATGGAGATTGGCATTGTGTGTGGTGGCTTGACTATGGGTTCATGGCACAGGTTCATGTAAGTCAAAGGCTTGGAGTTTGGGTCATGGTGGTTTTTCTCCCAAAGTGATTTTATGTGGGTGATGGAGGTTAAACTGATTTTCCCAAAGTTTTTCAATAATCCATTTATGCAATTTGGGTCATGGTGGCTCAAGGTGGCATGGAGGGTGGTGGCAGCTTGAACCTTGGCCGATGATTTGGTATGGGTCTTTGAAGAGGCTGACTATTTTTTGCATGATTGACAATTGAATTTGATTCATTTAGTTCAATTTCTTGAATTTTCTTTACCCTTTTCGTTTGTAACATTTTGATTCAACAATGGAACCCCACAATCACAAAACCAACTTGTGATTAGGGAATCTGGGTTGTTCACGGTGGTGGATAAAGTTCGGATTTGGATAATTTGGTTGGGGTTGGTCTGGTATTTGTGGGTTGGAAGGGTAGTAGAGCAATTGTAGAAATTGTGGATCATTATAGAGAAATTGGAGAAATTGTCACATTGAATAATATTTTATATTATTTATTGACAAAATATAAATTCTCCAATGACATAACCGAACATAATTTCATTTAGTATAATTACTTTCTAGTAAGAGTTTTAGCATGATACCAAAATTTATTTCTCAAAAGAATGTAGTCAAAAAAATTTATTTGGTCTGAATTCATTCTACCAAAGTTTAAAATCTATTTGCAGTTGTCTCCTAAATGCTGCCTTAGAAGCTACAAAAGGCAGATTGAACCTATGGCATTAGTAAGCATCTCATGACCATGCACCCTTTTAGGACAAGAGGCCAGTCCCTAAACTAGCCAATAGAGGCAATTTTGATTTGAAACAGGCCTATAGCTTCATTAACATATCAAAGTTACCATCAACCCCAAAAAAAAAAAAAAATCAAAGTTACTAGAACTTCCATTACCTTCATAACCATTTACTAGGCAATGTATGCAACTACCAATCCACATAAAATGTTTATTCTACACATCAAAAGTGAAACCAAATAATTCATGAGGTCTTTAACCTTTAGACTAAACAACACTGGCATACGGCAGAAAAATATTCTACCACCCAATCTAGAGACTGAGATAAAGGAATTCCAAGAATAAGAATCATCGATGGAAAAGCTAAGAGGATTTAAATTAATTTCTAAGCTCTTACTGACCCACCGTGATGCATATTGGTTAGCCAAGTCCTAGAATTAGTGCCAAGGAGCTCTTGACTCATGTACATCTCATACATCAATTTATGTATATTCTATGATGAATGATTTTTGAAAACCCAAAAACCAATACTTCATTTCTAAACACAATTATCAAAAATACATTAGATTGAAATTTGAAGGAGGAATATTAAACCCAAACCATCTGAGAAGTGAAAACCCAAGGTTATTTATGATATCCAACCATCATTATGGGTTTCCAACACTTATTTTACTAAAAAATAGAAAGATCTAGAGATAGAGAGATTCTTGACTTAGGGATTTGTTGAAAGTTTATGATTTAATCTCTTCTCTCTTCTTCTGTATTAGAAGTGTGATACGCATGTAATATATGCTTTATTTGTCTTACCATATAAAAATAGTTAAGCATAGGGTAAAGTTAAGTTATGGCCCTGATTCTATTTTTTATTTTTTGATAATTTGATAGTTGGAGTGGGGGGATTTGAACCCTGGATGTCTACGTCGGAAACACCAGGAGATGCCAATTAAGCTACAAGGCTCTTGGCTAGGTTATGGCCCTAATTATCTTGCAAATTCAGAACTACTACCAGGCAGAAAAGGACATTGGCTAAAATTTTGGCTTTAGCATTGCCAATACATTTTAGCATTTCTAATATTAACTAAATGCAGTAAGATATTGGAATTTAAATTGGAATCAGACTAACCAAAATAATAATAATGCAAATCAGTGTAGTCAAAGGCGAGCCAGGCGCTCGCCTAGGCGCCCGGGCGAGGCGAGGCACCACTGAGGCGCCTCAAAGGCTCTAAGGCGAGGCACCTTTAGTGAGGCGCTCGCCTTTAGAGCCTAGGCGAGCAAGGCGACTGCCTTAAGCCATGAAAAGGTGCTAAGGCGAGAGGCTCAAGTTTTTTTTTTTTTTTTTTAATTTTTTTATAGAACTTTGTTGTGAAACCTATTTTTAGACTATTAATTTCAAAAGGCATGTTATAAAACCTATTGTTAGTTAAATTAATTTACAAATTTGTTTTGTAAGAAGAGCACCCACAGTAGATGTGGGATATGTGCCAAATGCTAAATATTCGGCACATATCCCACACGAAACACAAAAAATAGCTCCCTAGCAGATGTTGCATATGTTGCATATATTTGACACATATACCATTTGTGTCCGTACCGTTGCAAATTTGCAACGGTACGGACAGATGTGGTAAACCAAAATAATATATTTTAATGTATTTTAATGTGTAGTAAATATTATTTTAATGTATAAAATTGAATTATAAAACATCTGATAAATGAGATGTTGTAAAATGATGTGGTAAAATAATAAAGTAAGCATTTGGTTTGGCAAAATGGCATAATTTTTGCACCAGCTGCTACGGATGCTCTTATTGTTATATAGAAGCTTATTGTAAAACGTATTGTTAGAACTAACTAATAGAGCCTAAACCATGTTAATCCTATATTGAAATAATTTGATAGACCTAATTTCTTCATGCTACACATTGAAAAACACTTCATTATAATATTATAATACACTAGGTACATATGATTTAAGTTCTATATGTATAATAAATATATTAAGAATTGGCGCCTCGCTTTACTCGGGCTAGCGCCTTTTTGTCGCCTCACGCCTCGGGCGATACAAGGCCTTGGTGCCTTAAGGTCGCCTTTCACCTTTGACTACCTTGATGCAAATATAATGATTGACATAAGGTGAAGAAATTTGTCTTTCACAAAATAGCATGCTTTAATCATAGAAGCAACACAGTCTTACAAATATACGTAGGCACCACAAATCATACCAAACATTTATTGAAAAAAAAAAAATAGTACTTAATATTCTCAATAAAAAATGTTTCAGGGCTATAAAACAGGACAATAGGCAAATAAAGTTATATTATAAATGAAGCTTTAAGAGAATTTTGGAATCTTTGTCATATGGAAGAAGAAACAAAGAAGTAAGAAAGTGAAGAAACTATTATCTCACAGGAATCGATCAAGAGAGAGACATGCATAAAATCTAATCAAATCACCAGTTGTTTGGATTTGTATGAAGCAAGAAAAAGTGATTTCTCCAAGCATTAAGAGGATATTTATATGATGCTAAAAGCAATTCACACTCTTTGAATAGACCAATATGGAATACAAAAAAAAAAACCCTTATTCCCTAAACTTTGAGGTCAGCAATAGGCCTATATGGAATAATGACCTCAAAATGGTATGGTGATTAAAACAAAGAACCTGGACGTTGTTCTGCATGTAAATTGCAAAGGATGTATATAGATTTGGCACATGAGTGGAATCACATTTAATAATCAAATGAACAAGCTGGTTAAATGTACACACACACCTTGGCCAGTGCAAAAAGTTCTAAATCCATAAAGTGAGTTCCTATTTGGTGACACCCCCACATGGTCTAGAAGTATCTCAGTTACTCGTATACTGGAACTGTAAGTACAAATTTCATATGCACAAATAAAATTAAATCCAAAAGAAATGGATGTGAAAAGGGGGGAAATTTGAAAAAGAGGAAAGAGGAGCAGCATCTCAGAAAACTAGGAGAAGTTTTAGAGTGTCATTTCAAAGCATCAAGGACATAAGTCAAAGACCATGTAACAATAATAATATAAGAGAGTTGCATTTTTCATGAAGATTATCTAAGTACTCTAGGTAAATGATATGCGATTCATAAGGTGACAGAAAGCTCTATCATGTTCACCAACATGAGCGGAAAAGTTTCTCCGAAAAAATCAAACATTAATCCTTTCATGAACTAATTTGATATTATATTGAAGACACAGATACCAATCGAATATAAGAATCAAAAAGAGTTTAATGCCGGTTAGAAGGACATGAATTGACCCCCTTTAGCTTATATCATTGCAGAAAATTAACATGTCAGTCTAAGAATCTCTTTGGGAAATCCTAAAAACAAAACTAACTGTGTTTGGGAAGCACCAGCCTGCTAGACGAATTATGACATATTTGGCTATGCCGTTCATTCTTCATATTCAGAAAATTGCCCTTTACAAACCATAAACCACGGAAATAGAATTACCCAACTCGTTTTCTACAACTGGGCCTATAAAAAACAACACCTTGTTTCCCACAGAGACTCTTATACCCATATATTATAGCCAACCATATAAGACTCTTATTGAATTATTTTCTTAAACTTGGACATTAATTCAGGAATATATAATAAATATTAATTTAAAAAAATCAGGTATAAACGCAAACATTGCACTGCATAGCTTAAACTCATCAAATCCAATATATACATATATTTTTTCTAATATTATAACTAGAATATGACAAACGAACATGTACAAAATTCGGAATTGCACTTAGACCCAGAACACAAACTAGAATCCAATACATGGGTTATTCTTGAAATTAAACATTGGATAGGAAAAGCAAGTACCGTCCATGAGTTCCAAACAAAGACACCGACGGAGGCTGAAAGCATAACAAAATCACAAGCAAAGATTTATGATTAGCCAAAAGGGTATTATGTAAAACTCATGAAAGCTTAACAAAAAAGAAAAGTGAGAGAGTTTGGTACCTTAAAAAGATCAGGTTTAGAGAGACAGAGAATGGGATGATGGAGATGTAGCATCCGAAACATAGATATAGAGTCACGAAACATCGTATGTTTCATAATAAGGGCTGTTTTCTCTGATCTACAATAGGATTGGATAGGTTCGCACTTTTTTCTGATAAGTATTAACCGACTATCAATCTCATCAAATGGTATATGTTTTTGTTTTTGAGCCCAATTCCACTTCCTCACTTTTTTTTTTTTTTTTTTTTCATATCTATTTATGATTCTATCATTATATAATAAAATTTATTTTGAGAATAATTAATTTATTATCTTGTACTTTTGTGATATTATTTATTATTATTATTATTATTATTATTATATATTATATTTATAGCAGTAAATACACTTCTCTTCCTTGAAATTATGGAAAATGGAAAAAACAATGCCCCCTTCACATTTGTTTGATCAAACTCTAATAAATTGATATTAAAAATGTTGTAAACTAACTTGCGCTCTTTTTAAGGGTAGGTTTTCAAAAAATTTATCCCTTTCAGAATTAAAATTCACAGATTTTAAATTTTAATTAAAGAGTATTTTAAAATATTTAGTGACTCTTTTTTTAGTTTTTCAACAAGTTGGGGAGAGATTTGACGTTGCAAGTAATTTGGTGGTTAATAAATTTTAAATTATTATTCTAAATTTTTAGTTATTATTACTAATCATGATTAAACTTTGGTAAATATAATATTATAGAAATTTAGAATATTCTGTTACTACTTTTATATTTATTATTGATTATTGATTGATTTATTTATTTATTTATATATTTATTTTTTATACTACTATTTAAGAGGTTTCTTCTGTTTAGGAGGAAGATTTTGTTGGCTCAAAAATACTCCCTATAATCTGAGTTTAAGTATAAACAAAACTAAAAAATAATTCGGTAAAAACACAATTCTAACTCTCATAGTCCCACTAAAAGTCTAAAACATTGTTTACAAAATATGAAAACTCTTTATTTAGATATTTGAAATGATTAAAGTACTACCATATATCTTTATTTTTTATGAATTGCAATCCAATTGCCACAATAAAATATAAATAAATGTTTTCTCTTTCACTCCCTTTGTTTCACTTTAGGGTATAAGTAGAGCGGGCTTCTCTTGTTTGGGCTAGACATTTCGTTGGTTCAAAAATACCTATACGCCTTTAAGTTTAAGTCGAGACAAAACTAAATAATAATCAATTAAAAATACATTTCTAACTCCCACTAAAACATTACCTACAAAATAGAAATATTCTCTATTCAGATATTTGAACGGCTCCAACTATCCATATTCCTTCAATCACTAAATTCACTTTTTTATTTTTTATTTTTACCTTTATCAAGTCTCAACTTTTTCTTCTTCGTTTACTTACTCCTAATCTCATGTTTTAATTTTTTAACTTTTGTGTGTTTTGTTTTGTTTTTTTCAATTCTATTCTTTATTTTGAATTAAAAAAAAAAAAAACACTCCTACTATAACTTCTCATCCATAAATTTAAGTACTACCATTACCCTATATCTTTATTATTTCTAGACTACAACTCATTTGCCAAAACAAAACATAATTAAATGTCTTCTCTTACCCTTCCTCTATTTCACTTTAAGGTATAAGTAGAGATAATTTTCTTAATACTCAATCTTTTTTATATTTTTTTCCTCACATGTTTGTCTGTTTGTCTTTATTTTACACAAGTTTATAGTTCTAAAATGATTTTCCTTGACTCTTTTTAGCTTTTCAAACTTGAAACACTCTTCTACACTAGAGTTAGTGTATATTTCAAATAATTATTTTGTATATAGAAATTAGAAATACAAATGAAGAACAATCGATGCGATACAAAAATACAAATGATTATTTTAATTAAAAAAAAAGTCTCTAAATACACGTGTAGTGTTCAGACTTCAGAGGCTAGTACTAATATAAACTGAAGGGAAAGTGTTATTTTCTTCAAAATCTCAAGGGAAGAGAGTGTTTTTTTCCCCCTTCAAATTTAGGGTGGAGTGTCATTCCTCCACACCTCAAGGAAAGAAAGTGTAATTACCCATATATATAAGAATAAGGTTAACCACAACTCTCATAGTATAAATTTGAGCTGTCACCAAGTGACATTGTATCCGATAATGTAGCACGGTATTGAACAAAATTGAATCCCTCACATATGAACACATTAAAGCAAAAGGTGAACAATTGCAACTACAAAGAAACTGCCTTCATAGATCAAAGCACAAGAATATTAAACGGTGATGTCTAAACTTTCACAAATTTGATAAAAATTCACGCAAACACATGACAGTCTAAACAAAGGCCTCCAGTAATTTAAAACAAGTCCTTGAGGCAAGTGAGCCTTAAACAAAGCAAAAATGGCCCACTACCACTATTTAGTAAAAAAATTAGCAATCTATCACTGTTTTGGAAATATGTAGAGATCTACCACTTTTTTGAAACTCGAATTTCAAAAACTCGAGTTCTTTGAAAAAAATATACTATGAAAAATTTTGAAAATTTTTTATGGTACTCGAGTTCCATAAACTCGAATACCATGAAAAAATTTTGAAAATTTTCCATGGTACTCGAGTTCCATAAACTCGAGTACAATGAAAAACTCGATTTTGCCAAACTCGAGTACCCAAAAAGTGGTAGATTCCTACATATTTCCGAAACAGTGATAGATTACAACATAATTTGCGAAAAGGTGCTATTTGGCTATTTTCGCCAGTATTCTCTCGCTCAAACAATAAACAAACTATCAACCCACACACCCTTGTACTTTCAATCCAAAATAATTACCAGACTACTATTCCAAAAAACCTACTTATGTTGTTTTAGGAGTCTTTACCTCTTTTCAATTGAATGACTACTTGAGCTTAAAAAAAAAAAATTATAAACATAGTTAAAGATGAACATGAAGTATTTTATAAACCAATAGATGTATAGCAAAGGGTATTTATCAAACTTAATAAATATGTGCTAAGATTCAAAAAAAATATTAGAAAAGTTTTACATATCTCTAATCAATTTTCATTTAATACTATACAGGTATAAAAGAAGAAAAAAAAAAAAAACTAAATGTTTAATATTATGGGAATTTTTTAATGCTGAATAAATGGTTTTAATATTATTTTAATGGGTCATGTCAGCATTTAGAGTGCTAGCGGTGTAGTCCATTTGTCATGTAGGCAATATCTGTTAGTAAAATGACGATAGGGACCAAAATGAGAGCGCTTTTTCGATTTGAGGACCACATATGGTAAAAAAAAGTAGGAATCAAAATGGAAATAGGATGAAAATGTAGGGAAGATAAATGCATTTTCGCCTAAGTTGTAATTCAAAAAAAAAAGGTTGAATTAGTTTGTAAAATTCTTAATCTTACATTTCAAGTATAGTCGTATAGAATATATTTTTACAATCCTTACATGATAAATAATTTTATACAATTTAGTTTGATTATTAAACTATCTTATATCTTTAAATCAGAAAATTTGTCAGACAAGTGACACACATTAGTTATGCTTGAGAATGATACTCTTAGGCTAATTTTTGTATGTCATTTTTATTGTTAACAATAAATGACAAAATATTTAGTAATGCACTTTGAGCTTATATTAGGACATACAATATGGAAAACATAAATTTTGTGTAAGTTATTAGAGTTCTGTAGTGTAATATGAGGTTAATGTAATTCAATATTTTACATAAAAATTCTTAGATATATTTTAAACATATAAAATCTTAAACATATATATAAGTATAACCATATAAAATTTTAAACATATAAACAATAATTATTTTTGGCAAAATTTATTTTCATATTTTGTTTCTTTAACATCATACGGTAGATCGAACACATATATGCAATAGGAGCAAGACTTAGGTACAGTTCCTTAGGTTCCCCTTTTAAAATTCTGCCATATATATTTCTTCTCATGGGATGGAAGTGTATTTTTTAATTAAGTAGTCACATGGCTGAATTTTAAGAGGGAAACCTAAGGAATAACACTTAAGGTACTGTACCTAAGTTTTGTTCTATGCAATAATAACAGATATAAACACGGTAAATTTGCCTTAAATTTCTCATAGGTCTCCGAAATCATAAAAAATGGTTTCAATTAAGAAAAAGATTCAATCAAATCATGTATTGAGCATGTATTAAACATAAGTACAATAACAAGATTGAAGATATAACCATGATAAAAATATTTTAACATTCTCTTTTGATTTGAACCTTTATTATTTTAATTAAACTAAACTCTCGAATCCTCAATATTATTAACCATTGTTATGATGTGCCACAAAACAACAATGATGCCGGCCTTGCATACTATAAAAACACTAATTATAAGTAGTATTGGAAAAGCTTGCAGTGTTTTAGGATTGAAGTGCTGAAGTAGGGTAGCATTGGGACCAAAATCATCATAGATTTCATGATATGTAGAGTTCTTACATGATTAGCGATTTCTTGTCCTCGACAATTTTGTTTGCATATCAAACCATCTTAAATCTTTAAATGAACAAATTTGTTGTGTATGATATGTACTTAGATGATTTTAGAAATAATGCATTTGAGCTAATATCTTGGTGTGTTTTGATAGGTTAACAAGAAATGACAAAAATATTTTAGAAACATACTTTAAGTAGATGTATTAAGATTATATATATATATATATAATATTATTTTAGGCAAATATCGTTTTTCTACTTAATTTTCTTTCCTAGATTCATTTCTCACATGGCAGATCCAAATTTTATTTTATAGAAAAAATAGATCCAAAATTATAAGGAATGTAATTGAGAAAAATAAGATTGGATTTGAAATTGGATAATTACATTTCAAAAATTATCTTAAATATATTCCCACACAAATATACAATGGTAATAAGTACAAACATAACAAATTTCTCCTTCAATTTCTCATAGGTTTGGAAGATTGTAAAATTTATTTTCAAATAAGAAGATGATTCAACCAAGTCTTATATTAAACATATGTTTAAACATAAATACAATTATTACATTGAAAATATGATAATGGTAAAAAAAAAATTATTTTGATAAAAACTTTCACTCTTTTAATTAAAACTAACTTCTCGAGAAGAAATTAACAATACCTACAACAATATGAGTTAAAAGTTAAAAGAGATTAAAATGCTATAAGAGATGAAGAGTGGGGCTGACCTTTTATAAGGCTTATTTATGTATGTGTTATAGTGTTAGTGTTAGTGTTAGTGATAGAACCAGTTAATGTGTGTGTAAGTATTGTCCCTGTGAACATAAATTATTAATATATAAATTGCATCTCATAATCTTAAATTTTTATTTAAATAATAATATTTCACCATAATTAGATTTCACCATAAAATAGAGAGAAAAATTAAGACATATTAAGTTGAACTCGATGGTGATTTAAATTATCTAATAACATGATAAACAAATTATCATCAATTCCATGTGTTTGAGGTGACAAAGTTGATTTTATATGTTTTTTTTTTTTTTTAAAAATTTTTACAAACATATAATATTATATATTTAAATAGAGTTTTACATTACCACCACACACCCTTGGTACGATGGTCACTTTACAAGTATAAGTGATTGTGAGGTGTGGGGAGCAAGGGCCGGGGTTCAAGTCTCCAAGAAGGAGCTTCACATACATATACATATAGATTATTCTAAAGTAGAATTTCTATCTTGTATAAAAAAAAAAATTAAAAAAAAAAGAGTTTCACATTCATAAACACATTTTTATACTTGGGATTGACTCATTTAATAGCCAACCCTCAACTTGAACTTAAATTTGATTCATTTATTAGAGAAACCAACATAAACAAACTTGTTTTTAAGTCAAATCCAAGCCATTCATAAACATATTAATTTATTCACTGTCCCTAAAAACTCCAATGTCCATATATTACTATTTATTCCAACCCTAGTATAAAAAAAATAACAAAAAAAAAAAAAAGTTTGCTAACTGGTCAATTAGAAATTACATAATATAGGTAAAGACAGAGTTTCTATCTTTTATATCAAAAAAAGAAAAAAAGAAAAAATAAAGAGAGTAAAGACAGAGATATACCCCCAAAAAAAAGAAAAAAGTGCCTCATTAGCAAATAGTAATTCATTTCGGTCATGTCTATATATAATTATATATATATAAAATATTATTTCACCCTTTAAAACCCGAACGATCTGACGCATTCTCCTGGACCCGAGTCCAAAGATTTTCTTGGAAAATTCCGCCAAACAACATGGTCAGATTCTTTCCACTCTCTGTCTTTCTTTCTCTCTTTCTCGTACCTTGTTTCACGTTTTGTTCTTCCTTAATTTCTTTGCCTTTGTCACTAAAATTTTGCTTTGAGAAATAGAATTAGATCCGATTTGATTATCATCATAGAAATTCTGACTCAGGTCAATTTGACTTTTAGCCGTAGGTGTCTGTTAGCTTAGATCTGAGCTCTTTAACAGATTCCAAAATTTAGACTCATATGATAGCAGACCCATGTCTCTAAAAACCTGATCTTTGCCTATCCCCTGATAATAACAGAAATACTTATTTTCTAGATTACATTACATTAGATATGCTAAAAGAACATTAGTAGTAGTGGGTTCTCAATTGATGAAGTCTTTTGTCGTTGAATAAGAAATCTGGGTTTCGAATCCCGCCTACACGAAAAGCTAATTGATGTTTTGGGCTGATGATAAAGAGTACTCATCAGGAGCAGACGCCATAGGTTGAAGCAGTTAAAAAGGATATGTTATTTTAGGAAGTAGTAGAAAATATGATTTCGGATAGATTAGTATTGAGGAAAATAATACATGTGGCCGTATCTGACTAATATGTTGATAGCCAACCCCAAAAAATTTGAGTCTAAAGGTTTTGTTGTTGTTGTTGTACATTACATTACAAATTTACCCAAACACAAAAGAAATGTGCTCCCAATGCAGTTCTAATGTCTCTAGATTTGTTTTAGAGTGACTATTTTTAGTTACTTTCTCAAACCAACTTGTTGTGATTTTAATATCCTAACTCAATTGATAAAGTTTCTTGTGTTTGAATAAGGGATTTGGGTTTAAATCCTACTTACACCAGAAAGAACCAGTTGGTGTCTTGGTTCCAGTGGTAACACGTAATCATCATAGTGCGAATGCCATAGGTTTCAAATCTTATTGTAACCCAAAAAAAAAATCCCCTATTAGGCTTTAAACATGTTATAACATCCCAGATAAGGTGTTCGATTGTTATATTTAGCTCTTAAAATATTTTGTGCCTCTGTTGGGAGTTTGTGAGCTTTCATGATATTCTGGCTACTTCATTTTTTTTTTTTCATGAAATAGCATTTTTTCAATAAAATTTATCTTACTTATCCAAAAAAGAAAAATATATCCCAAACAACTACACTTGAGGATTGCTAGAGATATACTTTGTGAGTTTTGGTGATCTGAAAATGCCATTCTATTTCTGCTGTTAATTGTCCTCTCTGAAAAGTAATATAAGAAGAAATGTCCGAACCTCATATAGCATTTGAAGCTTTAGGCAAAAAATAAATTGATTAAAACATGAAATACCACCTTCCCCTCTTTCCCATACTTCAGTATGTATTGCACCATGTTTCCATCAGCTGTACCGCATTTATACATGTTTTGGATAACTTAAGCTTGCAAGAAAAATGGTTGAATGATTAAAACACTGATCAAAAAAAGAAAAAGAAAAATGATTGACTGATTAAAGCCTCTTGAATATGTGTCAAAGTTAGCAACATTCTTGAGCCTGTCGACATGTTTGTAAAGGTGCAATGTTCTAACAAGATACAATGCTAAACTTGGAATGAACAATGCGTTTGACCCTCCAAGGGACATTTCTAGGGCTACCCTAGATAATTTTGTTAGTGCTAAAATCAGTAGCCATGATCATACTGCTTAGATTCTTGAATTCTCTAATCCTATATCTTATGTTGTTTGTAGGAGTCATGCCCTTCAATAAAAAACATCCTCCTTTTGGATTCTGAAGGGAAACGTGTAGCTGTCAAGTATTACTCAGATGACTGGCCTACAAATACTGCGAAGGAAACATTTGAGAAAGCTGTATTTACCAAGACTCAGAAGACAAATGCACGGACAGAGGGTAGCCTGTTTCCTTATTATTTTTTCATATAATCTCTTTTTAATTATATAAATAAATAAATGATGAATACCTTTCTTCCTGGATGTGTTGTTTGTGTGTTTGTCACTTTGTCTTACATCACAATCTTTCTACTCTCTAAGTAGTGGGTGTCTGAGAAGAAGGGAAAAAAAGGGGGGGGGGGGTCAGTTTCTTGGGGGTCAAATTTGCAAAGATATCTATTCCAATGCAATTCTGTATTTAGCATTGGCACTCATGTAAACATTTTTGGTAATGGTAGCTATACTACTCTCATTTTGAAATGGGTCATCTACTTTTGAGAATTTATGTCCTTTATCTGCATTTGAATCTAGTTTTTGGATGACAACTCTTTCTGTATGAATCTCTTGGAATCCTGTTTACTTGTTCTTTATGGTTGATGAAAGCAACTATGGACGTTTACTGTGCTTGGCTTTGATGCTTATTGTTTGCATATTAACATCTTACAACTTCATCTACAGCGGAAGTAGCAATGTTTGAGAACTGTATCATTGTTTACAAGTTTGTTCAAGACCTCCACTTTTTTGTTACTGGGGGTGAAGATGAAAATGAGCTCATCCTAGCTACTGTTCTTCAGGGATTTTTTGATGCAGTTGGTCTTCTTCTTAGGTATTCATAATTGCTGTTATTGTTTACCCTTTTTTTTTGGTATTCATTCAATTGTTGTCATTATTCATTTATTAACAAAAAAAAAAAAAAAACTATTTTGGTTTGCTTTTTACTCAGAGGTAATGCGGACAAGAAGGAGGCACTTGAAAACTTGGATCTTATTCTGTTATGCCTTGATGAAATTGTTGATGGCGGGTATGTAATATGTGTATTTTTAAGGTCTTGTTTATTTGTTTTATCATTCTTAAATTTTTTAAAAAAAGAGTGTTAGCCTTTTTTACTGATATTATTATTCCATAGCTGTGTTTTATTTATCATGCTAGTTGAAACTATGGATTCTAAAAATCTTCAGTTGTAGAAGTTTTATGTGGTTAACTTAACGATCGTATAAATTTATAATTGTGAGGAACAGCACACAAGCAAGCCTGTGAATATTTCTGAAGCCTTAGTTGGAAATTGCATGTAAGCCTGTGCAAAATTTCTAAAGCCTTTAGATGTCCCAAACAAATGCTAAACCATAATCAGCAGGCTTCCTTCTTTTCTTTATTTTTGTAGGTCTCACTTATGACTTACTATAGATTATAACTTATCAAAAAAGAAATTTCGTTTAGATTGTAATTCTTTAGGGAAATCTCTTGTATACTCATTTTGTTCTTGAGTTTAATAAAATTCATGGTGACTTACGTGAGAGAGAGAGAAGATATTGCTGTTCCCAAATCATTTTCTGAGGAATCTCTCTTGATATTATCTGTTATGTTGGAGCGTTATTATGATGCACCATGGCTACTTATAGTGGATGCACAGTAGAACCTAGCGAAGCCAGGAAAGCACCATCTTGTGCTGTGACCTTCTACTATCACATTTTTATTGCCCCAGAGTACTATAGAAATTTATTAATAAAATAAAATGAAAGCTTTTAAGGAAGACCTCCCTAAAGATTACAACCGAGGCCCAAGTGATCCATATAATCAAGTAAAGAAGTACAAGAACAACACTAACCCCCCCAAAACAAAAACAAAAGCAAAAAACTTGCACAGCATTCAAATAGAAAGCGCAAGAAGAATCCTTAAGTTCAACCACAGATCTCAATGTAGGCCACATAAAAGGAGTGTGACTTATGAAATTGTTAAAGACACTGTAATAGTTTTGAATTATTACCTCAAGAGTACTGGTCTGGGCCGCTCATTAGGCCAGGGGGCTACCAGGCTGTGGCCATTGGCTTTCTGCTAACCCTTAGCTGTTTGGTTTGTTGTTTTAGGTTTTGTGTTTGCATGACTGGTTTACTTAACCAAAGGAATAAAAAAAGTTAGGAATTATTATCTGTGATGAGCTTTCTTGGACATTCCAAAATTTCAAAAGTTTGAACTCTAAATACTATGGTAATTGTTCTCATATGACTACAAATTAAAATTATTGGCCGCTAATTAGTTCAGTTGATCATCTCAACTTTTATGGGCTTGCAAGAAATACTTGAATCTGAACAATTTTGCTGGAATTACCACTAGTTTGTGTACTCTCTCTCTTTTAAATTTCTGTACAATGCCATTTTAAGAAAAAGTGAAAAACATGTTGTGATGTTGGGTGTGGATAGGATACACAGGTAAACACCTGTAGTCCTTTTTCAGGTAGTGAACCCTTAGCTAAAATTCAGTGCTTAATATAGTAAAAGACACAGCGTAAGCAGAATGCAGTTTAAAACTTTTGAACTTTTGCCAGGAGGACTTGTTTATCTATAGCCCCATACCATAATTGTTTGGTTCTTGTTTCCCCAGCTCTTGGGGGCTCTTTGTTTCCCTCTCAGCCTGCGAAGAGGGCATGTCTACCTACCCAGATCTAACTCTATATTTTCTACAGTATTATTCTTGAGACAGATGCAAATGTTATAGCGGGTAAGGTTGCAAGTAATAGTTTGGATGCTGGAGCTCCCTTATCTGAACAGGTATTATAATCCTGTTCTTCTCTATCCCTTTCTTCCTTATATCCTTTCATTGCTCCCATAATTAGAAATTGTGCAAAAGACATTTAGTTAAACTATAGGATAACCATTGATGCCATATTTATGTTGTATCTGTGTTTTTGTATTTTTTGCAGACAATTAGTCAAGCATTGGCCACCGCACGTGAACATCTAACAAGATCTCTACTTAAATGATGCATATGCTGGATGAAAGTAGAGGAGCGAGGAGGGAACATCTTTTTGTATTTTACAGTTCCATTATACTTGGTGTCATGGTTTATAAGCATTGAATTTTGTTATACCTTGCATCCTTAGTTTAGTTCATTTCAATGTCAGAGTGTTGGTAACTTGCTGAATTTACATGTTTTCTTGTAAACTTGATTAATTTGAACATCCAATGTCAATGAAGGTGGTATAGATGAATTTTTGTTAAAGGTTTTGACTTTTGGATATGAAGTTACCACTAGAGTTCATTAACATGTTTTTACCAGTTTTGCAGTAACATATGCTCACCTGCACACCTGTCTACACATATAATGACATTTCTGTTAGATAATTATTAAGCACCTTGCAGCTTATAGTGCCAGGAATGTTTTGCTTTATAGAGGAGAATTTTTGCAACAAAAAGCATGCTTGTTTAATTAGCATTTTAGATATGGTTGATAGGGAAGTTTAACATGAGAAAAATTAAGGGAAAAGTTCTTGCTTTTGAAAGGCGCCCGAGTGTTTTAAGAGTTATTGAGGTGTGCATGCGTACACCACCCATTTCATACTCTTGGTTGGGTGGAAAAGGTGAAGGGTAGAAAATGATGGATGGAAAATGGGGCGGGTGGAGTTTTTTGCCCTAGTCCACCAAAAACCATCCTCCCAAATTGGGAGGAAAGTGGGGAAGAAAAAATGTTTATTAAATGAAATTTATTAGTTTGCCTCTTTTATAATTTTTCCATCCTCATGATATAAAAAAGGTACGGTGATTTTATTCAATCACATTTTCTATTATTTCATTTTTTTTCATCTTCTCTATCAAATACATAAGGAAAACACTAAAACATTTTATCCTTTTTACATTCTCTATCATCTCTACCAAGCACCCACAAGTTCACCAACACGCATGGCTTATTGGTGTCAATCAGCAAATGTTATGTTTTCCAAAATTTCTACTCAAAGAGATGATCCAAATGTACCTCGTAGATTTAGAGGAAAATTTTAATGGGCTTATTGATTATATAAAGCTTCTCTAAACTCCTAGTCTTAAGTGCGACTCATCCTGGGCAACAAATATAATTGGATATTTGGATGCTTTATTCTATAGGCATTCCACATGTATATGTTAGTTTTATTGCCTATTTGCAGCAGGCAACGACTCGGTTTCATCCTTATTTCCATGAATGTGCTCCTCCAGTGTTACCAATTCATCTGAACCAGCAGGAGGCTAAGCTCAAGTGCCAGTTTGATTTGTTGGGTTTGAAATCAATTTTTTTTTTTAATGATGAAAGACTAAACTCGCAATTTCGGTGAAAAAAAAGAACAGAAAACACTCCTTGCAATTGACCAAAGTTTCAATTCTTATAAATCGTCCTGGAACTCTCTATTGGAAAACGAGCACAATGGAATCCTCCTCCCAATGGTTAGTTAAAATTTAACTTCGATGCCGCTGAACGTTACAATAGGTTATTCCTTGCTGTGATATGCAGAGATGTTCTTGGCAAGTTATGATATGCTGGGATTGGACAGCTTGTGGCATGGCTGGAGATTAATCCTAGGCAGAAGTCAGAACAGCAAAGGTTGCCTTCCTAGCTGTTTCGGAGGCAATTAGGCAAAGAGTCAAGGCTCTCCTATGTTAAATTTGAAGACTGACTCATGAAACATGATCTCATCTTTGTCCCTAAAATTCATTTTATCATTTCAGCCTTAAACCTTAACCTTTCTCTAACATTTCTATCAAGTATTGACAAGTTTGACTTTTTTTTTTTATAACAATTTTTTATCGATGACAATATACAGAAGCACCAACTCACTAACTCGACTAAGATGGGGGGCGAGGTGGGATATTTAGTTCAAACTTAGAGGATGCAATTTGAATTTTACCCTATACATGTAGATCATCTAAATGGTAGATAAAGGTGCTTCTAGGGGAAAAATTAGAACATCTTTATTTTTTTGCCTCCCATACAGAAGGGATGAGGCTTATACTTATTAATCCCAAGCCCACATCAAAAGAATTACTCTAACCTTCAAGGTAGAAACACACGCCCTTTCACTCACTCTTTAGTAAGGTGCAACAAAATCACAATATTAAACATCTTATATTGTTACCAAGTTTCTCCAATGTAGGTAAAAATGGGTGAAGCCTCATTATGATTGATAGAACACTGCCCTATCATGGTTTGTTATACATTCTTACATTAAGGAATTACAAAAATTATCTCCTTCATGATCCCTTCTTTACTCTATTCTTTGTATGAGAATATATATTGAACAAGAAAGGGGGGAAAAGGTTATTGTATGAGAAGATAATCTACGTTGTTTGCGAACGCGTCGCCAGCAGTTGGGGGCATGTTATTCCGAGAAATATTTTTACGAACTTGGGCATGAGTCTCTGCCTCATGCTGGAACATCTTAACCAACTCTTCCAGCTCCAAGGTCCTAACTTCAACCTGTTCCTCAGCAACAGGCCTTTTCAACCCAAGATAAATTAGTCCAACTACAATTAACAGAACTCCTACGCAAAAGAGGATGGCTGCAAACAAACCAAATGCATATGGTGTATTCTCTGATCCCGGGATTCCATCAACGTTGATCCCAAATAGCCCAGTGATAATAGAAAGAACAAGGCCACAACCCCCAAAAACAGCCAGATTATGCGTTACTCGAAGGCTTTTATCCTGAATTATTATTCACAAAAAGTTGAGAAACTTAATGTCAATATAGGAAGGGACAGATAAAGTAATTTGGCACATTACATATCACCTAGAAATTTAGAGGTTTCAGAGTAGATTTTGATTCTTTCTGTCTACACAAACCTGCAACCATGCACGAACAGTACTTTGCATCACATCTTGAATGGTAAACAAGCGGCCACGAACAGCTTCTTGCTCCTCAATCATTTCTCTTGTACTTCTTCTGATTCCATCTAACAAGCTTTTTGCTGCATTTCCTCTCAAATGTTGGAGAAGCTCAAATACAATCTCCTCCCTTGCATGAAGTGACCACTTAACTCTGATCACCTGTATTAGGAATTGCAAAATTATAGATTCCCCCATCTTCGTACCCATGAACTTCAGTGGCAGGGTAACCTTCCAAGACTCAGACAAAATGCAAATAGTAATACTGGGTAGCCTTAATATGCTAAATATTAAAAATTATTATTAGTAGCCTGTTCCACTTGAACAAGGAATGGAATTTCCAAGGTTAGAGAAATAAGGAGACAGTACATGAAGTTTGCTTCCCCAAATATACATAATTAAGCGATATAGGCAAGAAAGAATTGTTAAAGTAAGATATCAATGCAAATGAGAACTGATGCAAATCTTCATGGAGTGTTAAATAAGTAAATCTTAGATTCATCGGAGTGTAAAAAAAAAAAAATGATAGTACTAGAACTCCATGCATGAGAACCAGAAATTAATCACCACTCCCCTCCTCCTCCTCCTCTCTCTGTCCATTGACCAGAGTATGTTGAGTGGAATGCCTCCATTCCCATCCCATCCCATCCTTTATGATCTCAGATTCTTCCAAAGTAACTTCAGTTTGGTGTTGTTACTCAGATATATGATTCATCATAAAATCACCAACAATCACAAGGGCTCATAAAGGCATATATTTTATATAAGTCTAGAATCAAAAACATCAAATGGCCTCTTTATCCCTTTATCCTGTAGGGCACCTCCTGAAAATACAAATCTATTCATCTGTAGCTTGAAAGTCACAGGCATTTTAATCATTGTCAACATACACTCCATAGCTGTGATGCATTGCTTAGCTGGGCTACTCCCAATTGGAAAGAAAGAAAGTCTAAGGTGATTCTATTTGAAGTTTCTTGGGCTGCACATCCATACCATATATGGTTGGAGAAGTGTTCGAAGGATATAAAAAGTGAGAAATCGTTATTCAACATCATCTTCTTGGATGTTTGATGCCCATTATCTAATAATGAAAAAGTCCAAGATACAATGCAAAACAGAGATTACTCTTAAGCTTGGATTGGAAGATCCTTTTATGTATCCTGGTCCAGTGATTGTTTCTGATCTGATTGAATTCAGCTTCCACTTAGCTAGGAAGATTGTTTTTGTAACCCTTAATGTTTCAGATTGATCAGGGTTTATTTCTGTTTGGTGGTGTTACAGGGAAGACTCTATTTCTAAGTTTAATCTATTGTTCAAAATGTAAATTTTTTATTCATCCCAACAGAAAAGTAGTGATTTCATTGACTGCAATCACATAGAAACAAATAAGAAAATAAGAAATGAAAGGGTCTCTTAAAAATCTCATTTAACAAATTGTCTTTATGACTTAGCAGATCATGACTTATAAAAATTCCATATATATCATATCCCAGCTGGGCATACTGGTGGAAGATTTTCTGCCAGTGTGTCCATTCTAGCAAGGAGAAGTGACATACCTGCCTTGATAACTTTCTGATTTCTTGGTTGAGAATTATACTAAAGAGATGCATATCTTCATGGTTTCTCCTGTTAAATAGGGAAAATATTGGTCATCATTGTAGCATATCAATGTTGTGGAACGAAAGAATTGGTTTCAAAATAGCGAGGTACAAAACCTGTTCATGAACTTCAATTCAATCTCATCAGCAGCCCCAAAAATGTCCTTACGAAATAGCCTATAAACAAATTAAACACGAAAGTTGTCCAGAAAAATTGAAAATTGAAATGTTGAAAGTTGTATAATAACAAGTATACAATAGTTATGATATCATGTATGATGAAAAAGAATATGACTCAAAGCTTGACATGGGAAAATTGACAGATATTTTAGAATACCTATTAAAGAATAACACCCAATACAAGGATAAAGGTATAATGTGAATAACAATAACTAAAGTTACATGTGTAATGTGTCTGACCCTATGCACTTCATGTGTGTTTGTATAAATAATATGTATATATCTCCACACACACACAGATTTTCTTTGTATTTGTATGATTTATGGAAACACCATCACACAAACTTTACAAAGAGATTACTTCTGCCATTATTTTATTTAGTGTTTTTGAAATTCATCCTTGAAGACATGTAATTAATATCCTATCTGAGAATAGACATGGATGCACTAGCCAAATTGTTTGAGAGATATGTGAATGGAAAATTGTCAAGACTCGAGAGACAGATGGCATAGGCTTCCTTTAGTGGGAGATGTCACAAATTTGTTTTTCATTTATGGACAATGGTTGGTTTATCTTTGGTGTTTAATAAGAAATGGACTAACTGAAATGCCTAAACAAGGCCTCAATGAGAAGTATGTAATAATAAAAAAGATCCATGAAAACTTTCAGCAATTATATCTGTTTCTACGTTCTGATTTGTATCTTTACCATGGCAGTCCCAAGCCAAGGCAAAAGAGAAGAAAAGTCTTGTAAAGTAGATGTTCATCTCACTTATGACATCTAAAATATTTGTGACTGTGTAGCTAGAAAGAAAAGGAAAAAATGAATACACATTGTTCAAAGGTAGGCACGCTTCTATCGCTCTCAGAATATAAACAATAATAGTTGTCCATGCATTAGTTACCTATTATCCCATCGAGAAAGACGGCAAGCTAGATGTGCTATGACTTCATGCACTGTTCTTGGCGCATTATAACCTCCAGTAGAAAGAAGCTCCTATCAAAAAAGCAGTGCACCAAATCTATAAAGCAGTAATGAAGTAAACAATAATAGTTACATGCACTTTCAACTAGGGACAGATTATGAAATTTTCATGGGGAGGGCCAAATGGAATAAATCTGTTTGAAGCAGTTAGTGGATAATTTGTCAAAAGCTAAGAGTAGTCAAAATTGTTAGTGATCAAATATTAACTTTGCAGCCTCCCTATAGACCCTTCCCTATTTCAAATCATAAAACTTAAACTAAAACATTTTTTTCCAAGCATGAACAACCTGAACTTCTGTGATACCCAATACATTTATTCTGGAAACATTTCCTTTTATATGCATTGCAGTTATCAGGAAGTTTTGTGCTTGCCAAGACCGGAGTACAATGGGGATGTCATCCTCATCAACAAAAGGATCACCTGCTGACTGTCCCAATAGCTCAAATAACAGTCCTCCAGCAACTCTAACTGGTACCTGAATAATAGCATAAAGTTTAATAAATCATCCAACACAATCAGAGTCCATAAAAAGAGTTGAAGGCCAAAATCCAGTGACTTTTGAACCACTTTTTCATAAGAACAATTACAACAAACTATTCTGTTTTAGTTATTATGAAATGAACAATAAACACTAAACAACAAGCTTAATTACAGTACTTGATCCTATAGATATAGTAAGAACCATTAATGTAACAGATGACTGTAAAAACAAAACACCATCAAACTGACTGTCAATGGAGGACTCTAGTGTACAAGATTACCCCTCATGACACTTCCATCAGATATTCTTTGAATATAGTCAAACTACAAAAATTTTACATTTGCATCCTTTATCTTTCCATAGTCCTTTAAAACAATTCAAACCAAGTTCAGAAGTTAGGACAACTGTCCTCGTATGTGACTTAATACTTGTGGTTTTTATGTTCAATTAAAGAAGATTAAGGAATAGAAATCATTTTTTTTTATAAGTATTAAGGAATAGAAATCATAACAACTTCCAGCCTTAAGGACCATTAAATCTTTAATGTTCACAATGTAAGACTATTTAAACATAGGGGCACCCCACTATATGCATACATACATATCCAAGGGCATGCAACAAAGGCTGTGATTTGTATTTTCTTCCTCTTTCCTTCTCATCATAACCATATAAGATTTGACCATCTCAGCAGGCTGAATGCTCCAGCTTTAATGGCGGTTGGATGAACCTGAAAAGGAAGAAGTGAACTATCGAAGGAGACTGGGGTGAACCGGCCAAGAACCCTTCGATGGTTAAGTCAGTTTTCTCTCTAGAACATAAGGATAGCAGGTAAATGAATAGTAAAACGTATCGGGTTGGATGAGGCTCGGCCCTTTTTATAGAGAGTTTGGAGTGGGTCTACTTGATAGGAACTACTGACATCATGGGAGATGTGTGGACTTAGTGGGGAGAGCGAAGCGAATTTCGGAGAATTCACCCCATGTTCCGAGGTGAAGGTTAGTGACCTAACCATTTGAGATTGTAGAAAACACTCAGAAAGTTTCTAAGTGTTTATTAGTCGTCCATACTCTACTATGGTATGGATGACCACGTTCTCTATAGACGACCAAATACTAGTTGGACGACTGATGGCCTGCTTGTGAGTCTTTATTGTGTGTTGTGATGCGTACTCCTTCTTTTACCTTTTTGAGGGCTGTTCTGGGTGTTGTTAATGTTGGACGACCACTATGGATGAAGAACACTTGTTGTTGATCATCATCACTATTAATAGTGGACTTATTGAGAAGAGAAATGCAAAACCTCAAAAGAAGTTTGGGGTAAGGTATTCAAGTAATAGTAGTAACAATGGTGGTAAGACAAGTGAAGTTAATGCTATTAATGTTCGAAGAAAGTTCACTCCATTGGGAATGACTTTATCCCAAGCACTTAAAAAATTGTCAACCAAAGGACTCATCAAGCCATTGGATCTTGGAAGGTATACTCTAAACACCTCTGCTCCAAACTACAATGCAAGTAAGTACTGCAAGTACCATCAGAGCCATGGTCATTCTACTAATATGTGCAATCGTCTCTATCATGACATTGAAGACCTCATTCAATATGGCAAGGTCCCTTTGCCACCTATCAACCTCCCAAACATCAAGACTAATCCTCTCCCCAACTACCATGGTGTGCCTCCTCCTAATTGGGGTTGACTGATTGAGAATTTTAGTCTTTATTATTGCATTCCACAAGAGTCTTTCATTTCAATGTGTTTTTCAATTCAGAAGTGTTGTTATTTTAATTCAGTGTGTCTTTGTTATTTCAATTCAAAAATGTATTTTAATTCAGTGAGTCTTTCAATTCATGTACTCTATTTTAATTATTCAATAAAGTGGTTTGCAATGGTTTGAGTTTTATGATAAGTTCTCAAAGTTTCAAGATTTGATTCTCAATATGTGATGTTGCATGTTTGCCCATAATTGAACAATGGAAATTGGGATGAAGAGAGGCCATTATTCTACTATCCTAAACACATTTCCCTTCGCTCACCCCTTTTGAGCCTTCAAAGTTATTTTCTTTCAAAGTAACCCTTGTCAAGGATTACCCCCTACACTAGGGGCAAGAAGTGGAATAAAGTGGTGAAAGTAAAAGAAAAAATGAAAGGTGAAGAGAAGTGAATCAAAAGTAAACAAAAAAAAAGAAAGATGAAAAGTGAAGTGAAAAAAAAAAGTGAAAGTGAAGAAACTTCAAAAGTGATGAAAAGTAATTCTTCACCAAGTTGTAACCCTCAAGAAAGTAAGTTTGAGCCTTTGTTATCCATTCCTTTATGAGCCAAGAAGCAAAGCCTTCATTAGAAGCCAAGTAAAAGTCCTCTCTGATCAATTGAAGTTGTTCGTGTGAACTACGTTAGGCTTGATCCCTTTTGAATATGTAGGCAACCTTGTGAGTTGCAACCACATCACACCACGTAAATTATGCAACTCATGTTTTTGAGGATAAGTCGTGGCACTTGTTCATTGCATCCCATTTGTTTACTTCTGTAAGAGTGAAAGAGCCCGTTAGGCTTAAAACCCGCAAGGGCGGTCTAGGCAAAAGTTAGGGCCTTGAAAAAGAGTAAAAAAAAAGGTAAAAAATGCCTGCTAGGTTGAAAACCCATAAGGGCTATTAGGATAAGTGCACTTAAATCCTATTGTATGATGCTATGTATAAATTAAGTATGACATTATGTATGACATTATGTGTGACTTAATATTGTGTTTAATAAAGTTGTTTTATTATTATCTGAAATAATGGTAACATGAATATTCGGACATTATCATATAGTCTATGAGATGCATAGTATGTGATTTATGTGAAAAGTCACAGAAGATATAAATCACAGATTCTTTGTAAACTCAGAATTGTAGTTCGTAGTCGGTGATGAAATTAGGCATTTCATCTGCGAAGACTATAACATATCAATTACGATGATTTCTCTTGATCATGGAAGTGGAGACTTCTAGTTGATATGTTGATATGTTTTAAGAGTTAAGACATATTGAACTAGACCGCTGTGAGATTTATTATTCTCCTAACGACTGTCAAATGAATAATAAAACTCACGACTTATATTTGCATGAACTCTTAATCTTGAAAGAATAATGGACCTGATCATGAGGTGTAGGCTTCTTTGATATATCAGGAGTGAGATCTAAAGTAACGGTCAAAACCTCAATATGTTGGGCAGCCACATTTAGTGTTGATGAAACATATATTCTCAAGATGGAATTCATAGTCTTTTAACGGAGATACAAAATATTCCCTTGAGATAAGTTTAATGGGTTTGTTATTCAGAGAGTTAGGTCTAACCACTTTAGTAAGACTAAAGTACATATTTATGAAATTGGATTTCATAAATATATGGTGAATAACTTAAAAGGATTAAACCGGGTACTCAAGGATTAAGATGTAGTAATTTACAAAGTGGCAGTCTACATTCATGACTTTGTATTACTACGAATATTTTATAAAGGGGTTGCATGTACAATAAAATTTTGAGATATAATTTATAGATAAGGTCTAGAGTGCAACTATATTTATATAGTGGTATTAAATATAGTTAATGGTAACTTTGGACTTGTCAAGAGTTGACAGAAAAGCCCAAGGCCCATTAGAGCTAGTGTCTTATTGGTCCCTTTTGGTCCCACTTCAAACCACATACTAGAGCTCAATTGGAAAGGTCCAAAAGGCTAGCTCAATTAGATAATCAGTTATAAGGAGAGAAACTTACTGAATTTCAGATAGAACCTTTTACATAAAATGGTGTATGTGAGTGTTGGACACTCTTGAATTCTCTCTTGAACATTTCATATAACTGATTGAGAGACCACACATCTTGGGCGTTAGTGGAATTAGAGTGAAGATTAGAAGTATTCCCTAGTGAGCTTCATTATTTCTATTTTATTATTAATAGCTCATCGTGTAATTATAAGAAAAACTACACAATCAATTATTCCAAGTTTACTTCTAGATTTTTCAGATGCCAGGCTAAATGTCTCATTGTGAAACAACAATGGACATTAACTTTTCAACTATAAGTAGTGTTTGCCAAAAAGATCATATATGAATTTTAATATTATTATAGAAGAACCACTCCATACCCTATGGAGTTCTTACTGTAAGAGTGTAATAAATTTATGATCTTAACTTTTACACCTTCTTTCTTGATTTATTTTATTTTCATTTTTACTTGTCGTATCTATTATAAAAATTTATAGTAATTTAGGTTAAGCTTCATTTGTTTTAGGAAATAGATGGTAGATGAATTAGACAGGACAAACAATTATATAATGAAAAAAAATTGTTTAACCACTAAGAGAGAGAGAGAAGTGTGGAGGGACATAAGGAAAACTGATGTAACAACTAACGAGTACAGACTTTTCAAGGCCAACAAATTTTAGCTCAAATGACATATCCCTCCCCTATTAGAATAGGGTGGCTGGTGAATTCATGGATTCAAGAGCCACTTGATGATGTGTGTATAACTTACCAATTTTTTTAAAAAAGGTACAACATATCTAAAGTAATTAAGGTAGCAACAACATAGGAATTGGTAAACTATCAATTTTGCTGCTTTAAAGAAGTAGGATCTGTTGCTTTGATTGAAAAAATCATCTTCAACTTCCCAGACACTTTTATCTAATGCATGCAGTCACATATTTAAGACTTTTACTAACAACATAAAGAATCTTAGATCCATAATGCAACATAAGATAATCTAAACCCCTGGCTCATCCCAAAATAAAATTTTCATACTCAGCCTCCCCTAGAAGATAAGCATAAGTAATGTAAATTTATTAACAGTTGATCACTCTTTATCTGCATCAGTCTCCAGATATTGATCACGACTTCATGTTAATGATAATGTGTTACATGCTATTCTGGACATGGGTCAAGTAATTAGTGAAAAAAACAAGTGAGATACTTTAGGGTACATTGGGAATTAAGGGAGATAGGGGGGAAGAGGAGAGGAGAGGAGACAGGAAGGGTGGAAGGAATTTACTAATTTTCTGCCATCCAAACATAAGGTACAAGAAATCTACCTCATAAAGAAGGTGTTTCATCCGCTCACTAATCAGGCGACTTTCATCTTTTAAGGCTAAAATAACAGCAGGATGTAACCACTGAGCATTGCTGAGCCATGCTTGAATGGAGGGGTGACCTGCATACACATGGCACCACCATATAGGCCCTGCTGGACGCTCCCAGTAGGGAGCTGCTAAATCAGCAACAGTTAGGTCAGCTTCATCATCCATGGACTCAAACTGACGCAAGGTAAAGTCAGCATCTACTTGCAGATTTTGGACAAGTTCTGAAATTCTAGCCCAACCAATTGGTACCCAATGACTACCATCAAGTCTTTCTATACCATGCAATTGGCTTGGTTGACTGATCTGGCTATATTTGTAGTCGTCAAAAGAGGAAATCTCATTGCTCCCAAAATCATTTAAGGATGAATTCTCTAATAATACATTCCTATCTAGTCTTGGGGAAGAAGCCTCAGCTTGTCCATTTGCAGGCATGTGCATCATTCTTGAACTGATTGATTTCTTGGGGCCCCGAATGAATTCAAAAGCACAGATAAGCCCATCTGTCCAAAGAGCATTTCGTGGCATGTCATCTTTATTAGAATAATGTTTATGGCTATCTGGTTTCTTCATTTTATTCCCTTGGGTAGTAGAATGGTTCTCACCCTTGTCATTAATTATTTGTTCCATCTATGCATATACCAAAAAGAACCATTAAATAACATTCTCAGAATCTCCAAATTTTCAGTCGACGGAATACAGAGAATGATAAATATCAGTCAGTCCTTCTTCTGCTATTGTCAAACAGCAAGAAACTCACAAAATCTGATTTCAGAAACAGCTTTTCAAGAAGCCCATGCTGACATGCTGAGAAGTTGAATTTGTTAGCATAGCTGCAAGGGGGTTGGTTGTTCCAAAATAATGCCACAAATTCCAATGGGGAAACAAAAGTTAAAAAAAAAAAAAAAATCAATACTTTAAAGGACTGCTTATTGTTGCTGCCATAATTTAACAACATATACTTTTAAAGGACCGTTTTATTGGTGCCATTGATCATGTTTTTTCTTTCTTTCTTATCTGATTACATACGGTTCTAATTATGCTTATTTATTTATCTATTCTAAATTTGAGTAATATTGCCTTTTCATTCAAATTGATAATATAACTTTTACAAAATTGATAACCTCACTATATAACAAACATTTATATGAACCATAACATCAATTTCTTAAGATGGGATTGAAGAGATATAGTCTGATACATGGAAGAAATAAAATTGCTTTAAAAAAAAATTAAATTCACATTTAAAATTTATCGAGAGAAGAAACATATTTCTTCAAAAGTCTCGAAATTGTAAAGGGAGACAGAGATTTGAAGCAAGAGGTTCCTTAACAGCACAACCATGAACATAATTTCAAAGTTTTTTAATTTATCTTCAATTTAATATCTTTCAATCACAATTCACCTTATAGCAAATTAACCCACCAAGCTTTCTAAAGAATACTACTATTGAAACAAAGAAATTAGAGTCTATCAGCCTAACCAACCAAGCATTGGCAAAAATAAAAAATGGGAATTGACATTCAAATAATTAAAACCCAGATTAAAAAAAAAAAAAAAAAATCAGTGCAGATAGCTATTGGGCAATGATTATAAGCTTAAAAAAATCAATAGGAAGGCAAAATAAAAGAGAGGAAAGCATAATCAGCTTTGTTTAATAAAAGAGTTCTAAAAGGAAAAAGCCATGAGGGAAATGAGAAGTAACGAATAACGAAAGTAAAAAAAAAGAGAAAAGATACGTTAAGATAAGATAAGAATTACCAGTGAATGAAGGAATGAAGAAGATGGTGGAGAAGCAAATGGATTTGCAGAGAGAGAGAGAGAGAAAGAAAAAGGTGAGTGAAGTGAAGTGTGTTTGACAAGAGTACCCTGCGGAGATTGCCGACATGCACCAGGAGACACACGAACGCAATGAGAACCAAATCTCAGTCGCCTCGCTAAGTATAAATGTTACATTTTCGTAACAATTCATCTGAAAGTTCTAGGAAGCAAATTTATGCGGTTTTAATTTGGATCCACTGTTAACGTTACTTTTTTTTTAATTACTAATAATAATTTGTTATTTAAAATTTATGGTAAAAATATTGTTAACATCATTTCTCTTTTTCTTTTTTTGTTATTGATGGGGCAAGCATTTGGGTTCAAGGTTGGGTGCACTATTGAATCTTGCAATAGTAAATTAATGACAAAAATTGAAAATTATCTATTTTGATTTCATACATTGGATTAGAAATTTTTTTTACCTTCCTTGTTTTTTTTTTACTTTTACATTTGTTAGGCTAAATTTGGAGTTTTTTTTTTTTGGGAGGTAATTCTATAATCATAAAGCTTGTCATGGCTTAACCAAAAAAAAAAAAAAAAAAAAAAAAAGCTTGTCATGGTGTTTTAGTTATTTTAAAGGGTTTATAAGGATATTTTTGTCATTGTCTTTTGAAACAAAAAATTTCTAGTTCCGTTGTGTTGGTTTCTCTGTTCACATCGCTGTGACTAGAGAGTAGAATCTCTTATTATCCTTCAGGAGTGATATCTTATCCCTTAGTAACAGTGTTACTAGTAGGGCTCGTGGTTTCTCTTTTCCTTTTGGGGTTGGGGAAACAATTTTAGCTTATAGGTTTTTTCTTCTTGAAGAGGGAGAAAATTGGAAGTGACGGATCAAATAAGATGGACGAATTGCTAGACAAATGAGCTAGTAGTGGACAGGTTCTATGTGAACGGACAAAAGGGTGGACGGGCTTGAAGACCACGTGGCACTCAACTAATCATTATGTGGTCTCCAAGAAACCCTAAAAGGAAAACTGTTTGCGCCTCACGGTTAACCCTAGTCCATAGAGTCCTGATATGAATAGAATTCTAACACGAGGAAGATTCTGGAAGATACGCACATTAATGAAGATCTTCCCTATAAGAAAAAGACTTGTTGCGCAAGCATAGGAGTTTGGTTCTACACTACTATAAAAAACCAAAGACCCTCAGAAAATATGTACGCATAATTCACCCCAGCTCTGGCATTCTAGAGTTGCAAAGAAGTTCTAACTTGACATTCGGAGGGTATTTGGCTGGCACCACACCGATGCTTTCTATTAGGTCTTCTCTTTTTGTTGTGCAGGTGTTGTTGCGAGTGTAAAAGGATTGTGTGGCTCACTGGTGATTTTTCGGCATTATCAGTTGGCGCCGTCTGTGGGAAAGACTGCGACTTGTAAGCCATACAAACGCTTCCCGGACAAAGAGTTGCATGGTACTTACTCGCTCGATGGCGACCATCAACAACGTTCAGGGAGACGAGCTGCGACCCACTGCCCCTGGAGAGGCAGGTCCAAACCCTCACAGCAGCAGTGGAACGTCTCACCAAACATAACCAAGACCTAGAGGAACAGCTACGGTAGAAGAACGCAGCGATGGGTACCCAAGAGGAAGACCAAGAGGGTACCAGTGCTGAGCGAAGAAACCAAGAAGGGTCAGAAGGTAGTAACGCCCCGAGTAGACCGGAACGACAAGACATGAGCCGTCCATCCATCACTGATACGGCTCCGCCCCAAATCGTCGAGGAGATGCAGATGATGAAAGAACGGTTGGACTTTATGATGAATGCGTTCAAGGGGAGGGTGTCCAGTGACCTCGACGATCTGGTCCACCGAACCGATTCACCATTCACCATATCCGTCAACTCCTTCCCCCTACCACAGAAGTTCCGCATGCCGCAGATAAAAAGCTACGACGGAGCCAAGGACCCTCTCGACCACTTGGAATCATTTAAGACCCTAATGCACCTTCAAGGAGTAGCAGACGAGATCATGTGTAGGGCCTTCCCTACCACACTAAGGGGTCTCGCAAGAATTTGGTTTAGTAGGTTGATGCCCAACTCCATCAGCACTTTCAAGGACCTAAGCACCCAGTTCGCCTCACACTTTATCGGGGGACATAAATATAAGAAGTCAACCGCATGCTTAATAAACATTAGGCAACGGGAGGACGAGACGCTAAGGTCTTATATAGCCCGCTTCAATAAGGAAGCGCTCTCGATTGACGAAGCTGACGACAAGATCCTAGTAGCAGCCTTCACGAATGGGCTACGAAAGGGTAAGTTTTTATTCTCCTTATACAAGAATGACTTGAGAACCATGTCGGATGTGCTTTACAGGGCCACTAGATACATGAATGTTGAAGATGCACTGCTGGCCTGCGAGGAGAAACCCAAGAAGAGAGAGAGGCAGGAGGAAGCCCGGCAGGATAGGGGTAGAAAGATGGCTAGAATAGGAGATAAAAGAGATGATCGATGATCCAAGCCCCCGACAGGGAGGTTCACAAACTTCACCCCCCTGAACACCCCGATTGATTAGGTCCTGATGCAGATCAAAGACGAAGGAGCCTTGACATTCCCCGGCAAATTGAAGGGTGATCCCAGCAAGAGGCCCAGGGATAAATATTGCCGTTTCCACCGAGACCACGGTCACGACACGTTTGATTGCTATGACTTGAAGCAGCAGATAGAGGCCCTCATTAGGCAAGGAAAACTGCAAAAATTCGTCGGCAAGGAAGGAACAGAACAAAACCAAGGAGCACCAGCCCGAAGAGAAAACGAGCGACCCAAGCCACCTATGGGAGACATAAGGATGATCATAGGGGGCAGTACTTCTAGTTCCTCTAAGAAGGCACGTAAGGCATACCTACGGATGGTTCAGAATATTCAACTAACAGGGTATGCCCCGAAGATAGCGCGGGTCGACAATCTCGTAATTGGGTTCACGGAGGAAGATGCCCGGCGTCTCCACCACCTACATGATGATGCACTCGTAGTCAGTATACGGGTAGGAGACTATAACACCTATAGGGCGCTGGTAGACAACGGAAGCTCCGCTGATATCTTGTACTATCCAGCCTTTTAGCAGAAGAGAATAGAGAGAGACCAATTGATCCCAACCAACGCCTCACTTGTAGGGTTTGGAGGAACAAGGGTGTATCCACTGGGTGCGGTCACCCTACCAGTGACAGTCGGAGATTACCCTCAGCAGATCACGAAGGACGTGACCTTCCTAGTCGTTGACTGCTCGTCCACATACAATGTCATATTGGGACGTCTTACTTTGAATTCATGAAAGGCTGTAACATCAACCTACCATTTGATGATCAAGTTTCCCACTGAATATGGGGTAAGAGAACTAAGAGGGGATCAAGTGGCAGCGCGTGAATGCTACATTGCCATGCTAGAGATGGATGATCACCAGCAAACAATGTGCATAGAAAAACAGCGAACAACAGCCGAACCGGTGGAAGAACTAGAGGAAGTGACCCTTAATGACTCAAGGCCCGAACGGACGACTAGAATGGGTACGATGGCTAGCCGGCCGGTATGTCAAGCACTCACAACGTTTCTAAGAGAAAATCAGGACATATTCGCCTGGAGTCACAAGGACATGCCCAGAATCGATCCTTCATTCATCGTCCACAGGTTGAATGTGTCGCCCACAAACTCTCCCGTCTGACAGAAAAAGCGAGTATTCGCTCAGGAACGAGACAAAGCGATAGCTGAGGAGGTTCGGAAGTTACTGGAAGTAGATTTCATTAAAGAAGTGTACTACCTTGACTGGTTGGTAAAGGTGGTTATGGTTAAAAAGGCCAATGGAAAGTGGAGGATGTACGTAGACTTCACGGACCTCAATAGAGCCTGCCCCAAGGACAGTTACCCGCTCCCACGGATAGATACCTTGGTAGACTCAACCGCAAGACATCAGCTTCTGAACTTCATGGATGCGTTCTCAGGATACAACCAGATCAGAATGGAGGAGGCTGATCAAGAAAAGACTTCTTTTGTTACCAGCCAAGGACTCTTCTGCTACAAAGTGATGTCATTCAGGCTCAAGAACGCAAGGGCAACGTACCACAGATTAATGAACAAGATGTTTGCACACCAGATTGGGAGGAATGTGTAAGTTTATGTAGACGACATGCTGGTGAAAAGCTTACGAAAAGACGAACATTTGAGCGACCTCCAAGAGACCTTCGACACCCTCCGAGCATACTACATGAAACTAAATTCGAATAAGTGTGTGTTCGGGGTGATTGCAGGGAAATTCCTGGGATTCATGGTATCCCAAAGGGGTATCGAGGTCAATTCAGAGAAAATACGGGCTATAGTGGAACTAGCCCCATCGAAGACGATCAAGGAGGTGCAAAGCCTGAATGGTAAGATAGCAGCACTAAACAGGTTTGTCTCAAGGGCAACGGATAAATGCCTACCCTTCTTTCGCGTATTGAAGAGATCGTTTGAGTGGACGGACGAGTGCCAGCAGGCGTTCAAAAATCTAAAGTTGTATCTTTCGTCTCCTTCATTACTCAGCCTATCCAAGCCAGGGGAAGACCTCTATCTGTACTTAGCCGTTTCGCAAGCCGCTGTCAGCGCGGCTTTGGTGAGAGAAAAGGAAGGGTTGCAGAGACCCATTTACTTTACAAGTCTAGGGTTTCGAGGAGCAGAAGAAAGGTATCCCCAGATAGAGAAGCTGGCGTTCGCATTGGTGACCGTAGCACGAAAACTCAAGCCGTATTTCTAAGCACATACTATTGTTGTCTTGACGGATAAGCCTCTGAAAAGAGCCATGAGTAGCCCCAAAGCTGCAGGACGGATGGCGTTGTGGGCAGTCGAGCTAAGTGAGTTCGATATACGGTACCGTCCGCGTACTGCTATAAAGGGATAGGTGGTGACTGACTTCATCGCCGAATTCACCCTCATGGAAGGCCAGGGGGCAGAAGTGGTTCCACAGTGGAGCGTCCATACAAACGGATCTTCAAATAAGCAAGCAGAAGGGGTTGGTGTGGTACTCTACACCCTGGAAAGAGATAAGATTGAATGCATGATCTGCCTGGACTTTCCTACAACCGATAACGAAGCAGAATACGAAGCTTTAGTGGCAGGATTAGACCTCGCAAGAGCGGCAGGAGCTGAAAACATAGTCATATACTGCGACTCCTAAGTCGTAACCAGTCAGATTAATGGTAACTACGAATGCAAGAATGAAAGAATGAAGAAGTACCTTGAGGAGGTGAAGGGTCGAATCGGCGATCTCCAAATCAAATTAGTCCAAATCCCAAGGGAGGAGAACGAATGTGCCGATCGTCTAGCTAAGGCTGCCTAAGCAGAATACATGCTCGTCCTCAATCAGGTACTATCATTTGTCCAAATCTCTTCACTCATAGATGAGGTCACGAGAGTGTAGGAGATAGATACTGAAAGCAACTGAACCACGCCATTAGTCTCCTACCTAAGGAACAGCATGCTACCGGACGAGAAGAACGTCGCCAAAAAATTGAAGGTCCAAGCATCGTGTTTTGTTCTAATAAAAGACGTCTTATACAAAAGAGGTTTCTCTCGCCCGTACCTAAGGTGTTTGGGCCCCGAGGAGGCAGATTACGTCATGAGAGAGGTCCACGAAGGGATCTGAGGAAACCACTCAGGGACACGATTGTTGGTGAACAAGCTGATTTAAGCAGGATACTACTGGCCTACTATGCAGAAGGACACGCAAACTTATGCCAAAGCTTGCGACAAATGCCAGAGATTCGGCAATGTCATCAGACAACCGTCCGAGGAACTCACCCCTACGACAGCCCCATGGTCGTTCGCTCAATGGGGATTAGATATTATGGACCCTTTCCCAATAGCAGTCAGACAGCTAAAGTTCCTAGTAGTTGGTATCGACTATTTTACCAAATGGGTGGAAGCAGAAGCCTTAGCCACTATCACAGAGAAGAATATTTGGAATTTTTTCTGGAAGAATATCATTTGCAGATATGGGATACCCAGGGTGCTTGTCTCAGACAACAGAAAGCAGTTTGACAATAGCGCGTTTAGAGACTTCTGTTCGGAACTAGGAATCAAGAACCACTACTCGTCACCCGCCCACCCACAAGCCAATGGACAGGTTGAAGTTACGAACTGATCCTTGCTCAAGATCATCAAAACTCGGCTCGAGGGGGTAAAGGGCATATGGCCGGACGAACTACCAAGTGTTTTATGGGCATACCGGACAACAGCGAGGACACTTACGGGGGAACACCATTTCAACTAGCATACGGAAGCGAGGTAGTCATCCCAGCAGAAGTAGGGCTCACAAGCTACAGAGTGGAGAACTATGACGAGAATAAGAATGATGAAGCCTTACGCCTATAACTTGACCTAGTGAACGAGGTCCGGGCAACAGTTGAACAAAGGTTGGCACGATACCAGAACCTCATGGCAAAGCACTACAACTCCAAAGTCAGACACAGAGACTTCCAAGTCGGAGATCTTGTTTTGAGGAAGGTAATGGGAGCAGCTAAGGATCCTACCCAAGGAAAGCTCGGCCCCAATAGGGAAGGGCCTTACAGAGTCACATCATGGCAAAGAAAAGGCACCTACCACCTTGAGACACTAGATGGGCGAGAATTGCAACATCCATGGAACGCTGAGCACCTACGAAAGTACTACCAGTAGAGATGACGACGCGAAAAGCAATATCCACCAGACCTCCAATTTACTTTTAGTTTAATTTTTTGCTACATTTTTCTAGTTTTTCAGATAATTTATTTTGCTACAATGATTTTTTAAGTATCTTTTTTAAGCTTCTCCTTGGAGAAATTACTCTCCTGCGAATAAATGACGATATAATAAGAGGAGTGTTCAGATATGACTAGTGTTTTTTCTACAAAATTTTATCAAGTCCATAAAATGGACGAATTCATCCCAGGAGGGTGAAAGTATTAGTCCAACAAGTGGACGGATCTACTACGAAGTCCAATAAAATGGACGGTTCATCCCAGGAGGGTGAAAGTATTAAGTCCAATAAGTGGACAGATCTACCACGAAGTCCAATAAATGGACGGTTCAACCTAGGAGGCTAAAATATTCTAAGATCCTTGAAAAAGGCAAAATTATTCAAGTCCACACATAGACGAACTCATCCTAAAGGATGATAGCCATAAAGTCCATAAGCAGACAGATGTAGATCAATATTTCTAGTCCACAAGTAGACAGACTCATCCTAAAGGATAACCATAAAGTCCATGCAATGGATAGATCCAACTTAAGGTTGGATTAAAATTACTAGTCCATAAGTGGACGGGTTCATCTTAAAGGATGATAACTATAAAGTCCATACAACGGATGAATAAAACTTAAGGTTGGGTTAGTGATACTAACCCATGAATAGACAGACTCACCCTAAAGGATAAAAACCATAAAGTCCATTTAGTGAACGAACCCAACGTAAGGTTGATTTACCTCAATCCACAATTGATCCTTATAGTGGATGGATCCAACTCATAGATGGATTAACATTACTAGTCACTTAGTGGATGGGCTTATCCTGAAGGACAGACCCAAAGTTGAATGTTCCTCACTAGTCCGCAAGTGAATGGACCCCCTTTAAAGAGAAGAGTTATAAGATCCCTATTACAGGTTTAACGGAACATTAAAATTGACACTACACATTCATCATCAGACGGATCCATAAAACAAGTAAATGTTACTTAAAGCCCTTAAAAGGGAATGTTTTACATGCCATAAATGACGAATAAAGTTAAAGGGCAGTTCCCCAAATAGGTACAATTCCATAAAATAAAATAAAAAAAAAATTACTGACGAGGGAGGGTGTTCTCAACATTCTCTTGAACATTCTCAGGCTGACGGGCATCACCATCAATGGGCTGGGCTTGGTTCTCGATAGGAGCTGACTCTCCGTCGCTAGGGGCTGCATCCTCAGCAAACAGATCCTCCGTACTTTCAGAGGCAACGAGTTGAGCAGTAGTAGCTTGGGCTTGAGCATCAATGTTGAGTTGAGAAAAGTCAAGGTCAGGATAAGCTTTTTTGGCTTGACGGATGGCGTCATCAAAACCGTCTGCATAGGAGATCCCCAGCTCCTCTAGGAGGGCGTCGGAGTCGCGATATTCACGGATCGCTGCCTCCTTAGCTTGACGGAGTTGGTCCCTGGCATCCTTGATCTCTTTTTCTTTATCCTCTAGGACCTTCCCCAGCGTCTCCACCTATTGGTCAAGCTCCTTCCTGACCTTCTTCTTCTTCTTCGAGAGTTTTTTCTCCATGCCAACCTTCCAATTCTTAAGACCGTTTAACTCTTCCTCCGTCTCATTGGCCCTCAACCTTACACGATCTAGCGTCGTCTCATGGTTTAGGCACCGTCCCATCAACCCTTTCATCATCACCATCACCTGAAAACAAAGGTGGTTAGTGACAGAGGTAAGTGGACGGGGAGGATAGTGTGTAAGACGGACGTGACTTACCTGAGCAATACAAAAGAGCCCCGTCTCCCCCATGGCGTCTGTAGCATGGTTGCCTAAGTCCTCATAGTCCTCGGACGTTATGATGGACGAAAATTTCTCCAAAGCAGATTTTGAATCTTCACGGAGGAGGACGGGTGGCTTTTCTTGGTTAGTGGATGGGCCCTTCATCAAACCCTTCCCCTCTCCATGCTTGACAAAGGTAACCGTCTTCCTGCCCTCGGCCTCTAATCCCACGACGGGCTCTAGAATGGTTTTAGGTTTCTTGGGGTGATGACCTTGCTTTTCTAGCAGCTTTCTTTTTGTGGACGGGTTGGATGAACCTGTCTCCTTAGGTTGTCTTTCCACCTCTTTCTTTTTGGCTGCCTGTTGTTTGATGATGGCCCTTCTCTTGGCAGCTGCCATTTCTACACAAGGGAAGACGAATAGTTAGAGTGAAGTACAAACCAAGAAACACAAAGATAGGGTGACAGACTTACGTTGGCGAACTTGAGCGTCGTATCGACGGGCGGCTTGAGTTGGTTTTGGTCCGTCACAGTACCAGTGGATAGTGTCTAATGTGACTAGCTTTGCCCACGTCCTCTCCTCTAGCTTGGACTTGTTAAAAATTCTCTCCAGAAAACTCCACTCTTCGAGAGAGACTTGTGGACGGTCACGAACTGCAAAAGAAGACGGTTAAAGTGACACGGCAGATAAAAACTAAACCAAATATAGACGGATACATACCAGATGGTGGCAATATGCCCTATGTGGTGTCGACGGGCATAAATTCATTATCACCAGGACGACACATCCATTCGTCACCTTCCATGAAAAAATACCGACTCTTCCAGTTCCTATTGGAGTCGGGGGTCTCACACACAAGTCTCAGGAAAGGGCTCCTAGGCACGAAGCTATAGATACCCTTTGACTGGGTAATCTCATCAGGACGGTAACAATGTAGGAATTCGCGCACCGTCAACCTCCTGGCACCGTCGGACATTGCCCCGTACAAAACCTCCACGCCTAGGGAAACCCTCCAAGCGTTTGGGGAAATCGGGTTGACGGACAGGCCTAAGTGTTGAAGGAGTTGATGGTGGAGTGAACTTAAGGGGAATCTGAGCCCTGCCTTCAGCATTTACTCATATACCCCGACACCTTCAATACCGTCATAGTAACATTTCTTTGACTTGTAAGGGAGACGGAGAGGTATATTGTCAGGTATTTGATACTTAGCCCTAAGTGTTTTGAAGTGGGGTTCTTTGATCGAGGAATTAAAATCGTTAACCGTCCATATGGGTAGCATGATGAACTCCCTAAGTCCATCAGGACCCACGACGGATTGAACTGGAGGCTCAGCATCATCCAAACCTTCACTAAAATCGTCCTCTGGCCTTTCCACTCTCCAAATCCTCATCCCTTGAGGAAAGAGAACTGGCTGACGGACTCCTTTCTTCACTCGGACTGTCAGGGTCTTTGAGACCTGACGAGTACACTTCATCGTAGCCCGCTCTGTCACGGACAAACGATTGGTTACTTGATGCACTAGACATGACCTACACGGGACGGTAAATCCTAAGACTCTGACGGGTCTATAATGGATGACGGTAGTACAAAAGTCTAGAATAATAAAAAATGCATAAAGATTAATGTAGAGGGAAAAGAATGCTTACCAAGTTGAGGTTGAAAGAGGCGTTGATGACAGATGTAACAGCTGGATGGTATGACTTTCTAACAATGATGACGGGTGCGCTCTGATCGTAGATTTCAGTAGAAAGTAAAGAAATGAGAGGATGAGAGTTTGGTTTATATAGAGGGAACAACATAGAAGACAAAGGGGCGCTTCAATCCAAGTGAGCAACCATTCAGTAAACACCACGTGTTCTTCATCATTAATGATCTTAGGCCAACCTGTCAAGGCTTGGGATGTTCCTTAAGAGGCCGGAGTGAACCGTCACCCCGCGAGTCTTTCTACTTAGAAAGAATGGACCCACGGGGTGCGGGGGCAACTGAAGAAGGAGAAAACTGGAAGTGACGGATCAAATAAGATGGACGAACTGCTAAACAAATGAGCTAGTAGTGGACGGGTTTTATGTGAACGGAAAAAAGGGTGGATGGGCTTGTAGACCACGTGGCACTCAACTAATCATTATGTGGTCCCCAAGAAACCCTAAAAGGAAAACTGCTTGCGCCTCACAGTTAACCTTAGTCCATAGAGTCCCGGTATGAATAGAATTCTAACATGAGGAGGATTTTGGAAGATACGCACATTAATGAAGATCTTCCCTATAAGGAAAAGACTTGTTGCGCAAGAATAGGAGTTTGGTTCTACACTACTATAAAAACCCAAAGACCCTCAGAAAATAGGTACGTATAATTCACCCTAGCTCTAGCACTCTAGAATTGCAAAGAAGTTCTAACTTGACCTTCGAAGGGTATTTGGCCGGCACCACACTAGTGTTCTCTGTTAGCTCTTCTCTTTTTGTTGTGCAGGTGTTGTTGCGATCGTGCAAAGACTGTGTGGCTCACTGGTGATTTTTCGGTATTATCACTTCTTCTTCTCATCTAGTTACACAACGATTCTACCATGGACGAAGTTTTAAGAAACTGGAATCGTATCACTCACTGAGGACGAAGGGGCTAGAGTCAATCTTGAAAGTGATTTGGATGCGGCAGCTACTGAGTTCATTCTCGCAGCAAGATTTTTAATCCGTAGAGTTTTGAATGTCGGGGCCATTGGTTGAACCTTCAAACCTCTATGGAAAACACAGAATGGATTCCATATCCGAGTTGTGGGCAATCACACGATCCCTTTTGTTTTCGAAGTAGAGAGCGATGCTGAACGTGTCTTAGCCATGGAACCATGGACTTTTGATAAGCACTTAGTTCTCTTACAGAAGTATGATGTTTTATGTCCAGTCCGAAATTTGAAATTTTCGAATATCAAGTTTTGGATACAATTACACGGTCTCCCTGTGAGCAGGTTAAACTGGAAAACAGCTATTGAGGTGGGCAAATCGATAGGACATGTTTCATATTCGGAGCATAAGGGGGACATGATAGGGGGCGATTTCTTACGAGTGAGAGTAGAGATAGATGTCTCGAAACCTCTGTGTCGTGGTCGGAAAGTTTTGCTCAATGGTGATAATGAAGGGTGGGTGTCGTTCAAATACGAAAAAATGCCAAAATTCTGCTACTGGTGTGGTATGATAACTCACAATGACAAGGAGTGTAGCATTTGGCTAGCAAGTAAGGGGTCACTAGCAGTGGACCAGCAGGAGTACGGAGCCTGGCTCAGAGCTTCACCGTCCACCTCGGGCAGGAAAACTTTCATGGCGGTTGAAGGTTTTGGTAACGTGTTCGAGGAAGAAATACCAGCGGGAAACCTGATGAATGATGTATCTCCAAACTCCGGAGAAATCCCACCATCCTTGGAAGTTATAGAAACTGCCAATCAGGTTTCCCACCAAAGATTTTCAAATTTGGAGGCTCCGACTATTTTGGAAGTTATCCCACAATCTACTTGGTTTAAAGTTATTCCAAACTTTGAAGATGTAACTACAAACCTGAGTATCTAGCAACCAGGTTTCACGGCAGATTCTTTTGAATTTCAAATTCCAAAGATAGATTCTGAGATAAAGAGATTTGATTAAGATGAGGATGCATTAGCTGACGAGAAAATCATGGTGGCCGATGATCACTATCAAGCCTCAACTTCTGAAGATCTCTTAGGGGAGGATAGATAAGAACTTTCAAACTTCTCTATTGAGAATGAGCCAGCGCATGAGTTCTCCGAAGGAATTAGTAGGGAGAAGACAAGTGGACAACCAAACCTGAGAAGGTGGAAAAGGATTAGTCGTTTAGTAAATTCAGAATACCAAACCATGCATGTCCTATCTTGCAATGGCAAACACTTTGGGACTTGCAGTGAAGATGTCCAACTCGATTTACCTAGTAAGAAGTTATAGGTTTTGAAGGAGGATGGCAAGATCAATTATCAAATGGTGGAGGCTGCTGGACAGCCCCGCCAATCACAATGAGTTTTGGAACTGTCGTAGGCTTAGGAACTTGCGTACAGAGAAAGTTCTTGGAGAATTGATCTAGGCTAAAGATCCCTTCGTCGTGTTCTTAACCGAAACATGGGCGGATGAAGCAAGGCTAAAGAAAATAAAAAGAGATTTTGATTTCTCTAATATGTTCTTTGTTGATAGGAATAATCGAGGCGGAGGATTGGTGATGTACTGGAGGAATTCTATGGATTTACAAATTGATACTAGCTCAAAAAACCACATTGATGCAATTGTCAACAAGGGTAAGGAGGATGTTTGGCGGCTAACACGATTTTACGGAGAACCCATCATGAACAAAAGATTTGAATCATGGAATTTATTACAGCAACTCAATAACCGTTTTAATCTTCCATGGGTGTGTGTGGGGGACTTTAATGAGCTGCTAAAAAGTTAAGAAAAAAGGGGTGGAAGCAACAGAAGTCAGGCGCAGATGCAGCTATTCAGAGAAGCAGTGGATGAATGTGGTTTTATTGACCTTGGATTCGTGGGTTCTCAATTTACTTGGCAAAAACACTTCACTACTGGTCATTCAATCTGAGAGAGATTAGATAGAGCTCTAGCCAACAATGAATGGATGCTTAGATTTGCGGATTCGAGAGTTCACCATTTATCTATAATCTCTTCTGATCACAGCCCTTTATGGATCATGCCAAAAAGTTTGGAACTTCCCCAAATTTCCAAACCATTCTGGTTCGAAGAGACGTGGTTGTCTGACAAGGGATGCACAGAAGTGGTTAAAGCCGTCTAGTCTTCTCAAGATTGTCTAGATCCAAACACAAGAGTAGTTCAGAAGATAGAGAAGTGTGGGAAAGAATTGAAGCATTGGAGTAAAGTCCACTTTGGGAATGTGTGGGTTCTTTTTTTTTACAGCACACTGGCCCAAGTAGAAACAAGGATCCTAGGCCCAATGCTTTACGTTTAAAGGGATTGGACTTGGTTCACCGCAGCTAAGTTGGGCTAATTTCGAACCAAGTTGTGCACAAAGCGTGGATCCTACAACACATACATACTAACACATAGAAAATATACACGTATTGTACAGCAAGGGACAATAAAGAATGATATAAGCAAGATGAAAAGTGAAATAAACGTTAGGGATCCTTAGGATAGTAAGAAATGATTCATTATTTTCTTAAGTTTTTAATACATCATGCTCTTTTTGCACTAGGATATGTTACAAGGTCCAAATAAGTTCAAAAAACACAGACTTGGATAGCTCATTAGGCTTCCAAGACTTGCGAAGTTCGAATCCCTTTGAATCCAAGTGTATTCTCTAGTGGCTGTTTTAGGATCCTGAACAATGTTTTCCCTATTTTCTCTCCTTTTAAATTTTGCAAGAGTTTTCTAAAGGATCTTTTTCCTTTGATTCACTATTGCTGAATGAATTTCATTGTTAGCTGCCCTTCCTTTATAAGTGCCACCTTAGGGTTTTTGGTGTACTATTGTTTCCTTCTATTTACTGCCCTGGGTATCAGAACCAATGTTGTGTCAGCAACATTGGTGGCTGGACCCTTCCTCATTTTCTCATTATTTCCCTCTTCAAAAGCTCTTAGCTGACTTTCTCGTTTTGGGAGGTCCTAAAGGGCTGACTTCTAATCTTTCTTTTCCCAAGGCTTTTAAACACCACCCTTTTCAGACCCACCTTTTGGCTGCTTTGCCTTTTGTTCTTTTCCCTAAATGGGCAGATTCCTTTCTATCAGGCTGAAAGATCCCTAGCCTCCTTCCTTCATGGTGCATCTTCCTGGGTTCCCTGAGGTACCAAACCCTTATTCATGAGTTGCTGGTTCCCAAGTCTTTTGCTCATTTTCTGTATCATTGGGTGGCTGATGGGACACATTTGCTCTCGTTCTTTGTATTCCTGGGCATGCTCCCTTGAGATGTCTCAATCTCAACCTGGCCCTATTGCATATCTCGAGAATCCCAGGCTTCTGAGAATCCCCAGGTATCCTTGTTCAGTTTTTCTCCCTGGGTTCCCAACAATTTTTTCCCTTAAGGGCTAGGCTGAGCTTCTCTTTTCTTTGTTTCGTAAGGCCTAAAGCTTGCCCACTTATGGGCTTGGGTCCCTTCCTATTGACTTTTAATGAATTTAGGCCTTGCCCTTTCCTTGAAAGCCCAAATGGCTTTTAGATTTCAATCTTTTTGTATTGTTTTGGGCTTTAATACAATATTGTGATATTTTGGACCTCAACAAAATGTTAGATCCTGATGGTATGCCCCTCTATTTTTTCAGAATTATTGGAATTTAATTGGAGATAATGTCACTCAGGATGTTCTCAATTTCCTAAACTCTGCTACCCTCTCCCCCCCCCCCCCCACCTAAATCACACCTTCATTACCTTTATCCCTAAAACAAAAAGTCCAAAAAATGTTTCAGAATATAGACCCATTAGCCTATGCAATGTCCTCTACAAAATCTTTTCGAAGGTTTTAGCAAATAAACTAAAAAAGTTTTACCAAAAATTATCTCGAAACATCAAAGTGCTTTCACAAAGAGTAGACTGATTTCTGATAATAATTTGTTAGCTTTTGAGTCACTATATAGTTTGCAGAAACATAATGGGAGAGATAATTATATGGCAATTGAATTGGACATGAGCAAAACTTATGATAGGGTGGAGTGGTCATATTTGGAAATGGTAATGAGGAAGTTGGGGTTCAATGAGCACTTATGTTGTGTGTTACTACAGTCTCATATTCTATTTTGGTGAATGGGGAACCTAAAGGCATAATCCATCCAACAAGGGGCATTCGCCAAGGAGACCCACTCTCGCCCTTTCTATTTTTACTATGCACAGAAGGACTACATGGTCTCATAAGTCAAGCCTCACTCTCGGGAGAGATCCAAGGCTATCGGCTTTGCAGAAATAGCCCCTAACTAACCCACCTTCTTTTTGCAGATGATAGTCTTCTATTTTGCAGGGCAACAGTGCAGGAGTGCCGAAAAGTACTTCACATACTAGAGATCTATGGTAGATGTTCTGGTCAGCAGATTAATAAGAATAAAACTACCATCTTCTTTAGCAAGTTCACCTTAGAGGATAGAGAAACCACATAAAGCAAGCCTTGGGAGTTCCTGAAATCAAGCAATATGAGAAGTATTTTGGGTTACCATCTTTTGTGGGAAAGAGAAAGAAGGCCAGTTTCAACTTCATCACGGAAAAGGTGTGGAGAAAACTACAAGGCTGGGAAGAAAAGCTACTCTCACAAGCTGGAAGGGAGGTAGTAATTAAAGCGGTGGTACAAGCAATCCCCACCTATACCATGAGTTGCTTCAAAATTCTAGTAGATCTATGCTTTGAGATTGAAAGTTTTATCAATAAATTTTGGTGGGGACAAAGAGGAGATCATAGGAAAATCCATTGGGTGAAGTGGGAGACTCTCTATCAATCAAAGAAAGATGGAGGTATGGGTTTTAAGGATCTAGCCTTATTAAATGATGCTCTCTTAGCAAAACAGGCATGGCATCTCCTACACAATAAAAATTCTCTATATTATTAAATCTTCAAGGCTAAATTTTTTCCAAACTGTTCAATCATGGAGGCCACTCAGTCAACAAAAGGGTCTTACGCTTTGATGATGCCGAAAATCGTTAGTAAGCTACACAACACTCACGTGCTCGAAACCAAACCTGCGAAACAACAACAAAGAGAAACCTTAGGAGAGTACCGGTGTGGTACCGGCCAAAGACCCTCCAAAGGTTAAGTCAAAAAACCTTTCTACAACTCTAGAGTACCAGAGCTAGGGTGAATTACACGTACCTTGTTTTCTAAGGGTCTTTGGGTTTTTATAGTAGTGTAGGACCGATCTCCGTTTCTTGCGTAGGAAGGCGTTTCCTTATAGGGAAGATCATCATTAATGGGCGTATATTATGGAATCCTCTTCATGTTAGGATTCTATTCATATTGGGACTCTATGAGCTAGGGTTAATCGTGAGATGCAAGTTGTTTCCATTTAGGACTCCTTGGGGACCACCTAAATCAAGTGGATGCCACGTGGCCTTTAGTCCCGTCCACCTTGTGTCCGTGCATCTTGGAATCGTCCACTATCAGCTCACTGAACCAGAGTCGTCAGGTTTACTTAAATGGTTCTGTCATCCATAATTTTACCCTCTTCACGCTTGGCAAAGCATATTGAAAGGAAGAGAAGTTTTGAAGAGAGGAGCAAGATGGAGAGTTGGCTGTGGTGATAATATTAGTGTGTGGAACGACGTCTGGTTACCATCTCTGGATCTTCCTACAGTGCAATCACCAGTTGTGGATGGATTTCAAGAAGCTAGAGTGGTGGACCTCATCAATTCGGTTTCTCACAGGTTGGAGCCCGAGTTAATCAAAGGTTTGTTCACTCCTCAAGAAGCTGAGTTGATATTGAGTATTCCTTTGAGCCAGAATCAGACTGAGGATAAAGTAATTTGGCCTTTTGTCTCTTCGGGTAACTACTCTGTCATATCAGGCTATAATTTTCTTGTTAAAGAAAATTCCACTCCAGACACAAATTCGAACAACCCAAGCCTTCATCAGGATCTCTGGAAGAATAGTTAGGAAGCCATAGTTCCTAACAAAGTCAGGAATTTCATGTGGAGAGTGTGTAGGAATGCAATCCTAGCGAAGGCAAATCTGGTCCATAGGAAAGTTCTGATAGAGAGCACCTGTGATCACTGCCGTGCTTCTCCCGAAACAATCCTTCATGCGCTTTGGGAGTGTCCAAAATTGTCGGTGGTGTGCGAGACAGATAGTCAGTGGAGCTTCAGAGGAGTTACAAGCCTCTCAACTCTCCATGAACTAGTTCAACACGTCATTGCTGAAAGGAAGGACCTGGAGAAATTCGCCACACTCGCTTGGACGATTTGGTATCGCAGGAACCAAGACAGGGTCAGCCAAAAAGAATTTCCTTACAATCAAATCTGCCCCTTTGCCACCCAACTGTTACATGATTTTTTGTAGGTGCTTCTGGAGCGACAACCTCAGTTACTGAGAGCAGAAGGTCAGCAAGTAAGATGGCAACCTCCAGCAGTGACAAAACTCAAGGAAAACTTTGACGGGGCAGTATTCAGAGAAAACAAAAGAGCTGGGTTGGGCGTGGTGATCCGAAATCATCAAGGTCAGGTTCTCACATCTTTGTCTGAGAATATTGCACTTCCTCCTTCCACCGATGACGTTGAAGCACTGGCAGCAGTCCGAGCTATATCCTTTGCTGTTGAGCTAGGCTTTTCATCAATCATCATTGAGGGAGATTCAAAAGTGGTAATTAAAGCTTTGAAGAATCAGGAGGAGTCACTTGCAACTTTTGGTCATCTGATTTCTGCAGCAAGACCGACTATAGATGCTTTCTGTAACATAAATTTCTCTCACACTCCCAGACAAGGCAATATTATAGCACATAACCTAGCTAGAAATGCTAGACATGTTAGTGGTTATTTAGTGTGGATGGAGGATGTTCCACCACAGTTACAGAATGTACTTCAAGCCGATTTTAGCTAATTTGATTCAATGAAAGTTTATGGTCTTTCTTCTAAAAAAAAAAAGTGTATTTTGAAACTTTCGAATACATTTAGAAGGCTTTGTTGGCATTTTCATCGTTATGGAGTATTTTTTTAATCATTTTTTTAGGTTTTAGTGATATTTTTGCCAATTTAAAGGTTTCAAGGATATTTCGATTAATTTTGAAATTTTTGGGTATTTTCAAGATTTTAGGAATAGTTTTATAATTTTGCAAATCTCATTGATATGTTGGAGTTTTGGGGAGGGGGTATTTTGGTCATTCTGAAGATTTTCAAGGGTGTTTTTTTGTCATTTTGAAGGTTCAAGATTATTTCTCACTTTGTAGTTTTATGGATTTAGTTCTATTAAGAGGATGGGGGTTCGAGTTAGAGAGAGTGTGTGATTTTATTCTTTGTCAATAAAAAACAATTTTGGTTGAAGTTTGAACAAGTTTTTTAATCACTCCAAACACTTGAATATATAGGAAAATATTTTACATAGAATAAATAGGCCTAATAAAGAAAGAAGGAGATGGGATAGAAGGAAAAAGACAAATTGGTCTCGTGTGGAGAGAGAGAGGGTTTTGAACTAATAAGAACTCATATAAACCTGTTTAATTGTCATTCAATTAAAGCTCATTTAAGTTTGACTTGAATTCAAATAAAACAAACATTGTTACTACACATGTTACAACTAGTACATCATAAAATTGAAGTATTTTGTTTGAAAGTATATGTTAATGCCAAAATATGGGGGGAGTCTTTTTTGGTGTCATCTTTGCAATACCAAATACACTTATATTTTTAAGGATAATCACTTAGCACTTAGGGAGTACAATGATTCTCCCACATAATAGTATTCGCTCTAATTAAATTTATGGTGAAATCTATTATTCATGTGAAGAGGGAGTACTAGGTTGTTATGTTTCAGAAGTACCTAATTATCTTCCATATTTTAAACATTGGATCTTCATATAAAAGAGACCAATAAATACCATTGAATTACAAAACTTTAGTTTTTTTTTTTGGGACATATTGTAGCTCCTATTTTAAAGTTAAATATAATACATTGAGAAAAAAAAAAGAAAAAAAAAAGAAAAAGAAAAAGAAAAAGATAAGATGAGGTTAGTGACATTTTTTTTTTATACCTCAATTTTTAAAAATTTGATTGCTTGTCAAATTCTCCATTCGAAGAGCATTCACATCAACCTTATCAAATTTTTAGATAACTAACCCAAAAAACTCTACTTTTTATAGTTGAGCTATTCATGTTTTTATGGACACACATCAAACTCAATACTCTATTTCTTACTTCAATTAAATATTTAATTTGTCTCTCTCCCGTTTCCTTTCTCTCCTCTCAACATATAAAACCACCACTGCATGCCACCACCAAAGATAACGAAACCCAAGGTCAAACCTAAACACAACCACCATCACACCACCATATACAACAAAACCCAAACACAACCACACAAAAAACACACAAATCAAAAAACTAGATTTAAGATCAAACCACCACGACAACACCACACCACCATCACTGCCCTTGTTCTGATCTCTAGTCCACCAGCAGATATGCTTTGATCCGTGGCTTGAGAGAGGACAAATGACAGAGAGAAACAACCACACTAAAAAGATCAACCACCATCATTGCACAACACCACCACCAAAAACGCCATTACATAAACAAAACAAAAAAAAATGAGAAAAAAAAAAAAACACTATGAAACAAACAAATTGAAGCTAAATCTCAACAAAGCCCTAGATCCAGCAAAGGTTTGACTTCCTAGAGAACCAAATCGAGCCACCAAATCCGGCAACAGTCCTATCTCTTCATAGCAGCAATAAAACCTTCTCCATTTCTCACTTGAACAAACAGATACGCGAGAGAGAGAGAGAGAGAGAGAGAGAGTTGAAGAAGAAAAATAATTTTAAAAATAAAATTTTGGCTTAATTAATATGTTGCTTGGTTCTCTTTTATGTCTTTTCTCTCTCTCTCTCTCTCTCTTTTTTTTCTTTTTTTTTTTCCATTTTTGGGTTTGCTCTGTGCTTTTTTTTTTTTTTTAAAGAGTTTCAACTTATGGCGTCCGTTCCTGATGATAACTTTTTATCATCAGACCAAGACACCAATCAGTTTATTGAACCCCAGATCTCTTTTACAACCATCAAAGACTTTGCTCTGTGCTTTTCATGCATAGAATAGCCTTTCATATAAATAAATAAATAAAAATATATATATATATATCATTCTTACTTATCAAAAAAAAAAAAAAAAGGCTTTGGCAAGGAAAGTCTCTCACCACAAGAGGTGTGGCACTGTTCCTCAATAAGTATATTGGACTAGTTTAGCGAGATTAATGAATGGGTTTTTTTTGTGTGGTTTTTTAGCTATATATTTATTGAAATATTAAAATAGCTACATTGATATGAATGCTCTAACCCGTTAGATTTAGAAATGAACATAAACTCCTTATATAATATAAGGTTATAAAAATTAATTGATATAATTTTTTTTGTTGTTGTAATTTTCCATCTTAACAAAATAAATGATATATTTATATGAACAAAACTTAGGTACAGTGCCTTAGGTGCTGTTCCTTAGGTTCCCCTCTTAAAATTCAGCAATGTGGCTACTTAACTAAAAAATACACTTCCATCTCATGAGAAAAAATCCACAAGGCAGAATCTTAAAAGGGGAACCTAAGAAACAACACCTAAGTACTGTACCTAAGTCTTGCTCTATTTATATTTATTTTCCATCTCTTATGCCAAATACAAGTAATAAACAATTTATTGATGATATCTTCTCATTCTCTCACTTTTCAATCCATCTTATTTTGTCCATCCTCCTATTTCTTCATCATGGCTATCAATAAGTCTAATAAAGAGTCTTTTCCCTTTCATGTGAAGTAGAATCATGGATGTATAATTCAAATTCTAAACGAATGACAAAGATTTAAGAAACAAAAGCAACACAAATAGAGGATAGTTGTGGGTTCCAGTTAGCTCAACTAGTAAAATCTCTGATAATTAAATAAGAGATCTAAGATTCAATTCTTGTCTACACTAAAAACTGATTGGTGTCTTGGTCTGATGATAAAGAGTATCATCATAAGAACGGACGTCATAGGTTGAAACCCTCTTAAAAAAAACAAATAGAGTATAGTATAACATCAAATGATTTTTTTATATATTTTATTTTAATATTTTGATCCACGTAACACGTAAGAAGTATGTATGAAACCTTCAGATGTGACCATGATTTATTTCATGAGGATCACAACTAATAACCATAACAAAAATTAATTGCGACCCTCACAAATCCTACGCTACATGGCTAATATGCTCAAAAGAAAGGACTACAAAAGGAAAAGGTCATTACAGGTATCAGCATATTCTTGGTAGGTGGGTGAATTTATTTTCTTCAGGAAGTTCATAATTATGGTGAGTTCATCAACCGTCCTGGTAGGTTCTTGTAGTTTTCATGAGCTATTCGCATTAAGGAATGAGCTCCCTAGGATTCTTCTACTTTTTTGAGAAGAACAAGGGGAGGGATCGATGTCTAAATTCATTATCCACTAAAAAATATTTTGGACATTTCCACACCTAAAAATGGTGATTTAAAAAAAAAAAAAAAAACTCAAAAAATAAATTTTTTTTTACTATACAACTTTTCAACTGACACGTTGGTAAGGAAAAATATTTTAATTAAAAACTTAAAAAATATAATGGATATTATATACTGATTTCTCTGTTGATGTTAAGGGAAAAAAAATAATCAAGAGCAAAAGATAATTTTCCCTTGAATCTCTCCTACTCTTTTTTTTTTTTAACTCAAAAAAATTAGTTTGGCAAATACTATATTTTCAATTTTTTTAAAAACAAAAATACTTAAATTATAAACATGGCTGTTGTTAGTAAGTCCGACCACGTGGCAGCAACTTGGTTACATATTATGTCAACAAGTCAAAGTTAAGGCCGCTACACACCTTTGGTGCGGTGGTCACTCCACAATTATAAGTGCTTGTGGAGTTTAAGTTTTCAGGAGGAACCTTCACATACATATACATTTAGATTAAACTAGAGTAGAAATTCTATATTGTAAAAAAAAAAAAAAAAAAAAAAAAGAGTCAAAGTTAACATTGATAAAGAGGATTTAGCCATATATGTGTGAATGTGTTGGTTGCTCTCATAACCAACTTGGTTTCATAGTCTATAATTGAAACTTGATTCTTCTAGTAAAAAAATGTCATGAATTATAGGGTCTTTTTATATATATTTATAAATTAGGGCTAGATTTGTAGGAACGTCTAACGAAATGTTATCATTACAATATTTTTATAACAAATCTTAAATTACAAGTTGTTACTAACTGTTATTAGATAAGTTCAAATTAAACTAGTAACAAGTTACAATTTATAATTTGTTGTAAAATATTATCAACATTACCTAATGAAATGCGCTTCCGTGTCTCCCATCACAGAGAAATCAGAAATCAAGAAAATTAATTTCTTTTGCCCTCTTTGAATGCCATATCCTCGACTACTTGACCGCTTAAGCCACCAAGGGAAAGTTCCTACCCATAGCACTCAGAAACACACATGTATTATTCTAAAAATAAAAATAAAAGGAAACATGTTTATTATCTCTTTCTACGATTCCAAATTTCCAAGTTCCAACGCCACCCACTTTACTTTCTTTAAACGATGCACCAATCTACATTCAATGGTATTTCAGAGATGGTATTTCAGTGGAACACTTTGGACTTTACCTCACTCGATGGCCAGAGACAGTTCGAAATATCTTGGAGAGAATCTCCAGGCTTAGTAACAGTCAAGTGAGGAATGGTGGGAGTCACTAACTTAGAATAGGGGTTCCATCTAATGGGCCCAAATCTTTAGTAGGTCCCCTGATTTGCAACACCTTATCACATGACAAATTATTGACTACACCTGCCTAAGCCTTGATGATTCCTGAGAACTCAGCACCATAATCAAGATGAATGTCACGTGATTGAAGGGATGATTTTTCAACCACCACATTATCACCACCTGCATTCTTGCCCACTAGATTATCAAATTTTCGAAGATCACGATCAATATCCTGCAACTTAGCCAAAAAAGGATCACCACCTTCAAACTGGCCCGAATCTTTCGCTCCAAATTTTGATTAATAAAACCGTGGACTTTCCCAAAAACATATCTCCTTTAGACACGGGAGCATTAGCTAGAATTTGGCCTCCATTAAGGAAAGACTCAGTATGAAGAGTGGACTTTTTGGAGGAAACTTGATCACAGCCAGCTATTGGGTCAGTGCCCGATACAGCTGAGACTGATTGGGAAGAAACTCTTCCTCATTAGTGGCTCCATCATGAGTATCCATTGCCATATTTGGATGATTCACCTCCGGGGGAGTGTGGTCAACATCCTCCACTCTCACGGTTGAGCCACCACCTTTCTTGGCCATCTACCTTCTTAAAAAACTGTCAATTTTATCGTAATAACCAGGGACAAAAAACCGCTAGTTTGTTATAGGATCTGTACGGGGACGCACGTAAACTCTGACTGTATTGTCTCTGGTTAGGTGACAAGGTACCTTTGCTTTAAATCCATAGCGCACAATCCTTATCATCGTGGTATAGGCAACTACACCAATAACAAATCTTAGGCAACCGTTCATGCTTGAAACTAACCCAAACCTTGTTCCCATTCGCCAAAGTCACCACACGACCTCGACATAGAGGAAGGGAAACATCCAGAGTAACCCTGCATAAAACTACCTCCCTCCTCATTAGCACCTCCTGTGGACCGTCACACTAGCCCAATAGTAGCACAAATACTTTCAGCAACAGTCTTGGTCATAAACCTGATAGGGTTGTCGTGAACTTGAACCCAGAATGTGGCCTGAGTAAAAAGGATATCATGTATTGGGCCGTCATTGTCATACACTTCTTCATAACCACTAGGTGCTTGTCAAAACACCATGGTTCACTTTGGATAATCTTATTCACATCAGCAGGATTACTGAAAACAAACAAAACAATGTGGTCCTCAAGACTACGAATCTTAAAGCCATCGGTTGATTGCCAAAGCTGCCTAAAAGTTCTAGCCACCGCATCCACGTTTAAGACATGTTTCGTCAAAAACTTTGGCAGCTATAATAAACTCAGCAGAACGAAATTGATTTCTAAGGGTGAAGCCTACACCTTCTCTTTCGTTGAGAGAAAGGTTGCTCCAGTTTTTTGTTAAGTCCTCCATGAAAGAAAAAATAAAAAACTACTGTTTCCCAATAAAACCACGAAGAAAGAACCCATAAACTCAAGAGACAAACTTGTTAGACCTTCAAGATAGAAGGGACAAAACAATTCTAAAGCCTAAGAGAAGATGGTTGAAAACCACTCTTTCTTAGCGACAAAGAAACCTAAGAGACAAACACTCGCTGTTAGTTTATTATTTGTTCATAATGTACTACATCTATGAAATTGTACTAAATTTTATTCAACTTTTAATTTCACTTTTCAGCCTCACAAATAAGGCAAGTTAATACAAACCCCAAGAGAGTTACTTGCTGTAGATTTGAATTAAAGCAATTTTTACTAATAACACAGCATAAAATTGGGGGTTGGGAAAGTAAAGGAAGAAACCAACTCTGTAAATTGTAAGTATATGTATATCACCAATAACTCATAGAGAAAATACAACTATGAGATGAATGACTAATCCAGATATCTACATATTCCCATACATTCTTTTGCCCTTGATTCAGCAGATAATGCATGCATGCCTTTGCAGCTCTATGTTCATGCCGCGAGGAGCCTTTGGATATCCTTCTGAAATTATTTATGCAATGAATCAGTGAAGCATACAACAATTCCTTCCAGTGCTCTTTACATATGACAGGACACACACTCATTATCAAAAACTAAACAATTGATCTGAATTTTCCATGCCATTTAGTCTCAGAAACACAAAAAAAACCTTTATGTACACATGCCATCACATGATACCAATGATTCGTTGGCCTTCGTATCTTAAAATCTCACATAGTATCATTGATATGTCACAAAAGAACAAAATGTTTCAATCTCAGAACTGATTCTACTTGAGGGTATTGCTTTGATAACTATGTCAGTGAATTAACTGCCTTTAGCATCAAAACAAACTCCCCCACCCCAACAAAAAAGAAGAAGAAAATAAATCAATGGCGAGTAACGGACTTATCAAATGTAAACTAACCTAGAGAGTTTTGTGGTGGCATAAATCTCAGTCTTGGTTGACTACATAAATTATAAAGTTCTGAATAATGTGTACTTTTGGATTGAAGGTTATTAATCCTTCCAAACTTATACCTGGTAAATAACAATTCTAACACAAATCAACAATTCATATAAGATCCAAAAGGTTCATCCATTTACTAAAAGTCAACTTGGAGGAGTGAAATGTCATCAATAATCATATATTTTGAATGGATTGCAGTGAAGAGCAAATGTAACCACCCGACCATCATATTAGGGATATGAAACCTTAATATATACTAGAATACTAATAAAATTTCATTGGCCAGTAAATTTGGGAAATCATTAGATGCAATTGAAACATGTTATGTTTTTAAATTTAGTAACACTCTTTGTCAAAGCTCTAAGTGTCAATAAGCAGGTGATCTAGAAAAGATGGTAGCTCTCATGTTAACTTCCAAACATGACCTAGTTTGAAAAATTTTCATTTTATATATCTCTCTCTTTTTTTGATAAGCTATTTTATATCTCCTTCTTGTATTATGAAAGTGTGTCATTTGGCTATATCTCCAAAGAAATTACACTTGTTTTTTAACAGTTAGGAGTCCTGGTATGTTTCAAATAGGCTAAACAGATTCATCACCATTGCCAATAATTTATTTCAACCGGTATATAAATAACAAGGAACTTCCAAAACTTCTAAACCGAATGCAAAGAAAAAGGGAAAACAATACCTCAATTTGAAAAGGTGATGTTGTTGGTTGGTATCTTTCAACAACTTTACCATTTTTGTCCACCAAGAACTTTTCAAAATTCCACTTTATAAGATCACCTAAAAACCCTCCAGCGCTCGATTTCAGGAACTGGTAATAAACTGGAGCTATACTTGGCCCATTGACATCAACCTGTTGTGCACAAATTATGGTATTTGAGTACTGCTCTCTGCTCATTATGTTATATATATAGAGAAGAAAAATGCATTTGACACACCTAATAAAAAATCAGGAATTCTGCTTTAAACCTACAAGCAAATTGCTTGATTTTTGGGTTTGACCCAGGTTCTTGCCCACCAAACTGAATGCAAGGGAAAGCTAGAATCTCCAATCCTGCAATGAGAATAAAAATATAAGATGTCTAAAATGAATTTTACCAAACACATGAAATGCAACAATAATAAATAGCTACACTGAAGATTTTGACTTTTCCTATACTCTACAAATATTTATGTATCCACCACTTTGTTTATATATAAAAGAAACACGGAAGATTTTCATTATCAATTTATTTCATATGAACATCAAGAAATTCCATAATAATGATGGGCTAAATAAAACAGTGTTAATTTCCATCTGCATCCCATAATATGTTTTACACCAGATATTATAGAAGTATATGATTGTAAACTACAACTCTTAGTCTTTCCTACTAGTCTATTTATGGCATTTTGCTCATATTTGGCCAAGTGTATGGCAGCCAGATTTAAGTGCCCCAGGGGTGGATATCTTAGCTGCATATTCCCCAATCACTTCACCCTCGTTTAGCCCGGATGAGCCAAGGCGTGTTAACTACAATATACAATATGGAACCTCTATGGCTTGCCCCCATGTTTCTGGTGCAGCTGCCTATGTCAAGACATTTCACCCTGATTGGTCTCCTTCAGCTATCAAGTCTGCCCTTATGGCTACTAGTAATCTTTCAATCCTAACAAAACTCTCCATAATCTCTTTTTTATTTCTTACTCCTTTAAGTTAATATTTCCGAAATGTTAAATTTTATCTGCAGCTTTGCCCATGAGTGATACCAAAAGTCTGGGTGGTGAATTTGCCTGCGGATCTGGGCATGTAAATCCAGTGGCAGCTGTTCGTCCAGGACTTGTTTATGAAGCTCTAAAAGAAGACTACATAATACTGTTTGTAACATTGGCTATGATGCAAAGAAACTTCAAGTCTTATCAGGAGAAAATAACACTACTACTTGTCCTAAATTACCAGTCAGTGCATCACCAAAGGATTTGAATTACCCTTCAATGGCAGCTGAGGTCTCGCCAAAAAGCCTATCAATGTTACGTTTCACAGAACAGTTAAAATTGTTGGCTCCGCAAATTTCAGTTACAAGGCAAAAATAGTCACAAATTCAAAAGTTGATATTAATGTGGAGCCCGGAGTACTCACTTTCAAGTCCCTAAATGAGAAGATATCTTTTGTTGCATCTGTCAGTGGAAGTGGTTTGCCAGCTATGTCAAGGCTATCTGCATCACTGGTGTGGTCTGATGTCACTTACAGTGTGAGAAGTCCAATTATTGTGCACAACCAAAGAGTTAGAACCGCATAGGAATTGAATCATCATAAGCTTGCCATAACAAACTCCAACTTCTAGAAATATGGTTTTCTTCCTTCCAATAAAATTTTAATGTAAAACTCAAGCTACTAGTGCAATAAAGATTCTTTTCCTTTTTTGCAAATGGATATTCGTTCGTCTGTTGGTTCCTTTTAGTAAATAACTGAAATATTCATATGGTTTGGTTGAAACTAGAAATGATAAAGAATTCAAACAAGCTACCATCATAAGACATTATTGTATTGACCGAATCATTAGCGTAGTCTAGGATTTAGTTGTGCAGCATTTCAGTCCATCCTGCCCCGAATTTAACAAAATGGTGGACCATTGAGCACAAGAAAGATAGACCTTACATAGAAATGTAACAAAATTCACCACAATGGATACTGCAGAATTGGCCTCTTTGTGTCAGAGTGTTTACCTCGATTTGTTTACATTACTTGTGCTTGTAGGTTTATGATTGTATGTAAAAGTGAAAAGTTTATGGAGTTGCACCGATCATTGGGATTTCTTAAGGTGTGATGATAGGTCGCTTAAATTTAACTTGGGTTTTCCTAGAATACCTTTTGTCAATGCCTCGTGGCTGTCGACCACCCTAAACGGCGACGCTTGTGCCCCTCCCTAGAGGGCGGTGCACAGGCTCGGGTGCTGTGAAGAGGTAAAAAAAGGAAGGACCTCTGGTTGTGACTGAATTTAGTAAATTTTAATCAATTATTACGAAAGGTAGTGAACTCGCCACCAATCATTGTGTTTTTCAAAGATGTGATTGGTTACTTGACTTTATTTGATTTTATTACCAGTCCTAGGCTAAGAAAAATGATTGTTTTTCCTAATCCAATACGGATGGCAAAAATTCTTGATTCCTGAGTTTGGAAGTCTAGTTACATGTGGGTAAGGTGTTAGGAATCCCACAAAGCTTGTCTGGAGACAGTCCTTTATTTTGGTAAAATCTTAATTTTTAGTCATTGACAGTTAAACCCTAACATACATCTATCACACATAGCATCGTATTACATCCAAGGAAGAAACATAGACATGGCAGCATCAAACAAGCATGTTATTACGCTTTAAACATAAAAAATAAGGCATCCAAGCAACCATATTCATGTTCATCAACCTAAGACAAAATCATATTCCAAACAAATACATGTTCATATGAATGCATGACTTACCTCTCATTGCACCACAACACCTATGCATCAATGCATGATCATGTTGCATGCATGTTCATGGCGCGTCAACAAGATTGAAGATAAACCTTAATCTAGCATGTAAAGAAAAAACAACAAACAAAACATGGAGGCAAAGACATATACATATAGAAAACTAGGACAGAACAGAGACATATTAAAAAAAAAAAAAAAAAAAAAAAAAAAAGAAGCCAAAAGGTTCAAATTAGGGTTTTTAGGCACGAGTATGCGTGCACATACATAGGGCCTGCGTACGCAGCCCAGTTGTATGCGTACACATATTTCGAGTATGTGTGTGCATGCAAAAAGCATGCATACGCATACATGCCCTAAACCCTAATCTAGAAAACAAGAACACAACAGCATAGAAAACTAAATTTAGCAACCAAGCATGCTTAAAATAATAAAACAAAGCAAACCTAAGCTAAACAAACATGTTAAACATATATAAAACGAAAGAAACAAGAGAAAAATAAATATAATCAAAGAAAAGGAGGCAAGAAGAGCTAGAACCTTTACCTCCAAACAAAGGCTCCTTGGCTTGATTTTGACCGTATCCCTCAGTCAATCTAGTCACAACCAAACTAAAATAAGTTAGTTAAACCTTGAAACTCGAAGATCAAGACCAGAAAAGGTCTCATTTAGAAAAATATTGACTTGAGGATGTTTTGTGAAAAACTTTCTCTTTGATTCACTATTTCTAGTGAATCTTGTGTTTTCCCTTTGGATTCTCTATGTGTGTTAAAAAGTTACCAGGTATGGCTTTTTATTGTCAGAAAATAGGGGTTTGGAACGGCTCCCAAATAATGTTGGATTCGTTCGGTAAGGATGATGGCTATGCCATACATCCTATATGGAGGACAGCTCTATAGGAGGTCTTATGATGGCATAGACCTCCATTGTTTGAAGAAAGAAGAAGCCGAAAAGGTTATGGAAGAAATTCATCAAGGGATTTGTGGGCCTCACATGAATGGGAGAATGTTAGCCAAAAAGATCCTAAGGATGGGATACTATTAGAATACAATGGAAATTGATTGTGTAAACTTTGTGAAAAGTTGTCATGATTGCCAAACACATGCAAACTTGAATCACGTGCCACCTAGTGAGCTATACAACATGAACTCTCCTTGGCTTTTCTCAGTCTCAGGCATAGATGTGATTGGAAGAATAGCCCCGAAAGTTTCAAATGGACACGAGTACATCCTAGTGGTAATTGACTATTTCACCAAGTGGGTGGAAGCAGCCTCTTACTGCGTATTGAAAGCCAAGTGTGTGGCTCGGTTCATAGAGAATAACATCATTTGCCGGTATGGGGTACCACAAGAGATCATCACAGATAGTGGCTCCCACTTTGAGGGAGAGGTTCGAAGGATCATGAAGTTATACAACATTGAGTATCACAAGTCTTCACCATACCGACCACAGACTAATGGGGCCGTAGAAGCAGCCAACAAGAACATCAAAAACATCCTAGCCAAGATGGAGGGGACATACAAGGACTGGGCTAAAAAACTTCCATTTGCTTTATGGGGTTACAAAACTTCTATCCGTGCATCAACTAGGGCAACCTCTTATTCTTTGGTCTACGGAAGCGAGGCGGTCCTTCCCATTGAGGTAGACATACAATCTTTGAGAGTGCTAGTAGAAACCAAGGTCCTAGAGGAAGATTGCATGAAAGGAAGATATGAGCAGTTGGCTTTGTTAGATGAGAAGAGAACTAGGGCACAATACCATGCACAAGGATACTAGAAAAGGATTGCTAGAGCATTCAACAAAAAGGTGAAACCTAGAAACCTTAAAGAAGGAGACTTGGTCCTGAAAGTGCTTAGAGATGAGACTTCTTATCCAAGAGGGAAGATAAAAGCAAAGATGGTTGGGCCTTTTATCATCAAGAAAATCATGTCGGGAGGTGCTACAAGGATTACAAATTTTGATGGGGAAGAGATGTTTTGCCCAATCAACATGAATAGGCTTCGAAGATATAACATTTAAAAAACAAGAGACAAAAAAAGAAGAAGAAAAGCCTGTTAGGTTGAAAACCCGAAAGGGTAGCCTTGGCAAAAATTAAGGCAAAAGAACCCCGCTAGATTGAAAACCCAAAAGGGAGATTTAGGCAAAAGATAGGGAAAAAGACCATGGGCATGGCGAAAATTCCTATAAGGACATCATGGGAAAAAATTACATGGCATGGAAAAAAAGAAAAATAATGACAATAAGCAAAGATAATAAATGGATGATTCTCTTATTGCTCAAATTAAAAGTTAATAAATTGTTTCTATAGGGGATTTGGAACATTCCAATCCTTTATTAAATTCAAAAGAAAAGACATGAGAATCATAAAGTGCAGAAAAGTAAAATTTAGGGCATATCAAGATAGTCAGTCAGTCCTCTTTCTTTTGTTGGACCTCTTGTAAGCTTTTTCATCTATGGGAACCCACTTGATGTCAGCCTCTAGCCATTTCTTGTACCTCGAAGTTGGATGAAGGAATTAAGGAAAACAGATGCCTTTGGTCACCCTCCATCCTGGCCAAGACTCATGAATTCTGCCCAAGATCCTATCAGTAAATGCCAAGGTATGAAAGGAACCATCATCACTAGGAGCTCCTTGGCGATCACCAAATTGCTTTGCAATACGACATGTGGAGTAGTAAAAGCAACAGCAAAGCCCAACCCAAGGAACACAATTATCTTTGAAGCTGCGGTTGACCATGCTTGAAATGCGCCACCATTCCACTACCCATTGAATATCTGTGACATTAATGCGCTTCATGAACTTAGTGAACTCATCAAAACTCATCTCGGTGTGTTTGGGCCTACAGTCACGATAGTTCTTAGGCAGATATTGATTAGGAGGGACAGCAGGAAGATGGAGCAATCGAAGCCTCTCATATAGCTGTACTTGAAAAAGAAAAGGGAGGAGAAAAAGAAATGAAAAAGAAAGCATGAGTGGAAAAAGGAGAGGTGAAAAAAAAAAAAAAAAAAAAAAGAGAAAAAGACAATATAAGGAGCCTTGATGGGTTGAAAATTGGAATGAGGAAATCCATTCAAAAATTAGAGGGATCCCACTAGGTTGAGAACCTAGGCAAAAATTAGGTATTATACCTGAAGGAGAGGGCTCCCCACAAAGAAGTTTGTTTCCTCCCCATGAATGGTGTCCAAACCATTAAGAGTTTCAGCCAAAATCATGCTTGTAGGGTTTCCACTCCTCAAATTGCTAACCACCATGCACATTCTTCGATCAAGGCGACTCGTCTCTTGTACCAAGAAGTATCTTAAGAGGATACACAAATAGAAGGCATTAAGATAGTAGGAGTGTGGTCTACCGATCACAAGAACAGTTAGTCGAGAGAAGTATGCAAAAATCGAAAGGATATTCAACTTGTTTAACATGCACCATTGTCGTGCTGTGTTAAGAGAAACACCCAAGAAAGCTTGGACTAGGGCAAGAAGATCCCCACCAATGGTGGGAAAGTGCTAACCTCGGGTTCACCCATGATTGCACTAAATTCTTCAAGAGTGGGCCATATCTCCACACCATTGAAGTGAAAAACATGTCAAGTGGGAATCCAAAAGTTGGCAGCGGCATGAAGGAGAGGTTCATCCACTTTGATTTGGTGGTAGGGAAAAATGCAAGAGAGATCGAAGGGAACGAGTGTGGGCACAAGGGGGGAGTTGCCACTTAGTTTTTGCAATGGTCTAAGAACCATATATATAGCGTCCTCTCAAGGAAGGACCTTTTGATCTTACTACCAGAGATATGGGTTTGGATTTTAGGTACATTCTTAGGAAGGTGTTAGGCTCCCAAGATCGCCCAACCCTAAGGTTGGCCTCCCATCATTGTGTCTTACGTCTTATCCTCATTAAAAACATGTTTAACACTTGTATCTATACTCATACACACGCTAGCATACATCTAAGCATACAATCATGGCACCATTCATCCCAAAACACATACATATCTACCGTTAGACAAAAGAGAGCCAAACCTATACGCACATAAAAATCCTAGCATGTGAAACCCTATCATACCATTCGTCTCAAACAAGGGAGTAGAAAATCATTGCAGCAAAACATAAGCATCAACATGGCAGCAAGCAAATCATATCATGGATAAAAAACATGGCATCAACTTTATGCACATATATCAAGGGAGGATTAACAAACAACATGCATGTTCATGTGAATGTATGACTTACCGTACTAACCTTGCAGCGTCTCAGCACCTATGACATCAATGCATGTACATGTGAATGAATGGCATGATATTAAAACTAAGAAACAAAAAGATAAACTTGAATCTAAACATGTTAAGGACAAAAAAGCATGTGAACAAAGTAAAAAGAAACTTATAAAGTATAAAACATGAGAAAAGAAACCCAAAACAGAAACTTGTTATATAAAGCAAAGAATAAAACTGAAGAATTAGGGTTTCTGGGCAACGGCCAGCGTACACAGATAAAGGCCTGCGTATGCAGGCCAAATCCCACGTACGCAGGATTTGATTTGCGTACGTATACTTATGGCACACGCACGTAGGGTCGTTCAAAACCCTAACCCAGAAACAAACTAAGCAGAAAACAAAGCATAAACTAAAACCCTGATTCTAACAACCAAACATGTTCACAAACAAAAAGAGAGTATAAAACTAAACTACACAAACATATATAAGCACAAACAAAGCAAAGAAACAAGATTAAAACAGTAAAAGAAAGGCTAAAAAGAAAAAGAAAGGTTGAAGCTTGATACCTCAAAAAGGAGTTCCCAAGCTTTGATTTTGACTGTTCCCCTTAGTCAAATCTATCACAAGTCAATAAAAATGTGATTAGCAACTTTAAACTAAAAGGATTGGGGCCAAAAAAGGTCCCAATCAGATAAAAATGACTTGAGGGTGTTTTGTGAAAAACTCCCTTTTGATTCACTATTTTCTAGTGAATATTAGGTTTTTCCTTAGGATTTTCTATGTCTTTTGAAAATGTACCATGTAAGGCTTTATATAGTGGAAAAAAATGGGGTTTGGAATGGCTCCCAGACGATGTGGGATTCATTCCAAACCTCAACCATTATTGCAGAAAATTTGTCTTTTTTATGTTTTTGAAACCCTAGTTGCGTACTCAAGAGAATTTTTGTGTACGCTTGCTTTGGCCCACATACATAGACCACTGCCCACATATGTGGACAGAGGACCACTTTGGTCATTTTATTTTCAAAAATAGATTTTTGCTCATTTAAAAAGTTATATTTTCCATTTTAACACTCCTCAAGTCAGTTTGATATCTGATTGGGCTCTAAACTGGCCTTGTGCCTTAGAGTTAGGGCATTATTGGGGAATGGGGGCTCGAATCGTAAAGGGTACAAAATGCGTTGTCTACAGATGCCCCTATTTTGATTCATGAGCTTTGTTAACAGAATCAAAAGAATAAGAGACAAAACATTTTGTTTTGACGTACGGCTCAGGCCCAACCCACCCACACGACACACATCACGTATACATGGGGCAGGGTGCAACTCCAGAGAGTTGCGTGGGATTCGTATGTCCGAAGTCCCACTTTTGTTGCTCAGGAAACGAGCAACGATAGGTTTGCTATCCCAGAACCTGTTTTGCCACTTGTAAGCAAATGGCGAGTGACTCACTATCATAGAGTAACTTAAAAAGAAAAAGAAAACAAACAAGGGTGCTCTTCGAGCTAACCTAAAAAACAAGAGACAAAACATTTTGTTTTGACGTACGACTCGGGCCCAACCCACCCATATGACACACATCACGCATACATGGGGCAGGGTGCAACTCCAGAGAGCTGAATGGGATTCATATGTCCAAAGTCCCACCTTTGTTGCTCGGGAAACGAGCAACAACAGGTTCGCTATCCCAGAACTTGTTTTGCCACTTGCAAGCAAATAACTAGTGACTCACTATCCCAGAGTCACTTAAAAAGAAAAAGAAAACAAACAAGGGCGCTTTTCAAGCTAATTCAACAAACAACAAAAGGATATAGTCTCTGTGGTGTCCACCTGGGGATCTTGCCCCAAACTTCTCTAGGTGACTCACTCCTCTTACCTTCTTTGCTTCTTTCTTTACCTTTTCTAGTGAGGCTCTTGCCTTAGGTTGACCTTGGTCTCTTTTTCTATCACTATCTCTACCATTTTCTACCTTGCCTACATGTTCAATTCCCAGAGGATATGTGCATGAGTAGTCTTGATTGTTGGATCCATCGGGGGGGGGGGGGTGAAAACTTACTGAGGAGTAGGTATGTATAGAGAGGAATCTTCTGCCTCTTACTTGGGTATGAGAAACTCGTTGAGGAGTAGTAGAAATGGACTCATTGAGGAGTAGTGTAACTTTATAGATGTGTGATCCATTGGGGAAGAATTTTCTGCTTCCTTCATGGTATGCTGAGGGCTTTGAGGAAGAATCTTTTACTTCCTTATTAGGGATTGTTTAAATGTGCTTTGATCCATCGGGGAAGAATTTTCTGCCTCCTCTATGGGGATAATGTTCTAGATATGCTTGATCTATTGGGGAAGAATCTTCTGCCTCCTCCATAGGGATGATGTTCTAGATATGCTTAATCTACTGGGGAAGAATCTTCTGCTTTGATACTGGGGATAGTTTTCTTGATTTTATGTGATCTACTAGAAATGGTTTTGGGATATACATGCTTTATTGGGGAAGAGTCTTCTGCTTCCTTTAATGCTCATTGGGGAGGTCCTTGGTGACTTTGTGCCTAATTGGGGCAACCTTGAGACGTTTTTCTTCTTTTTAATTTTTTTTATACTGTTCATGACTAAACTACATGTAATTTAGTGGTGAGGCCTAAACTACACGTAGTTTAGCCATCAAGTGTGTTCCCACCTTTTCATTTTTCCCAACAGTTACCAACCATTTCTTTTTCTTCTTCATTCTCTTCATCTCCCTCATCTCTTCACATTCTTCATAACTCTTCTTTTTCTCTCTATAAGAACCTCCCTCTTCTCTCTTTTACTCACACCATCTGATCCTCTCATTCTCTCAAGCTCCCTCATTTTCAAATTTTCTCTCTAAACTCTCTTTATCTCCTCCAATGGCACCCAAGGCCAAGAAGTCTTCCTACGTCCTTTCCTCTGATGCATACCTCCTCACCCGCTGGAGTGGGGTAGTGAGATTGATGGGGCCTCATCCATTAACATACCGACTAGAGAATCACATTCCTATGGCTGAATCTGTAAGTTTTTCAAGCTTTTCTCATTTTCAAGTTTCTCTTTGATCTTCTGTTTTGATGTGTTTTTAGATGAAAACCTGACACATTAGGAGGGGTAGGAACATGTTTAGGAATGATTTTGGGTGATATGTGCTGGAAAATGTTGAAGGACTCTTCCTGTCTGTGCTTCTGCATGCATGGGCTCGAGCCTGCGTACGTAGCTTGGACTTGCGCATACGCGGCTATGTTCTTGCGTATGCAAGTCTGTTCTTGAGGCTCTGTGTACGTAGGGATGGGCTTGCGTACGCGGGGTCCTGTCTGTGTACGTAGGCTTTGACCCGCGTACGTAAGACGCTTGGCAGAGGCCTTACTCTGCCCATTTCCAGTTCTTTTTCAACTACTTCACTCTATATGCAATCTAAACACCCCTTTTTGTCATTTTTGCATCTGAACATCACTGCATCCTTCATTTTATCTTTATTCTTGCATCGAAAACATCAATTCTCTGTTGGAAAATCTGGTTTTACATCTCATACAAAACACACAGCGGAAGCAACAAATACAGATCTACTTCATTCATGAGAGATAACATGTAACCTTGAATTCTGGAACACAAAATAGAAAGCGTACCTTGATGCAGTGAAATTCAAAACCAAGACTTTAGAATACCTTTAATCTTCATCTCAATTTCACATGATGCCCAAGAAGTGTGGTCTCTCAATCAGTCTTTATGTACGTTGATTCTCAAAGAAAAATTCTCCTTCTTCTCCTTGTAGAGAAAAACTGTTTTCTTTTCTTTTTATCATATGTACATTCAAACTACCTTGGTAGTTACTTTATTTAATAACTCTTATTAAATAAAAACTGATTATCTAATTGAGTTAGCCTTTTGGGCCTACCCAATTGGGCTTTAGTTTGTGGCTTGAGATGGGAGCAAAGGGAACAAATAAGACTCTAGCTCTAATGGGTCTTGGGCTTTTCTGTCAACTCTTAACAAGTCCAAAGTTACCATTAATTATATTTAATACCACTATATAAATATAATTGTACTCTAGGCCTTATTAATAAATTATATCCCAAGACTCTAATGATATTATATGACCCCTCCATGAAATATCCATAGTGAACAAAGTCATAAAGAACTGTCACTTTGTAAACAACTATTTTATCCTTGAGTACCCGGTTTAATCTTTTAGTTATTCACATTTATTGAAATCCAATTTCAATAAATATAAGCTTTAGTAACTCCTTACTAAAGTGGGCGCCCTGAATAACCATTTCTCATTAAACTTATCTCAAGGGGATATTTTGTGTCTCTACTAGTGATTATGGATTCCATCTTGAAAATATGTGTTCCCTCAACACTACGTGTGGTTACCCAACATACTGAGGTTTTGACCGTGAATATTAGATCTCACTCCTGATATATTAAATTAACTTACATTTCATGATCAGGTCCACTACCCTCTCAGGATTAAGAGTTTATGACATTACAAGTCGTGAGATTAATTATTCAGGTGACAGTTGTTGATTGAATAATTAATTTCACAGCGGTCCAGTTCAATATGTCTTAACTCTTAAGATACATCAACAATCAACTAGAAGTCTCCACTTCCATGATCAAGACAAATCATCTTAGTTGATGTGTTATAGTCTTCGCAGATGAAACGCCCAATTTCATCACCGATTACAAACTACGTTTTGAGTTTACAAGGAACTTGTGATTTATATCTTCTGTGACTTATTCACATAAATCACATACAATGCATCTCAAGGACTAAGATAATGTCCCATTAGTTCATTAACAAAAAGTCTCATATAATTAAACAATTTAATTATTTATAACATGCCAATAAATTGGATTTTAGGCATAAACCCCAACATTCTCACCATTTTCGCTTGAATGAAGAATCTAATGTCATCTTCTTCTTTTGCAGTCCTCATTCCCTTATGCTGTAGGGGAAGCACCAATAAGGTGGTAGAGTGGTACAACCTTCTCATTCCTGAGACTAGGGCTTATATCTGGGAAGCGAGCTTTGAGCCTATCATTGGCCTTCTTCTAGAAAGGTCCGTAAGTGTTACCTTGGTGCAATGCCTCATCGAGAGGTGGTGGGATACTACTCACACCTTTCATATTGCTAAGCAGGTGATGACAGTGACCCCTTACGACTTCTACTGCATGACCAGTCTTAGCTTCAGAAGGGCCATCATCTACTTGGACGGCGTGTTGAGCATCCAACTGGGTTTTGACAAACTGTCATCTTGCATCTAACCTATGGCTTGTGCTTCCTTTTGCAGTGGTGGATTGTTAAGTATGGCCTCATAACTCTGGGCACCGATCTAAGTTTGAGGGAATTCCCTCGAGTGAGGGCTCACCTTGCTAGGTTAACTTTGGATGAGGTAAGTTTAAGAGTTCCAATTTTCATGCTTCTTCATGCATTTTCCCTAGGATACTCTTCTTCTAACCTTGTATCATTATAGGTCAACTGGACTCCATGGGCCAGCCAGCCCCTTCCTGCTTCTCCGGACTTGGAAGTTGTCGCCATTATTATTTCGGAGATTACCCGGCCCTTTGAAGTAGCGGGCTTGAGGGCACTTTACTTGGCGGAGAGGGTGTGGTGTCAACTGGTGGGTAGGGATGACCCACAGATTCCAATGGATCCTCTTGAGTTCATGCTTACCCCACACTTCATGACCGATGCCGAGTACAACTCATTGGGGAGTGGCGTTCCTTACGCCAGGCGGCTCCTTGAGGGATTGGACTATGAGGAATTCAACATCACCCACCTTATGCCTTCCCTTACTGCTCAGGTATATGCTCAATCCCTTCTTCTTCTTTTCCTTTTCCTTTGCCTTGTTTGCCATAGCTTCTAATGGTGAAAAACTATAGCAGGAGGAGCCTGCTACGAGTGAGCTCATTGACCTTCCACATCTCCCTTAGACGGTCTACGCTTATGGCCCTGATGGCCTTAATCGGGAGCATGCCATGCCTTGTAATCCCAATGTTATGGGCTACCCTTTTCCTCTAAACACTCGGGCGATGAGTCTTTCTTCTCCTTTGTTCTTTTTGCTATCTCTCTTTTTTTGGGTCACTAACCCTTCTTTCTTTGAGCTACAGCCTACCATCCAAGAGCACAAGGAGTTGGTATGGTTGGCTGGGAATCTCAAGTTGGAGATGACCAATTATTCAAGGAACTTGTACAATCCTAGAGGGGCAGCCTACCTGAGTAGTGGTGGTGATGAAGACGATTCGGAGGCAACTCCTAGCTATCAGTCAAGGAAGAGATGACACTATTGATCGCCTGCAGTCAAGACATATAGGCATACAACATGCATCTTTCTTTTTTTTTTTGTTTCCTTTACTTTTTTATTTCCTGTAGCAAACATTTGATTCGGTTTGAGACAAAGGGTTGTACTTAAGAACATCTTTTTACACTTATGCTTTCAATTGGGACTAGCACTTAATTTACAAGATATATGGTTAATTGTATGTTTCTATACAACATTGCTTCTTTGATGCTTGAAATCTTGTATTTGAAATATGCTCTGAATGATCTTTTACATTGTAGGAATCCTAGGAATGCCTTCGAGTAGCAAAATCATGCTTAAAATAGGGGAGGAGAGGCTTCTGCCAAGCGTCATGCGTACATGGGGATAGGCCTATGTATGCAGCTTTGACTTTGTGTACGCAAGATTGACCTTGTGTACGTGGGCCGTGAATAAGAGGAAACCATAACTGCCCCAATTAGTATAAAAGTATCTGTTTGGGTCCCTAAAACCCTCACCAACATATTTTCAACTCAAAGAGCACTTTTTTGAGGTCCCCCAATGGTAGAAAACTCTCCACTCGATGTCTCGGCTTGGATTAGGAGGCTTGGTCTTGATTTCAAGGATTCCATCGCCCCCTAGGGTCTTTCTTGTGTCTTTCCATTCCATTAAATAAGGGTGGATTGGTCTCTTCTTTGTGCTGCTGCCAACTATTGGGTCCCTTCTCGGCATGTTTTTCGCTTCAATGGAGTAGAACTATGCCCCACTATTGAAGAATTTGGTGCCATAATGGGTGAACCGAAGATTGACAATCTCATATTCCTTACCATAGGTGGAGATCTCCCTTCCTTGCTTCAAGTTGTGTTAGGTGTCCCTCTTGCCACAGCAAATAGGTGGTGTGTCTTTGGCAGACTCAACCTTTGCTTGGTTTTCACACACTTTTTCTGCTTGGTCCTTCCCGTAGGTGAGAGGCCACGTTCATACTTTCTTTGTGCCTTTTGCTTATGTGCTTTTGCAAAGTACTTCTTGGTCTAAAGGTCATATTGTGTGGACCTTCGAATGTGTATGGTGGTTTATGAGCTAAAAAGGGGTAACCCGGTGGGCTTGATCTTGGCGAAAACCCTTAATGGTTTGGATGCCTTCCATAGGCAGGAAGCAAGTTTCTTTGCGGGAAGTCCTCTTCTTCTGTAGGTATAATTCCTAACTTTTGCCTAGGTCTTCAACCTAGCGGGATTCCTTTAATTTTGCATGCATTGCCTTTCGGTTTTCAACCCATCGAGGCACCTTATATTGTCTTTCATTTATCATTTATTTTTTTCACTCATGCTCTCTCTTCCTTTTTTGCTTTTCTCTTTTTTTTCTTTTTTACTCCCTCCTCTCTCTCTCTCTCTCTCTCTCTTTTTAGATATGGCTACAAGAAAGGCTTCGGTTACTTCAGCCTCCCACTATACCCCCCCCCAGCTCATACCTCCTTAGGCATTTTAGGGACCGCCAGCTTCATCAGGGAGCTTATGGGTCACATCAGGGATACCGACATTCAATGGGCCGTGGAGTGGTGGCACATCTCAAGCATGATTCACAGTTGCTGTAAAGACTATTGTGTGCCTTTAGTTGGACTTCGTTGCTGCTCAAACTACTTCACTTGTCGTATCTCAAGGTAATTTGGAGAACCTTAAGGAGCCCCTAATGATGAAGGTGCCTTCCACACCAAGGTGTTTACTGACAGGATCTTGGGTAGGCTTCGTGAAGCTTGGCCATACCGTAGGGTGACTAAAGGCATTGCTCTTCCTCGATACATCTACCCCACTGCTAGGTACAAGCAATGGTTTGAGGATGACATGAAGTGGATTCTGAGGGATGAGAAAGCTTACATGAAGACTAGCAAAAAAGCAAGGAGGGCTGAGTGACCACCTTGATATACCCCATATTTTACTTTTCTGCACTTTATGATTCTCATGTTTTTGTTTTTGAATTTAATAAAGGATTGGAAGGTTCCAAATCCCCTATGAAAACAATCTTGTTATCTTTTAATTTGAGCAATAAGAGAATCACATTTTTATTATCTTTGCTTATTGTCATCTTATTCCTTCTTTTCTTTTTCTTTTCTTTTTCCTTTGCTATGTAATTTTTGCCCATGACGTCCCTTCGGGAATTTTCACCATGCCCATGGTCTTTTCCCCTAACTTTTGCCCAGACCGCCCTTTCGGGTTTTCAATCTAGCGGGGTTCTTTTGCCTTAATTTTTGCCTAGGCCGCCCTTTCGTGTTTTCAACCTAGCAGGCTTTTTTTTTTTTTTTTTTTTTTTTTTCCCTTTAAATGTTGTATTTCAAGAGTCTATCCATGTTAATTAGGTGAAACATCTCTTCCCCATCCAAATCTGTGATCCTTGTAGCACCTCCAGACATAATCTTCTTAATGATAAAAGGCTCAGACCACCTTGGCTTCATCTTTCCTTTTGGATTAAAAAACTCATCTCAAAGCACCTTTAGGACCAAGTCCCCTTCTTTAAGGTTTCTCAGTTTCACTTTCTTGTTGAATGCTCTAGCAATCCTTTTTTGGCACCCTTGTGCATGATATTGTGCTCTAGCCCTCTTCTCATCTATCAAAGCCAATTGTTCATATCTCGCCTTAGCCCAATCCTTTTCTAGGACCCTGGTTTCCACCAATACCTTCAAAGAATGTATCTCTACCTTAATAGGAAGCACCGCCTCACTACCATAAACCAAAGAATAAGGTGTTGCCCTAGTCGACGCATGGATAGAGGTCCTATAACCCCATAAGGCAAACGGAAGCTTCTCGGCCCAATCTTTGTATGTCACTACCATCTTGGCTAAGATGTTCTTCACATTCTTATTAGTTGTTTCTACGGCCCCATTAGCTTGTGGTCGATATGGTGAAGACTTGTGATGCTCAATGCTATATTCTTCCATGACTCTCCGAACTTCACCCTCAAAGTGGGAACCGTTATCGGAGATGATCTCTCGGGGCACCCGTTCCTCAATGATGCTTGAACTCTAAGGCCCAAGGTCAGTTTAGAGCCCAATCAAATATCAAATTGACTAAAGGAGTGTTAAAATGGAAAATATAACCTTTTGAATAAGCAAAAATCTATTTTTAGAAACGAAAGACCAAAGTGGCCCTCGGCCCACGTACGTGGGCATTAGCCTACGTACGTAGGCCAAAGCATGCGTACGCAGCTAGGGTTTCAGAAGTATGAAAAAGGAAAATTTTCTGTAATAATGGTTGAGGTTTGGAATGAATCCCACATCAACTGGGAGCTATTCCAAACCCCATTTTTTCCACTATAAAAAGTCTTACATGGTACATTTTCAAAACACACAGAAATCCCACAAGAAAAACCTAAGATGTACTATAAAATAGTGAATCAAAAGGGAGTTTTTCACAAAACACCCTCAAGTCAATTTTATTTGATTAGGACCTTTTCTGGCCCCAATCCTTTGAGTTTAAGATTACTAATCACGTGTTTATTAACTGTGATAGATTTGACTAAAGGGAACGGTCAAAATTAAAGCTTGGGAACTCCCTTTTGAGGTATCAAGCTTTAACTCTTTCTTTTTATTTTTTTTTTATCTTTCTATGTTTTAATCTTGTTTTTTTGCTTAGTTTATATTCATACATGTTTGCTTAGGTTAGTTTTATAGTTTTTTTATTTATTTATTTTTATATTCTAAGCATGCTAGGTTGTTAGAATTAGGCTTTTTGTTTGTGCTCTATTTTTCTATTTTGTGTTTTTGGGTTAGGGTTGTTGAACAAGTCCTACGCATGCATGTCATGAGCATGCGTACACAAGTTAAATCCTGTGTATACAGGTACTTGCCTAGAAACCCTAATTTAGATCTTTTATGTTGTTCGGTTTGCTCGTTTCATATGTTTTATCTCGTTTTGAACCCCTTCTTTTATGTTTATACGTATTTGAGCCTCTGTCTTGTATGCTTGTTTGTTCTTAACATACTTAGATTAGGGTTTCATGCTTGTTTTCTTACTTTGATGCCATGAACATGCATTCACATACCCATTCATGATGCCATAGGTGCTGTGTTGCTGAAAGGTAAGTGAAGGTAAGCCATGCATTGGTATGAACATGCATTTGATGATGTATGTCATTTGAATGTTTGTTTTTATGTCCAATTATATGCTTTACATGATCTTGTGATCGCCATGATATGCTTGCTGCCATGTTTAGGGGTGCTGCCTTATTTTAGATATAATAGGGTTTTCACATGCTAGATGAATGTTAAGGTTCTTAGATGTGTTTGGGTTTGGCTCTCTTTTGCTTTAGGTTGATATGTATGTTGTTTTGGGATAAAGATGCCATGATTGTGTGTTAGATGCATGTTAATGTGTGTGTAAGTTTAGAATGCAAATGTTGAATTAGTTTTTAATAGGGTTAAGACATAAGACACAACAATGGGAGGTCAACCTTAAGGTTGGGTAATCTTGGGTGCCTAACACCTTCCTAAGAGCATACCTAAACTTCGAACCCATACTCTGGTAGTAAGATCAAAGGTCCTTCCTTGAAAAGGACGTTATATTTGTAGTTCCTGGACCATTGCAAAAACTAGGTGGCGACTCCCCCCTTGTGTCCATAGTGGCGACTCCACTGGGGATAGTGAGTTTAATTCCTATATGTCTTGCTACTTAACCTTAATAAAAACTATTTCAATGCTTGTTTGCACACACATCACTTGTTCTCTTTTGTCCCTTAACCTCAGTTGGTGATGAGTGGGAAGATGGAAGGCTCCATTCGAGCCCAAATCTTCTGAAGTTCATCCCACCAACTCACAATCAGTGCCATCACTTATAATGGGTTTTGAGTACATTAAAGGTTTGCTACCAATCCACTATGGCGTCCACTTAGGCCCTCAGTTGGAATCATAGCCCACCTTGTTGTGAGTGACATACTTATCAATCCCTTTAGCCTTAGGGAGCCTACCCACACTAGAGAGATCCTAGACCTTATCACAAAGGATACCCTTTATATATCTCTTGTTTGTTCAACCATATACCATGTGTTCACCTAATTCTAAAGGACAAACAAAAGGTGTAAAAAATGGAAGGGATAGCCCTAAAGTTATGGTATACCCAAAAGATTTCATGGGATAAAAGAAAAGAAGTTCTCACATATAAGAGGCTTGTCCCTAAAATCCAAAAGTATATCTTAACTTGAAAGGTTCATAAGACCATAGCCTATTTGCTATCAGAAGCCCAAATGGAAAAAGCCCTTTTGAAAACAAGGACTTTGGGCCTAAGATAACAAATATGCTATGAACTTAGCACCCAAAATCCTACAAAGCCAATATGAGCTTCCCTAATCTTGGGCCTCCTTGTTGCATGCCTAGGCCCAAAATGATGAGAACTTCATGTACTTTGAGAGGAAGGCTACAATATATTCTAACTAAAGGGCTATTTCAAAAATAAAAAAATAAAAAAATGAAGTGATAGATAAAAAGGAAAAGCCCAAAAGTGATGAATACATTGTAAGCCCATGTTTGAGACAAAAGGTTGAAAATTTTTAAGTGCATTCTAATGAAAGCCCATGAAAGTAAGATGAGAGCCTTATTGTAAATGGATCAAAAACCCAATGAAACAAGGGGCAAAAATCCATGAGAGGGAATGGAGCGACATTGTAATTGGGCCTTCATTAAAATGAGCTTAAGAACTTTCTAAGGACATCTAAAAGTTAAAAGGAACATTTTATTGGGACATGAACTTAATGAAAATAGGGATTCTTTTCAAGCATCATTGTACCATCAGAGTTATGAAAACACGTCCCCACTCCCATTTGGATTCGAGAGAAAGGAAGACGCTTGATCAAGATTGAGGACACACACCAAGAAGAGGAAGCGACCCCTCAAGAAACAATGACTACCTCCATGGAAGACCCAATGGCACAAAAGATCCTTAAGGCTTTGGATGAAAATGGAAAGGCCTTTAAGAGAATGGGAGGGCGTCTCACTAGTTTGTAGGAATCTAAGCTCAAGAAGCCTCCACATTGGGAAATCCATGATGATGAGGAGGAAGAGGAGGAATGGGATGAAAAGGACAAAGTGGAATATGAAAGGAACAAGCAATTTGAGAAGCTCATTGCAGAAACCATGGCTATGAGGGAAAAGATGGAGAAGATGCAACTCGCCTTCCGCAAGGCGCAAGGGATGGATGATTACCTCTATAACATGGGGGGAATGAGTTTGAAGGCTCCTACTGCATTACCTTCTAAGTTTAAGATTTTCGATGAGGAAAAGTTTGATGGGACTGGAGATCCGAAGCAACATGTGAGGAGATACCTAAGCATCGCTAAAATGAAAGGGCTAGATGAGAAGTAAACTTTGCATGCATTTCCCCTTTCACTCACGGGAGGCGCATCAAAGTGGTACTATAGCCTTGATCCAAGCAAAACTAAGGTTTGGAATGAACTAGTGGAGTTGTTTGTGGACCAATTCATCTTTAACACCATGATTGATGTGACCCTAAAGAATTTGGAGACTACCAAACAAGGTGTAGGGGAGACATTTTTCGAATACATGACTAGATGGAAGACCAAGGCATCTAGGATGGTCAATAAGCCAAATGAGAAGGACCAAATTAACATGATCATCAAGAACTTGCTTTCGGCTTATAATAGTAGGCTTTTGTCATTGCCTATTAGCTCATTTGGAGAACTATGTGATTGTGGGACAAGAATTGAAGATGCTATCAACAGTGGGCAATTAGAGAAAGGTGAGATTAAGCCTCCAACCAAGAAAACATAGGGAGGAGGAGCAACCACCACTAAATCACCCAATCCAGTAAATGTGAGCTCCATCATACCCCAACAAACACTAGCCTACCCAAAGAAAGCTCGCTAAGAATTCTCCGACCTAAGAATGACCCTCACCTAAGCATATGAAAACCTGTCCTCTAAAGGATTCATCAAACCTTTAGACCCTACACCCATGCCTAATCCCATACCTCCCATTTAGAACCTCAATGAATATTGTCACTACCACCAAAAATCCAGCGACAAAACAGACAATTGCTTCTGCCTCAAACATGAGATACAAGACCTCATAAACAATGGCCTTCCAAATCCCAACATTATCACCAAACCTAACATTAGAAAGAGTCCTTTACCCGATTACCATAGGGCTCCTCCTCCATATCAAAATTGGGTGCAAATAGATGAGATTGAATGGGATTGCTCAAAGTTGATAGAAACTACAAATGTCAACATCAATGCCGTGGAAGTCCAAGGAATATGGGATGAAGAAGATGAATTCTTAAAGGAAGCGGTAGCGGTATGGGGAATACTTCCCAAAGGAGTGACAGAATTAAAGAAAAAGGTCTTAAAGGACAATGTAGCAAAGGGAGTTGAAGAGTTAAAGAGAAAATGAAAAATTGAGGAAGATGAAGAGAAATAAGAAGAAGAGAATGAACTGTTGATAACTATTGGAGAAAAATGAAGAGGCGGGAAGGCATTTGATGACTAAACTACATGTAGTTTAGGTCTCCCGACATATAGGAAGTGCAAGAGAAAATCCAAGAATATCCTCAGTGGACTATGAATTAGCAAAAATGTTACAAAGACACTAAAATGACATAAATACCACCAGTAAGTTGAAAGGCACAAAGATCCTAAGAAACATCCCCAGTAAGCGGGAAGGATTTAGAATACCCCTTGTGGATCAGAATCACTAAGAAAGTTCCCCCGTGAGTTAGGACCATTAACCGACTCCCCAGTGAGTCACAAAAGAGAGAATTTTTTCCCAAGAATCATTAGGGACTCCCTTGTGGGTCCTGTAGGCGCAAGGGAAAAAAAGTGTCAAAGTTACCACCTAGTTATATGGTCTAGGACCCATGAATATAGCGTCCTTTCAAGGAAGGACCTTTGGTCTTACTACCAGAGTATGGGTTCGGAGTTTAGGTACGCTCTTGGGAAGGTGTCAGGCACCCAAGATTGCCCAACCCTAAGGTTGGCCTCCCATCATTGTGTCTTACATCCTAACCTTATTAAAAACGTGTTTAACACTTGCATCTATACTCACACACATACACTAGCATACATCTAAGCATACAACATGGCATCTTGATCCCAAAACAACATTCTTATTAACCTAAAGCAAGAAAGCCAAACACAAAAGAAACCCTAGCATACATCTAAGCATGTTCCATCATATCATCAAAGTAAAACCCTAACACAAATGCATGGACATTGCTAATGTGTGACTTACCTTTTACTTACCTCTCAGCAGAACAGTACCTATGGCATCAATGCATAAGCATGTGAATGAATTGCATTAAAACTAAGAAAATCCTAATCTAAACCCTAATCTAAACATATAATAACAAACAAACATGTTAAAAGGCGGACAAGCAATTATGCAGCTTAAAACATATGAAAAAGAGGCTACACAGAGCAAACATGCAAAAGCAGAAACAAAACAAACAAGAATTTAGGGTTTATGTGTAACGGCACCACACATGCTAGAACAGGTCTGCGTACACATGAATTCAATTTGCGTGCGCAGGCTAGATCATGCGTACACAGATCCTTACCCAAAAAACCTAAAAAAACACAAAAACATAACAGAACTTTAAAACAATAAACTAACAACCTACGTATAAAAAAAGGAAAAGAACTAAAGGTTTAAACTGAGCAAACATGTATGAACATAAACCAAACCTAAAACGAGATTAAAACAATAAAAGAAAGACAGAAAATAAAAGGAAAAGCTAGAAAGAATACCTTAAAGTAAAAGCTCCTAGGCTTGATTTTTTACCGTTTTCCTCAGTCAAATCTATCACAATTCAATAAAATAGTGATTAACAATCTTAAACTTAAAGGATTGGCACCAGAAAAGGTCTCAATCAACATGGCATATATCCCACACTCATCCATAACATAAAACCCTACTATTCATCTAACACATATATATCCAAAGGCAGCAAGTATATCATAAAACAGTAACATCAACAAGGCAATAGCACAACACCATGGCATCAATCAAACACATCCAACCACTCAAACATAGCATCATGGTATCAACCAAGCATATTCGTCATGTTGATCAATCATATCATGCTCATCATCCAAATCAAATTCATGCTCATGTAATTATACATAACTTACCTCACAGCATCACGGCACCTATGCATCAATGCATATACATGTTCATGTGCATGTTCATATTGTTCATCCAATATATAAACCCTAATTATCAATTCAACAATCAAAGCATGTGAAACATGTTATTCTACTGACCCTAGACCTAAACATGTGAAAACTAGACTCAACAAGACCTAAACAGAGGATTAAAACAAAACAAAACTGATGAAATCAAGAAGAACCCTAAATTTGCGTTTTTGGGCATGAGTATGCCTATGCATACATGAAGTATGTGTACGCATGTCTCGAGTATGCATACACATGCATGAAGCATGCGCACGCATATACACCTAGAAACACAATTTTAAAGTAGGAACAAAATGGCAATAAAAAAAAAAAATCTAACATGCTTCTAATATACTAATTCAACTCTTCAATCAAAACATGGTGAGACACAACAAATCAAAATCAAACAAATCAAATAATATTTCTAGGCATGCATAACATATAAATCAAATTAAGAAAAACAAGAACAGAAGTTATAAAAATTCAAATTAAGGAGGAACCATGGAGAGAGATTCACCTTACTTATGGAACACAACTTGGTAGAGATTTAACCAGCCTCTTAGTGCTTACACAACAAGATTCACTGATAATCAAGGGAATAAAAGATATCAATAATTTATAGGTAATCACAACTCAAAATCAAAATAGAACTCTTGAAAAAATTGTTTGGAAATGTTTTGAAAGAGATTAGAAAGTAGTTTTTGCCTTAATCTACTAGAGAGAGGTTTTTTGAAGAACCAAAAATGTGCTAGCTCTGTGTGTGCAAAATAATCAAGGTGAGAAGGTGTTATTGGAAGAGTTTTAGTGAAAACAAAACTCCCTTTCTAGCTAAGGTTTTAGTTGGAGGCATAAAAGGATATTTATATGCTTAGAAACTAGGGTTTTCAGGGTTATTCAGAGGGTTTTGGACTTTCCTAAGGGCCTAGGGACTGGGGCCCATCTAAGAGGGAAGCTTTGGGCCTTAAAAATTGATGTTTTGAGGTTTCTGGAACTAAGTGTGCGTGTGCATACTTGAAGTATGCGTGCGCAGAAACACAGTTTCAGAACAACAATCAAAACGGTAGTTTAACAAACCCTAGCATGCTTCAAATATGAAACTAAATAACCTAAACTAATCAACAAAGATATCAAAGATAAAAATAAACAAAAAAAAAATTATTCCTATAATGCATTAGATCTAACAACAATCAAGAACAACACTTAACACATCAAAACATGCCCATCAATATATCTAATCATTCAACTCTCCAATTAGGACATAAAATAACACAACATATTGAACTATGCAAACTTCTAAGAATGCATAACATATAAACCAAAATAAGAACAACAAGAACACAAGTTATAAAAACCCAAATTAAAAAAGAGTCCTGGGAAGAGACTCACCTTGCTTATGGATCACAACTTGGTAGAGATTTAACTGGCCCCTCAATGCCTACACAACAAGATTCAAAGGCAAATAGAAGATTTCAATAGTTCTTAATCATCACAACTCAAAATAAAAAATACTTTTGAAAAACTTGAACACTAGAGAAAGGTTTTAAAAAACGTGCTTGCAGCTATGTGTTCAGAAGGTTAAGAGAAAGAAAGAGTTTTGGAAGAGTGTAGGTAAAATATCAACTCTCTCTAGCGAGGGTTTGAGTTTGGAGGCATAAGATTGTATTATATGCTCAAACTAGGTAATTCAGACTCATTTAGAGGGTTTTGGACTTTCCTAAGGGTCTAGGGGATGGCCCACATCAAAGAATGATGCTTTGAGGGCCCACACCAAAATATACTTTGTGGATCAAAAGTTATGATCAAAACAAGGAGCAAATATCATTTTTCAGTATCATTTTCAAAGTGATTTGAGCACTTTTGAGTTGTAATTACTTCCAAACTATCAAAATAACATAAATTACCTTTTGTACACATGTCAAGCTCATCATTGGAACCGAGAACTAAAGTTTATTAACCGGGAACAAAATGAGGTGTCTACACATTTACATGTACTTTTTTTTTTTAAATGTGAATCTTTAGATATACCTTAAATAAAATCTATACATTTCACTTCCTTAGATGCGTAAAAATATAGACTACTCCAAAATGATAGTTTTTAATAAGTTTTATCATTTTTTTCATGATCTCATTTTGAATGTTACTTACCATTATTATATTTTATTGGCTGATAATCTGTATAATAAAGAAATTAAATGAGAGATGGAACCATTTTAAAAGTCATGGCGTATGAAGAAAACAAACATTTTAACAATTTTTAAATATTTTATTTATTTATTTATTTATATATATTTTTAATTTTATAAATAAGGCTAAATGAAATGTCAAAAAAAATGAGATTTTAAAATTTTCCAACTTTTTTTCTTACGTATTTGTATTATTACTAGAGAACATCTCCTTTCTAGTTATGATACAAAATATGGTTTCCTTGGTTAAATTTTGATTAGTTTTAAGTTTAAATTTTGTATGATTGTATTTAATTGTTAATCGTTAGATTTAATTAAGTGAATGTAACGGGTGATTTTATTGCATTGTAAAGTTTTTAGTGTCTTGGATATGGTCATCTCTATTTTATTTTTTACTCCTCTTGACAACCTATTTATTTTCCAATTAACAACTACTAATTGATGTTTGATTTATTTTTTTTTCTTTGAATTGTTTGGTTTTTCCTTACCATAAATCTCTCTCTCTCTCTCTCTCTCTCTCTCTCTCGTTTTGTTTCTTCATTGGCATCTCATTGTTTTCCCAAATTTGATGATAATTCTAAAGAACTAAATATGCGTTGTAATTTATTTTTATTTTTCATTCCATTTTGCTGCCATAAAATTAGTATATCCATAGCTATTAGTTTGTTTATGTTGTGTTTATCGATACCATATTTTGTCCAGCCCCAATCTCGCGTCAAAACAAAGACCAAAAAATCGAAAAAAATAAAGAAGGTGCAAAATTATGAATTTAACAATCAAAAAGGGTAAAAATAGATACAAAATGATTGGATAGTGGATCAAAAAGTCACAATGTTTGAAAAATTCATTTTACAACAATTAAGGCCAAAACCCTAATCGAGTATGGTAAAAAAGTTGACTTTTTGATCTGACCATTGGATTGTGTTGAATTTTGGACTGTCTCGTAGGACATATTTTTCCCTTTGAAATGATAGTTTACAGGCCAAAATCAGAGTTAAAACGAATGAGATATCACCAAAATACCAAAAACCCTAATAAAATCTTCCCTTTTTTTAAGGAAAAACTAGAAATATTTTACCCAACTTTTTGCAATAAACTGTACCGATTGGGCAAAAACTGGAACAAGCGGGCTGGACCATCTTGAAGAACAAGGTCTTAGCTAATTTTCATTAAAAGGGCTCGACAGTATCTGCCCCAAATTGGAAGATATGAATTTCTCAAAAAAAAAAGGTCACAGAATTTTTCAGCAATATGTCACCTTCCTTCCGAGAGCAATATCTTGACAATCGTAGCTCCAAATCAAACAAGGCTAGGACTGTTGGAAACTAGACATCTAGATCTTTCCGTGCATATAAAATACGAAGAAAACGGTGCTTGGAAAAGCCTCCAAACGGCAGCACAAAGATTGGGCCAGAAATTAGAAAAAGAAAAAAAAAATGGTTGATGAGGTGGCAAAAATGGGAGGCTAGCATTAGTGTATCATGATACACTAGTGCTAGCCGCCCATGGCATACATAAACCCCTCCCCCCCCCCCCCCCCTTTTTGAGGAAAAAAAGAGAGGAAAAAGTATGGAAAAATAGAGAAATAGGGATTAAAAAAAAAGTGAGAAAATTCTGAAAAAATACCTTTAGAAATTCAGGAAAAAAAAAAAAAAAACTCTCCTCTCTCCCTTTCTAGGAAACCATTACAAAAAAGCCCCATCCACTTTTGTTTGTAATTTTGTGGGTAAGGCTATAGGGATGGGTTAGTTTCTTAATAACTACACCCATCCCACTTTCTTCATTATATTGTAAACATCATTCTCCATATATATAAAATCTTTCTTTTATCTTGCTTGTTGTTCATAGTTGCTTTATTTTCTTATGCTCTTTTATATATTGTGTATATATCTCTCTCTTTATTTCAATGTTCATATTATTGTTGTTGGTTTATATTATTGTGCTTGTTTCCCTAGATGGGTATTGGACCATCTCCTAGTATTTGTATGGGAAGTACCCTTGGGGGGAAGAAATCCCATCCCACCTAGGCATCTAGGGTTATAGCTTTTTAATTTATGTCATCCCATTTACTTTCAAGCAATCCCAATCCCCTTTTAATTTATGTTATCTCATTTACTTTCAAGAAATTTCCATCCCCTTTTAATTTATGTCATCCCATTTACTTTCACGGAATCCTCATCCCCTTTTATTTTATGTAATCCCTTTAGTTTCTTGCACATCCCCTCTCCCCCTTTACTTTATTGCGCACGCGCACACACACACAGATATATATATATATATATATATATATACACCTTACTAAAAAAAAGATTTTCTATCATCTCTCTTAAATGGTTTTTAAACTTCCATTAGAGCGCAATATGGGTATGTCTTATAAGAATGGTGGTGGCTTAGAACTCCCATTTTTTTATGATGAAGAATCCATAAGGCTTGAAAGGGAGAATAAAATCTATTTAAAAGAGAAACAAAACAAAACAAAAAACATTTTTAATCAATATTTACAATATTCCAAGCTCTCTACTTTTATGTCATTTAAATTTCAGCTCTTTACTTTAACGTCATTTAAATTTCTGCAATTTATTTTCTGCACTTTATTATTGTTGTTTCTTTACTTTTCTCATCATTAAAGTTACCATAAAATATATATGCTTGGGTAAAATATTTCCCCTACACACTATTCTAAGAAAATGCGTTTTCACAAAACTTTTCCCACCTCTTTCTTAAAAATGAAGCTTTTCAAATAAAAAGAGTCTTTTTAAAAGAAAGGTTTTTCCCTTTTTATTCTTAAGAGTTTTCAAAAAAAAAAAAAAAATTGAAAAAAAAGTTTTTCAAAATAAGAAAAAACATCTGTTTTTTTTTTTTTTTTAAAAAAAAAAGGGAAACCCAAAACTAAGAAAATGAACGGTTTCAAAGTTTTTCAAAAGAAAATGTTTTCAAAAGTTTTTTTCTACATTCAAAAGTTTGTCTTCAAAAATGCTTTCTTCAAAAAGATACATGCTTTTCAAAACAAAATGTTTTCAAAAATACTTTTACCATGTTGATTAATTTCGCCAAAAAAAGTTTTCTTCCTTTCTTTAAAAAGAATAAAAATATATCTTTTGAAAAAGTGTTTTTACCACGTTAAAAAAATGTTTGTTTGTTTCCAAAATCTTTTTCCTTTTCTAAAAATCCGAAAATTGTGTTTTTTTTTTTTTTTAAAAAGAGAGAGATTTCTAAGGAAATAGTTTCTTTTACCACATTAGTTTTTCAAAAATAAAAAACAAGAGTTTTCTTTTAAAAAAAGCTTTAAAAAAAATCTTTTCTAAAAAAATGTGCTTTTTCAAAATAATAAAATTTAACATTGTAACTTTTTTATGCACTTTAATTTCAAGCCTTTTCTTAGAATAGTTGTAGTTTGAGTATTTGTGTTCAAGGCTCATTCTCTTGAGTCTTTGAACACCCTATAAGCTTAAATTGTCCCTAATATGTCTTGGCACTAATGAGTTTCCTTTGTCATCTTTTTGCATGATAAAAAATGAGAAAATGGTGGATGACAACAAGGAGCTACTCTTCCAACCCTCTTTTTTTTTTTCTTTTTCTTTTTTATGTTGTGATTTGTATTTTATATAGCATATAGTATTCACAAGCTAGCTATATAGTAAATAAATACTCACATGCTATTGTAAAATGTTGGGAAATTTAGACCTCGGTTGGTAGAATTAACAAGTTTTAAACCTAAGTTGTTAATTAGATTTATTATGAATAAACCTTGTTAAAACAAACAAACATCAATATCATGTCAATATCATGCACAGCAAAAAAGTAAATAAGACAAGATATGATGACCTAGGAAAACTAATGAAACAAACTAGTTTCACAGTAAAAAACCTAGGGGGAAACCTTCCCGAAAAGCAATTCACTATAGTAAAGAGAAGTTTCAGATCTAGCACAAAACCTTTGTTCCTGGACTCTACAGTCCCCATAGATGAACTTATAGCAGAAACCTTCTACCGCTTCAGAACCTTTGGAAAACATCAATATCATGTCAATATCATGCACAGCAGAAAAGTAAATAAGACAAGATATGATGACCTAAGAAAACTAATGAAACAAACTAGTTTCACAGTAAAAACCCTAGGGGGAAACCTTCCCGAAAAGCAATTCACTATAATAAAGAGAAGTTTCAGATCTAATACAAAACTTTTGTCCCTAGACTCTACAATCCTCATAGATGAACTTACAGCAGAAACCTTCTAACACTTCAGAACCTTTGAACTCTTCAATATATGAATGCCACCCTTTTGCACGAATCCTAGTACGTGACTAACTCCAGCAACTTGAAGATGTTGTTGGCTGCAAAGTTCTTCACTTCATCAACAATGAAGATCAAGAAGTACTTGGTTACAAAACCCTAAGGCGCAAAAGACGCAGTAACTTCTTGTAGAGAAAATAAGGCACTAGATCACTTTCTGCAAGTATTCTCCCTATATAACAACCTTTAAAATAAGCCTTATATATGTCTAGGGTTGTGAGAAAAGAAACCCTACACATACATGTCAGCTAGGGCCAAAAATTAGATTTGGAAATTCTGATTTCATAGATCTCGACAGATTCAGCTTCTGTCGAGCTTCGTTCTTAAATCTCGATAGATACTGTTTCTGTCGAGGTATCTGTCGAGCTTTAATGAACAACTTTTCTTCACTTGTTTCTTGGTCCAATCTTCATGGCTTTAATACTTGACTTGAACTCTTGTTTCTTGAAGCACTACACCCATCCTAGATCTACCCAATTATAAGTAAAGTGTATTTTGTCAAAGGATTAGCCAATTACATAAAATATGTCCTTAACATAAAATATACTTGTATGTTTTCTCACATGCTACTTATGTATATATCTCACATGTCTTGATTGTATATATTCTTTGGAGTTAATATTCACATGTTAACTATATGGTAAATATTTAATCACATGTATATACATGTACATTGTTTGCAAAAAATACCTTTTCAAAAAAATAAAAATGCCAAGTATTCTATTTTTTCATAAAAAGTTAACGTTTGAAATAAATTAAAATGAGGTATTATCTTCGGATAGACGTTGTGGGGTGCCTAACACCTTCCTCACACGTAACAAACTTCTGAGTTCAAGATCTTTGGTTCAAAGACTTTTGGTTTACCTTAATTAATGAACCTTTAAAATTTGGTTTAGTTAATTAGGTAAAATAAAATTAGACATCTAAGTGACAAATCACACCTAATACAAAACCAATGGTTGGTAGCAACTATTAAAATAAAAATAAGAAAAAGGGACTCACATACACACACCCCACTCTAGATACACAAGCACACGAGTCACATCGCCAAGGATCCAATGTGCAATGAAACCTGAAAAATTCAATTTTTGGGGAGTGTCCACAATGTTTGGTTTGATATCCTATTAATTCTTTTTTTTTTATATAATAAATTTAGTGTTTCAAAATTGGATTGTTTTTTGTGTTACGTTTTTCTTTTCATGTATTGTAATGTTTAATGAGAAGACTTTATGAGAACAACTTTTATTTATCTGAATTTAAGTCAAATGTTATATGTTTAAATTTTTTTTTTTTTTTAAATGAGAGAATATATAAATAATTTAATGATATTGTGGAGGTGGCTTAATTTAAATGTTGAACAAAATTATATCACCTAGAAGTTTAACAAACGAAACTCTAGAAGTCCAAGTCCTCATGGGCCAAAAAAACTGATCTAGAAATTCTAGATCTATGAAACTTGATAGATTGAAAGGTATCGAGCTTATATCGAGGTTCCTCGTTAATTCTCAATAGAAGCTAGGTATCGAGCTGGTGTCAAGGTTCCCTTTTTTAGCTTTTCTAACATGTTTCTTTGTGCAGTCTTCACGTCTTAAATAATACCACTTGATATATCAACAAGACATGCTTCATGATATTCTAGAATCCACTTAGAACTATCCAAATATAAGTAAAATGCATTTTATCAAATGATATGCCAACACACGAAAAATATGACCCTAACAGAAAATAGAGTTTTAAAGAATACTAAAATTCATCAACGTAGAGATGCAAGAAAAATTTTAAAAATAAATTGAGAGAGAGAGAGAGAGATAATAACCTTTTTTGTGGGAAAACACAAAACTATGCATAGAATGAGAGAAAGAATGACAAATTTATAGTAAGATTATGAAAATAAGAAGAGTCAAAGTAAAGGAAGAGTGTTATTAAGGTAGAGAGTAATGGAAATATGAAAAGGCAAAAGTGAGGGAGAAATGTTGGAGAAAGTTCAATAATTAATAAGCTAAGAAATTAATAAGATATTGATGTGTATTCACTAGTATTTACTACATACCTATAAAGTACCCATCTATCCATGGTTTTGGCTTCTCTTATTTAGCTAGACATGAGATATATTTGTTTTTTACTTCTAGAAAAAAAAAAAAGGGGGAAAAAAAACCTTTTCTCACGTCAAGCTAAAAAAAGGTAATTCAAATATAGATAGAGTTGTTTTCTTTTGAAAAACAATTCTATTTCTGCCAAGCAAAATAAAGAAAATTAAACGATAATTTTCTAACTCATTTTAAGGTTGTTACCAAATATTGAAAAATGAGATAGTTTTCTAAAAAAAAATATTTTTTTGGAAATGATTCATTTTCTAGAAATTTTAATGTTGTTTATTTCGATAGTTTTCTGCGTTTTCTTGTGTCTAGTAGTATCTAAAAATAGTGGGTTAAAGGCAAATTATCTTTTAACTTTTCTTATTTGACTTGGCATGCAATAGAGTTGTTTTCCAAAAATATTTAGTGGAAAATAACTCTATCTCATGCCTACCTAATATACTATAAATAGGAAGCCAAAAGATACATAAATCAACAATATCATTCTTGACAAAGAAATTAGAAAAAAGAAAAAGAAAATAGCGTCTCCGATTAGTTGCCTATCAATCTTGGTAATCCCTCTACTAGTCACCTCTCTTTTCTACCAAGTTTCTAATGCAGATCGAGCCCTTGTTGAAAGCATTTGCCACAATTCCACGGACTATGAGTTTTGCTTGTCATCTTTACTTTCAGACGAACGTAGTATTAAATCTACTTTACCTACGCTGGAACTCATTTCTATTGAATTAAACTTGAAAGTAATAGAAGTTGCCGTTCATCGAATCCCAGATGTTCGTAAAACACTCACAGACCCAGTGGATAAGACTCGACTTCAGAATTGCGAAAGCGATATTGGTGATGTACACGAGAATATGCTTAGTGCAAGTGACGGTGCGGGTTTTCAAAATTATGATAAAGCTCAAACTTCACTTACGGCTGCACTTCTGAAAATTGGAGAATGTAGTGATGAATATGAGAGCTCCCCAAAACGTCAATCACCACTATCAGATCTCACTTTCAAAATGGGGAGGCTAATCGATATTTCTTACGTTATAATTAATAAGATATTGTTAGGGTAAGATATTGTCAACATAATCTTATGTGATCTATAATAAAAATAGGTATGCTAAGGTACTTATAGCTCAATTACTACCTCTTAGTGTTATTATATATATATATATATATATATATATATATATAAATAAATAAAGACTTGCTTGTATTAATACTTATTTACTTATTTGTAATGGTCTCTTTTTCTCTCAATCAATATGGTATTATTGCATTATATTCAATACATCTTTGTGTTAATATTATTTCTTTTTATTTTTTATAATTTTCTTTATCTTTTTCACGTGTATACCATATTTTGTCACATATATGTGATGGATTTAATTTTTATATATCATATATTTTAATTAGTAGTGACTTCTGTCAATATTGATTAAAAAAAAAATCATCACTATTATATATAGGTGACATGGTCCCTACAATATTCATGCAAATGTTTGAAAATATGGGAAAACATTTGCAAGAAATCTGAGGACTATGAGTCCCTACAATATTCATGCAAATGTTTGAAAAGACGGGCAAACATCTGTAAGAAATTTGAGGACTACGACTAACATCGTCTTGCCTTACTTCTCTAATTATCGTGATGCACTACAAAAATTCAAAGGTGCATACATGCAAGGTTGTCAAAATCGGGATCCTACGTAGAATCGTGAGAGGTAGGTGAGATCGTGGATCGTAAGATCCTACATATTTTCATATTTAAAGCAAAAAACACATTAATAATGACTTTGTATGTTGAATAATCACGTAAATTGTAAATTTATCCAAAAAAAAAAAAAACAACAAAGATTTGCATTATATAATGTAATTTGCATGTCATACATCGCTACATCTATACTAATGAAACAAATATATTTACGTTTTGACTCAATGTATCTAAAAAGTTCAATAAATGTTTAATTAGCAACCAAATACCAAAATATTTATCAACAATATGGAAATATTTTCCAAGTTCTAAGTTCCAAGTTTAAAATCCAAAATAAGTTATCAAATGGAAACTAGTTAACTAAAATATGAAATCCAAAAGCAAGATTAATATTAAGGTGAAGTGAACATTTAATTATTCTCATTATAGGGTTCTTATGACCACTATCCTATTCATCATCAACCATTTCATCATCTATGTAGACATTGTACATTTGTATACTAGAGCTGCAAAAGAGATCAAGATATAGCTTCACACTCAACTATTCAAGTTATACCACTTAGCAACAATTACAGAGCGTGCTAAAAATAAATCAATCAATCAATATACAAATACAAGCATACTAATAAAATTATATATAAGAAAAACATTTTAGTAATATTATAACACAAATTAGTATATTGATCAAACAAATTTAACAACATTATAACTTAAAATGTAGCAAAGCCAATATAAATTCTTCATTTATAAATGATGAAGCATTCTTTCATTTTGATTACAAGTGAACTAAAAACTAGAAAACATTTGCTTAGGTTAACATAATTTTATAAAAAATAAAAATAAAAAGCCATACCATCACAACATAGAAAGAAAAAAAAAAAAACTCTTAAAGCTTCATCAAAACCAAAAATTTATCAATTAAAAAAAAAAAACCAAAAATTGATGTTTTGGTAGGAGCGGTAGAATCGGTAGGATCTCATATAATCCTACGATCCTACACAATCCTACATTCGATCCTATCATTTTTACGATCCTAGTGCGATTCTAAACGTTTTGGTGAGGTGGGATCGTAAAATCGTGCGATCCTACGATTCAGATCGCGATTTTGACAACCATGCATACATGGCTTCAATGGTGAGGTCATACTGGGAAGTGATAGATTGGGTTAGGGATGGAGCTAACAAAGCAATGGATTGTAAAGATATATACCGAAGGAGTCCCCCTATATGTGAATCACCGGTAACAAGAGAGAATCACAAAGTGATTAAGCTAGCAAAAATTACTTAAATTATCATTGATCCTCTCATTTCAACATAATTTATCTACTTAGTTAGGTAAACCACAATAAAAATGGTTATCAGTTCATATTATTTGTGTATTACGACTAGGAGATCCAACCGTACAAGTCCCAACAAGCAAATATAGTGCTTGGCGGCTGATGCCTATAAGGCTTTGACAGTGTCAATCATGAATTCCAATTATAGTTAGTGTCTCCATGATAAATTACTAATCCAAGAGGAAATTGTGAACCAAGCTTGGCATCCCATGGTGGTAGCGGAAAAGACAATGTCTGATGATGGTGACATCAATGTTGTGAAGGAGCAACCGGGTTTTTGCGAAGGACCCAAGAACAGTTTGTTATGTTTTGATCATGAAGACCAAAATTACATTTTTTTTTAGGGATGGGCACGCCGCTTATGGTGATGCAGCTTGTAGACATGGCAAAACAGGTCAGAATTTTCTGACCTGACCCAACTCAAACCTGAACCCGATTTTTTTGACCCGTAGCAAAAACGGGTTGATCCATGACCTGACCCGTGTTATTTGCGGGTCAACCCGACCAATGACCCGAACCATTTTTTTTTTTTTTTTTAATTTTGGGTAAAAAAAAATATATAATTAAGACAATATTGGTTTAATTGTTTGTTGTGAGCTTTAAGGAAACAATTGAGATATTTACATAACTGCATGCAAATGAATTGAAAGATGAATGGTTGAGCATTCTGTAATGAGTAAAGATTTTTAGATATCAAATAGCAAAGTACATGCCAAGATAATCTGGTTATAATAGAGTTAAAAATATAGATTTAAAATTGTAGACATGTGTGAGAAACATTCATAAGTGTGAATATAGTGAAGCCAAAGTATCAAATTAGCATAAATTATGAATGTTTAAACCTATTTTTTAACAATTTATGTCCAAAATAAACAGATTTTCAAAATAAATTATGATATTTTCTAGAGTGTGTGTTACTTAACAATGATATGATATTCATAAAAGAAACCATGTATAAATAAGTAAACAATCAAACTTTAATGTATATTCTCAAATTGAAATAGAATACCAACCACAATTGATATTAGATTATAAAATTAATTTTCAAGATAAATTTCTTATATTTTTTTAATCTTTGTCAAATAAGTTATTCAATAAGTCATTTGTAATTTTGTTTTATATTTTGGGATGTTGATATTGTGTAAAAATAAAACTTGTGTATTTGTTGTACTTATCTTTGTGTTATTTTGTTTTAGTTAGCAATGTTGGGATTTGTATAATTTTAAAATTATTGAATAAGTATTAATAAGTTTAACTAAGTTCATTCTTGATAAAAGTGGTGAATTCAAAGTAATGCATTTTACATCAAGTAATTTGTTGCATGAATTTCCGAATGGCAAATACATGTTGTTTTCTTTATAATAAAAAAAATAAAAATAAAAATCATGTGAAAAGTACGAGTCAACCTGACCCGACCCGCAACCCGATTGACCCGAACTCATTTTTAACCCGCTTAAAATGACCCGTTTTTGACCCGCAACCCGATTAACCCATCCTGAACCCGACCCGACCCGCCTATTTGCCATGTCTAGCAGCTTGTGGGGGAAGATCTAGTGTTCCAAGATGATGGCTTCAAATTCATTCTTTGTGTAAGCTTGATCAAGGAGAATTTGATGCCAACTTTGTGAGTTTTCTTTTTCTTTTTCTTCTTCTTTGGATATGGTTGGCGATGTGTTGAATAATTTGTGTCCTTGATTTTGTAGGATGGATTTTCTTTGGGAAGTCATAGACACACCGTGAGGTACCGACTCATGAGGTTGAGTTCTTGTTGTAATTAAAGCCTAATTTCATATTAAAATCAACTCCCCATTGATTCCAATAGTTGCAAGCCATAGAAATCAGCTCGTAGTGCTACCACACTTGATATTGAGTTAGCCTTGGTGTTGGGAATAGAATAAGTAATATGCTTGGCTAACAATTCGAGGAAGCAAAGTGAAAGCTCAGCTTGGGTCCATATGAGAAGATTATGATGAACGATCTTGCATCTTTATGTAAATTGGACTGCATTGAGCATGTGTCAATTTATGAGTTGCTTGCTTGTTGGCCAATTTGATGATATTGTGTTTGCCAAGAATATTTATGATGAAGTCGTAATCATGAGCGCTAAGCGATATTGCTGGCCACCTTAGGGTAGCGCATTTGAGATAGAATGTAACGAAGATATCACTTGCCAATATAATGTAGAGATAAGGCGTAGCCACTATGTGGGCTGTTAGCCCCCTGTATCGTGTTCTTGTGAGAATTGCAAATGAAAGTTAGGATCACAAGTTGTTGCTTTGTGCTTGTTGTAATGATGAGGAAATAGTTAGTTGAGACACCATTGGGATGGGTGTTAACATTAAGACACTCGAAGGTGTTATTGATTGTGCGGCATTGAAAACAAGGTTGTCGGTGACTATGAAAGGGTAGGAGGAGCGCACTCAGCGTCTTTCCCTCTCTTCATTCCAAGCATTATGCATTAAAATGTGACGTTTTTAAATTTGAAGAAGGTAGTTGTCAATGCCTCACAGCAGTTAACCACCCATCGAGACAATGCAGGTGATTGGAATGAGTTGATTTGAACCTATTATTTATTAAAGGTAAGTGAAGTCACCACCAATCATTGGGTTTTTCTAAGGTGTGATTGGTCACCTGACTCTATTCGATTTTATTACCAGTCCTAGGCTAAGAAAAATGGTCGTTTTTCCTAATTTAATGCGGATGGCAAAAAATCATGATTCTTGAGTTTGGAAGTCTGGATATGTGTGGGGAAGGTGTTAGGCACCCCATAACGCATGTCCGGAGATGCAGACACCGCATTTTGTACCCCTTACGACTCGTGCCCCCATTCTCCAATGATGCTAAAATTCTAAAACCTAAGGTTGGTTTAGGACCCAATCAAATGTTAAATTGACTTGAGAAATATTAAAATGAAAAATATAACTTTTAATGAGTAAATAAAACTATTTTTGGAAAAGTAAAGCCAAGGAAGCCCTCGGCCTACACACACAGGAATCAACCTGCATGCGCACGCAGGCTCAAACCTGTGCGCGCATGTAGGGTTCCAGAAACATAAAAAAATAAAAAAATAAATAAATAAAAGGCAAGTTTTCTATGTTAATGCTAAGGTTTGGAACGAATCCCACATCGTTTGGAAGCCGTTCCAAATTGTTGGGAAATTTAGACCCTAGTTGATAGAATTAACAAGTTTTAAACCCAAGTTGTTAATTAGATTTATTATGAATAAATCTTGTTAAAACAAACAAACATCAATATCATGTCAATATCATGCACAGTGGAATAGTAAATAAGACAAGATATGATGACCTAGGAAAACCAATGAAACAAACTAATTTCACAGTAAAAAACTTGGGGGGAAACCTTCCCGAAAAGCAATTCACTATAATAAAGAGAAGTTTCAGACCTAGTACAAAACATTTATCTCTAGACTCTACAATCCCAGTAGATGAACTTACAGCAGAAACCTTCTACCGTTTCAGAACCTCTGAACTCTCTAGTATATGAACGCCACCAATAATGCACGGATCCCAATACGTGACTAACTCCCAGCAACTTGAAGAAGATGTTGGCTGCAAAATTCTTCACTTCATCAACAATGGAGATTCACTTTATCAATAATGAAGACCAAGAAGTACTTGGTTACAAAACCCTAAGGCGCAAAAGACACTGTAACTTCTTGCAAAGAGAATAAGGCACTAGGTCACTTTCTGCATGTGTTCTCTCATGTATAACGGCCTTTAAAATAAGCCTTATATATGTTGAGGGTTGTAAGAAAATAAGCCCTACACATACATGTCAGCTAGGGCCAAAACTCAGATCTAGAAATTCTGATTTTATAGATCTCGACAGAAACAGCTTATGTCGAGTTTCTGTCGAAATTCGACTTTAAATCTCGATAGAAGTCTTTCTGTCGAGATTGCTGTCGAGCTTTAATGAACAGCTCTTCTTCACTTGTTTCTTGGTCAAATATTCATAGCTTTAACACTTGACTTGAACAATATGTTTCTTGAAGTCTTAAACCCATCCTAAATCTACCCAATTACAAGTAAAGTGCATTTTGTCAAAGGATTAGCCAATTACATAAAATATGTCCTTAACACAAACCCTTATTTTCACAATATAAATAGCCATGCATGGTACCTTTTCAAAACACAAAGAAATCCTAAAGGAAAATACTAAGATTCACTAGAAATAGTGAATCAAAGAAAGAGTTTTTCACAAAACATCCTCAAGTCAATTTTCTTTTGATTGGGGCATTTTCTGGCCTTAATCTTCGAGTTTAAGAGTACTAATCACTTTTTTATTGATTGTGAATAGATTTGACTGAGGGGAACGGTCAAAAATCAAGCTTGAAGAGCTTTTGTTTTGAGGTATTAAGTTCTAAGCTTTTCTTTTATTTGTTGCTTTAATTTATGTTTTAATCTTGCTTCTTTGCTTGTTATATGTTTTACATGTTTATATAGCTTAGGTTTAGGTAGTTTTTATGTTTTAAAGCATGTTAGGTTGTTAGATTTATTGTTTCAAAGTCCTTCTCTGCTTTCTGTGTTGCTGTGTTCTTGGCTATGGTTTCTATGGCCGAACCCACATGTTCATAATCCTGCATGCATACGCAAGTTGGATTATGCGTACGCAGGCTTGTTCATGCATACGCATGATCCTGCCTAGAAATCCTAACCCTAGTTTTTCTAATTCTGTTTCTTATTTCCTTGCATAAATATGCTCCTGTTTTGATCCTTTTTCATATATATAAGTCTCTATTTCATTGTTTGATTGTTTATTTGCCTTTCAAATGTTTAAATTAGGATTTATCTTTATTTTCTTGCTTTGATGTCATAAACATGCATTCACATGTTCATGCATTAATGCAATAAGTGCTAAGATGCAACAAGGTAAGGAAGGTAAGTCACGCATTCACATGAACATGCAATTTTTAATATGATCTTGCTTGGATAATGAGTATGAGCATGTTTGTTTGGATGAGTTGTTTTCAATGTGTAAATGCAATCACATGTTATCTAGATCTTCTCATGCTTGTGTTTCTGCCATGATTTGTTTGATGCCTTGGATGATATAACATGATTGAGATAGGAGCATGTTAGGGTTTATGATGTGATGAGATGTCATGATAGATATATGTTAGGGTACAATATGCCATGTATGCTAGATGAATGCTAGGCTTTGGTTGATTGCCATGATAGATGTATGATTAGGTTTTGGGATGATTAATGCCATGTTGTATGCTTAGATGTATGCTGGTGTGTGTGTTAGTTAGAATGCAATATTGAGTATGCCTTTTGTTAAGAACATATTTTATGTAATTGCCTAATCCTTTGACAAAATGCACTTTACTTGTAATTGGATAGATCTAGGATGGGTTTAGTACTTCAAGAAATGAGAGCTCAAGTCAAGTATTAAAGTCATGAAGATTGGACCAAGAAATAAATGAAGAAAAGCTGTAAATTAAAACTCGACAGATACCTCGACAGAAACAGTATCTATCAAGATTTAAGAACAAAGCTCGACAGAAACTCAACAGAAGTTGAATCTGTTGAGATCTACGAAATCAGAATTTTCAGATCTAATTTTTTGTCCTAGCTGACATGTATATGTAGGGTTTGTTTTCTCACAACCCTAAACATATATAAGGCTTATTTTAAAGGTCATTATACATGAAGAACACATGTAGAAAGTGACCTAGTGCCTTATTCTCTCTGCAAGAAGTTACTACGTCTTTTGCGCCTTAGGATTTTGTAATCAAGTACTTCTTGATCTTCATTGTTGATGAAGTGAAGAACTTTACAGCCAACAATATATTCAAGTTGCTGGAGTTAGTCACGTACTGGGATTCGTGCAAAAGGGTGGCGTTCATATATTGAAGAGTTCAAAGATTCTGAAACGGTAGAAGGATTCTGCTGTAAGTTCATCTACGAGGATTGTAGAGTCTAGGGACAAAGGTTTTGTACTAGATCTGAAACTTTTCTTTACTATAGTGAATTGCTTTTTGAGAAGGTTTCCCCCCAAGTTTTTTACTGTGAAACTAGTTTGTTTCATTAGTTTTCCTGAGTCATCATATCTTGTCTTTTTTACTATTCCGCTGTGCATGATATTGATGTTTGTTTATTTTAACAAGATTTATTCATAATAAATCTAATTAACAACTTGGATTTAAAACTTGTTAATTCTATCAACCGGGGTCTAAATTTCCCAACACCTTTAATAGGGTTAAGACATAAGACACAATGAGAGCAAGCCAACCCTAGGGTTGGGCACGGTTTTGGGTGCCTAACACCTTCTCAAGACCGTACCTAAACTCTGAACTCATATCTCTGGTTTTAAGATAAAAAAAGGTCATTCCTCTAAAGGACACTATATATATGGTTCCTAGACCATTGCAAAAACTAGGTGGCTGTATACACCACATTTTGTACCCCTTACGACTCAGGCCCCCGTTCCCCAATGATGTCTAAACTCTAAGGCCCAAGGCCAATTTAGAGCCCAATCAGATATCAAAATGACTAAAGTGGAAAATATAACTTTTTAAATGAGCAAAAATCTATTTTTGGAAATAAATGACTAAAGTGGGCCTCGGCCCACGTACGTGGGTAGCAGCCTACATACGTGAGCCAAAGCATGCGTACGCAGGCATACTCCTACGTACGCAGCTAGGGTTTCAAAAAAATAAAAAATGCAAGTTTTTTTACAATAATGGCTGAGGTTTGGAATGAATCCCACATCGTTTTGGAGCCGTTCCAAACCTCTTTTTTTCCACTATATAAAGCCTTATATTGTACATTTTCAAAAACACACAGAAAATCCTAAGGGAAAACCTAAGATTCGCTAGAAAATAGCGAATCAAAAGGGAGTTTTTCACAAAACACCCTCAAGTCGTTTTTATCTGATTGGGACCTTTTTTGGCCCCAATCCTTTGAGTTTAAAGTTTCTAATCACATGTTTATTGACTGTGATAGATTTGACTGAGGGGAACAGTCAAAAATCAAGCCTAGGAGTTTTTTGCTTTAAGGTATTCATTCTTGCTTCCCCTTTTTCTTTTCTATCTTTCTTTTCAGTTTTAATCTTGTTTTCTTTGCCTTGTTTTATGTTTATATGTTTGCCTAGGTTAGTTTTATAGTTTCTTTTATGTTTCGAGCATGCTAGGTTGCTAGATTTACGTTTTCTATCTTGCTTTGCTTCTCCTCTGTTTTTCTGTTAGGTTTGTTTCTGGGTTAGGGTTTTGAACAACCTTGCTCATAGGGACGGAGCTAGAACTTGAACTTTGGGGGGGCAATTTTACTGTTAGTTGCGTGTGGTGGCTCTAGCTTTCAGGTCAATTGCTTAATAGCTAATGAGTTTTTTTTGTGTGTTTTTTTTTTTGTGTCCATCCAGGTATGGACAAAATTATTTTGTTTAAAATTTTTTAAAGGGTCAAGTTGTTTGTTTTAGATAAAATTGGTTGATTGAGTTTAATTGTTTGTAGTTTTACTATTGGTAATTTTTGTTGTTGAATAATTTTTTTGGGCTTGTTTATTTTGCTTTAGATTTTAGATCTGGTCTTTAAAAGGAGGAAAATGCTAGAATTACAAACTTTTTTTTACAAATTATTAATGTGGTAAGTGGTTATTAGTAAGTAAAAATGTGATGTAAGTGGTGAGCCTAGATGCAAACCAATAAAAGTTTACTACCACAACAGTTTGTAAAAATGTTATAGAAAATTTTGTGCCTAGAGTAGTACTCCTAAAAGAATCAATGATAATATTAAGGGAGGCAAAGTGTGATTTTATAGAACAAAATTGCTAAAATTGGTGACTATATATATATTAATTATAAAAAAAAAAAAAAAAAATTAGGGGGGGGCAATCCAAGTCTCCCTCCGTCCCTGCCTGCGCATGTATGCCACAAGCATGTGTACATAGGTCAAATCCTGCGTACATGGGATTTGGCTTGCGCACGCAAGCCTCTGTCTGCGTACGCAGGCTGTTTGCCTAGAAACCCTAACTCAGGTTTTTGCTTTGTGTCGTTTGTTTTTTTTTGCCTCTATTTAAGTCCTTTTTACATACATATCTATATCTGAGTTCCTGTTTCACATGTTTTATTTGCTTGTTTGCTTTTAACTTCTTAGATTAGGGTTTTTTCTCGTTTGATGCCATAAACATGCATTCACATATCCATACATGATGCCATAGATGCTGAGTTGCTGAAAGGTAAGTAAAGGTGAGTCATGCATTGGTATAACCATGCATTTGATGATGTGTGTTGTTTGAATATTTGTCTTATGTCTTTTAATTCCAATTACATGCTTTGTATATAGCAAGCAATACAGTTTTCATAATGGCAAGTAGCAAATTGACAACAACAAAAATCCATAAAAGCTAAATAACGCTAATGATATCCAAAGAAAGATTCTTGACAATTTAAGATGACCAGAGTAACGTACAAGACCATACTGTTTCCTGTGCTGTGTGGAAGAGAATGAAAATCCGCATCCAAGACTGCAATGACATTGTTCAGAGAAACCGAAAGAAAGAAAGAGGCAATGTCATAAACAAGTTGGTTTTGTCATCATTTCATACAAATGCTCTTGTGGAAGATGCATAAATGAAGATAATATATCATTTCATAATATTTATCTTCTAATTTGTTTTACACTATTATCTATCAGTCACACCAAACAGTGGCAAAAATATTCTTACCAATGCCATCCTCTGCTGCACTGTGTGTACAGCCAACAGCATCCCACCAATCAACTACAACCAGAAGGCTCCACCAAAATCTGTTCTGACAAACAAAATCAGCATCACAATGCAAAATATTGAAATAACTCTGACAACTGAGATGAAAAAACACATAAGCACTATTACATCAACTATCAAATTTACACCTTGTAGATAAGATATCTCAAAAGCTACTCTATGCTAAGTGAAAGTGTAAAACTGTAAAGATAAAAAATAAATAAATAAAAAACCAATTAACTAGAGTAAAGAAATTCATAAATAAAGGAAACAGAAAGCGCAGATGAAATCTTTCATAGCTTATGCTAACTGCATAGCTCAGATGGTAAATAAACCATTCAAGCTTCTAGCTTCCTTCAGTGATTGAACAAACAATTTACACAGTGGCACAATGTAGATTGAATAAGTGCATGCCCTGTTACTTCAAAGTTGTAAGGAGTTCCCTTCTAGTCCTGCACATTTATAAATAAATTGAAAAAAAATAGATCAGAATTCTATTATTAGGTAACACAGATCAAAGCTATCTTAGCTTACACAAAGCACATAACTCAAACTATAAATCAACTACTAGAGCTTCTGGCTTCCTTCAAAAATTGAACAGACTATTAACACATAGCAGTGTAGCTTGATAGGTCCATGCCTTTAAGGAGTTTCGTTCAAATGCAGCACATGTATAAAGTAAAACATGGGTAGATTGGCTTTGATTTTCTTTCAAGTTCAAGAAGCATCATGTGTCATTAGTACTCAAAAAGTTTCTAAACAATCAATTCATAGGAAGACAATGACTACAGTCTACATGGGTGTAAAAATAATATATATCAAGAGATAATTTCATATCAGCATAGCCCAATAATTTCACTTTAGAGAGTTGAGAGAGTTGAGAATTGAATATCTGAGAAAAAGAAAGAAAAAGAAAAGAAATGTATTGACATGATTTCTTTGAAAAATATGATTTGTCTAGTTTAAAATAAATTCTCTCTTACTTGGTACCACAAAGGCACCAAAATCATCTAGAACAAGAAAGTCCAACAAAGTCCATTCTACAGATTAAGGGAGTCAATTTGTTGTACAGTTTTAGAGTCAAAGAAGAAAACTCTGGAAATAAAAGTTACTATATTCTAAGTGAGTATGGAAGTGTAAAGATAGAGAAAAACATACCAATTAACTTAATAAAAAAATCCAAAAAAAAAAAAAAGGAAACAGAAAATGCAGATAAAACCTGTCATAGCTTATTATGCTAACCGCATAGCTCAGATGGTAAATAAACCACTAAAGCTTCTAGCTTCCTTCAGAGATTGAACAAACAATTTTCACAGTGGCAATATAGATTGAATAAGTCCATGCCCTGTTATTTCAAATTTGTAAGGTCTCCCTTCTAACCCTGCACATTTATAAATAAATTGAAAAAAAAAGGGCAGATAGAATAATGTCATAGAAGATGGAGAAAAAATAATTAGGCAAATAAATAGGTAATTTGAGCACCACTATAAATAAAAGAGCAGCACAGATTAGAAGATATGGTTGCAAGGCAACCCAATTTTGAAATAGTTTCCAAGAACTGATCATCAAAATATCTATGCTAATGACAAATATGTATATGACAAGAAATGTTTTTGCTTACTATGTGAGCTAAGGCAAAAGCAAGTGGACATATGTATAAATAATGAGAATCTTTGTTATTTCCACTAGTCTCAACTGCACCAATGATAATAAGCTGTGGAGCACCTGCAAACACTCTAGAAAGCTCAACCGCAACGACCCCACCATCATGTATCATATTTGTATTAGAAAATATCTCCCAACATTTTACTGTTTCAATGAAACGGAATCTATGCCTCACAACCAAGTAAACGTGCATATGTCAAGTTCCTACTGTTATGAACTCAAATAGAATATAAAAATCACCATAAGAAAATAATTTGGAAGAGAAGTTAAAACAAAGTCCAAAGTTAACTATCATAACTTTTGTCTTTTTTTTCCCTGTTAGTTAACAGTGCAGGTAATGCTATAAAATTAACATGTTATATCTTAGATTGGTATCAGAACCCAACACAATGTCAAGGTTTACACATAGCTTTTATTCAAATGACAACACCAAATCAGGAAGGCAAAATAATTCATGCTTGAACAAAGCAATATTAAGGAATAATACTCGGCCACTTATCACAATTAACTTGAAAGAAAAAAGTAGTTCATCCGGATTAATCCAACATCATTCAAAGCAAAAAAACGTCAACCAAGAAGCAAATTCAATGAAAAAGTTCAATTGGGTAGTCAAAATTCTACGGGGAGTGAAGTAGAAAATCTCAACCACAAATGAAAAGAAAAACAAAATTCTGAAATATCAAAACCAATCCACCCACAATACCCAAACCTAAATCACATTTAACACATAATAAAAAAGGGACAAGAAAAAAACTTTAGCGATAGCGGTTCCACAAAAACGCTTATTATCCAAACGGGCTCTAAAAATTACACGATCTTAATTTCGAGACATAAACATGACAGATTTCTAAATTAGAATAATAATTAACAAAAGCTTATATATATAGAAGCATACTGTCAGCATTTTTTATATTCCAATGGACATGCTAATCAAAAGATCAAATAAGAGGTAGGGAGTCACTGAATTATTTCAGCATATTGCAGGGAAACTAGTCCTTGTAAGTCTACAAAATAGTCAATAACCATATCTAAGTCTTAAAATCATTAGGGATAGCAGATAATGTATATCTTGCATTTGCTAGGTAAAATTATTCATGAATAAGAACTTCAAGCACATGCATTATAAAAGCCAATGCAACAGAAAGACAGTATGCAGCATGTTTTGCATAGATATATCTTGGTAGAAGACTAATTTAAAAAATTCAGTATGATAATAAATTTTGCAAACTCTGCACCTCAAACAATTTCTTGAGAATCTCTGGAGAAGAATCCCAAGGTTGAGTACAGAATGGCCTGCTTCATCTTAAGTTCTTAACAGAATTTGGAGGAAACTTTTTTTTTTTTTTGATAAGTAACTTAAGAAATTTTATTAAAAAAAACCAACCAAGTACACTGGAAGTGTACTACAGTGGCACATTGTATAACGTATATCTTGCATTAGGGACCTATGGTGTTAAAAAAACCCAGATTACAACGATCTATAAGATCAATGAGAGAAAAACAAGAATAGGAAGGCAAAACTAAACTCCACTTAAGGAGAGTACGGAAAAAGAAAAACTTAATGTCAAGAATAGACCGTTCACAATCCTCAAAGCATCTAGCATTCCGCTCCCACCATAAGCACCAAAACAAACAATGCGGTACAAACCTCCATAAACCTATATTTCAATGTCTACCAAACTTCCCCTACCAAGAAGCTAACACCTCACTAACTTTATACGGCATAACCCAATGTATACCAAACAAACAAAAAACAATAGACCACAACTCATATGCTATAGGACAATGAAGAAGAAGATGATCCACCGATTCCCCACACCTTTTACACATAAAGCACCACTCTAACACTGCAATATGCCTCTTCCAAAGATTATCCGTAGTTAAGATCTTACCTAAGGCAACAGTCCAAGAAAAGAATGCTACTCTAGGAGGAACCTTTGATTGCCACACCACTTTTCAAGGAAAATCAACGACAGAAGAAGGAGATAAAGAGTGATAGAAGCAGGAGATAAAGAGTGATAGAAGCCTCGAACCTCAAAACCTCTCCTCATTGCTGGCTTCCAGCTAAGTTTGTCATCACCAACACCCCGCACATTCGTGGAATAAAGCACAACCCAAAAAAGACCAAACAATTCTGACTCACAATCTTGTGGTGGACGACGGAACCGAATGTCCCAATGAAGCCTCCCATTAGAGAAACGCATCACCTCTGACACAAAAAACTCTCTTGCCCAACTAATACTATACAATTCTGGAAATGCTTCCTTAAGAGAACAATCCCTACACCATACATCCTCCCAAAACTTTATCCTAGTACCATCACCCACATCAAACCGAAGAAATTTAGAAAAGTCCAACCAACCACTTCTAATGGATTTCCACACTCTAACACCATAGGTCCCTAACACCAGTTTGGTACACCAATCACCCCTTTCATCCCCATATTTAGCCTCAATGACCTTCCTCCAAAGGGCATCTCTCTCTGTTCCATATCTCCACAACCATTTGCCTAACAAAGCAAAATTAAATCTTCTCAGCTGTCAAATCCCTAAACCACCATTCTGCACCGGCATACAAACCTTAGCCCATTCCACCAAAGGAACTTTAATAGCATCAATACCACTCCAAAGAAAGTCTCTCTATATTTTCTTCATACGATTAGCCACCTTTACTGGAATAGGAAGGAGAGAAAGGAAATAAGTAGGTAAACTAGACAAAGTACTCTTAATAAAAGTTACTTTGCCCTCCTTAGATAAATACAACCTCTTCCACCTAGCTAGACGCCACTCCATCTTCTCCAAAACAAGGTTCCAAATTGTCTTCTCTTATGGGAAGCACCCAACGAAAGGCCCAAATATTTCAAAGGAAGTGAATACTGCTGACAACCAAAAATCTCTACTAATTCCTCCGTATTAGGCACGTTACCAATTGGTACCAATTCTGACTTCAACAAGTTAATTTTTAACCCTGATACCACTTCAAATCTGGCCAGAATCCCACGCAAAGCAGCTAAATGATGTGAGTTAGTATCACAAAAAATAAGTGTATCATCTGCAAATAAGAGATGGGACACCGTTAGCAAAGTACCAGCTGAATTACCTACTGAGAAGCCCGAAAACTGCCCCAACATAGTAGCCGCATCCAACATACGACTCAAAGCCTCCATGACAATATCAAAAAGGAGTGAAGATAATGGGTCCCCCTGACAAACACCCCTAGTGCTTCCAAAAGATCAACTGGAGTACCATTGATTAGAATAGAAAATTTGACAGTTGATATACACCACATAATCCACCTTTTCCATTTTTCTGAAAAGTCACACCGCTTAAGCAAATACATAAAGCTTTCTCAACATCCAACTTGCAAATAACCCCTAGCACCCCGTCTTTATCCTACTATCTATACATTCAAAAGCAATTAAAACAGAATCCAAAATCTGCCTACCTTTAACAAAGGCATTTTGAGAATCTAAGATAAGACTATGCGCCACCCTTCACAAACGATTGGCCAAAACCTCAAATATAATCTTATACATCCCCTCCCACCAAACTGATAGGATGAAAATCCTTCACTTCCACAGCATCAGATTTCTTGGGAATGAGGGCAAGGAAAGAAACATTAAGACTCCTTTCAAACACAGCTTGCTTATGGAAATTATGAAGGGCGGCCATAATATCTGATTTTAGAATGCTCTAGCAAGATTGAAAAAAAGCCATGGAGAAACCATCTGGACCTGGTGACTTATCACCGTTGAATCCACTAACCACCCCAAACACTTCATCCTCTTCAAAAGTTCTATCCAACCAAAAAGCATCTTCCTCAGAAATTCTTCCAAACTCCACATCATCTAGAACAGGGCGATGAACCTCATTTTCAGAGTAAAGCCTTCTATAAAAATGAGTAATACATTCCACAATGGATCCCTAGTTGGAAGACATCACCCCATCCACCATAAGCTTACCAAATCTACAAATCAAATGAAGTTACAGATATTAACAACTTCAAATACTATAAATCTAAAAATAATACATGCATTCAACATGATATAGAACTTTGTAGGAGTCTTCCTCCAAAAGAAACCTTTGCAAATTGAACAACCATGTCTACTGTTAGCAGCAAAATGATCTGAACACCTCAGTGGATTTGGTCCTGCTTGTAACTCTTGCAGCTCCAGCTCTTCATCATCCATAATCATAGCTACATGATTGAGAAATTCTCGAGATACTGCTCCTTCCAAAGCAAGTTCACATTTTACTATATCTGGTTGTTTGAGAAGATCATCCTGGTTAGTTTCCACCAGGCATATAACAAGAAGTTATATGTTGTTGCTTCAACAGCATAATTTCAATAACAACTTATTACATACCTCTCTTCTTCTGGTGGACTGTTTCCTCCAATATTGTGATTTATATCTTAACCTCACCTGCTTCTAAATACATAACTAATTGACAGCAAACTTTCTATAAGTAACCATTAGGAATAATTTATGAGATCATCAACCACAAAGCCTATACAAAAAGTAAAAGGACAAAATTTCATAAAATTAAGATGGTGTTTAGGTTCTTACTGTCATTCAACCAATAGGTCAATAATGTTTTTTGTAGTTACAATGCCAAAGCCCCAAAAGCATGCAATTACCTAATGTATTGTATGTGTTTAACAGTGGAGAATGCATCTGCAGTAGTACAAGGACTGCTGTGAATTGGATTTGGATTTATCAATAACATGTTAAAGATATAAACTATTCATTTAAGATAAAAAGAAGAACCATGAATTCGAGTCCTCCATTATTATTTTTATATTAACAGTAGAAATTTATGATAGCACACCACAACTTTGCATGTGTTGCTAGAGCAGCCCACATTAGTGGGTAAACTTTCAGAACCCAAACACTATACATGACAAGAAAAAATTACGTTCTTAAAACTAACATAACCAAACTATATCTATCATGTTGGTTTCCTCTTTCGCCTCTACTGCATTACACTGCCCTTGTGCAAATAGATTTTATATATTTTGGTTTACTTCCATAAATCTGTCTAACAGAAGAAAGAGACAACTCAAACATGTCTTTTTTTTTTTTTTTTTTTTGAAATAATGTATGCACGCCCAATGGTGTATGATGATAAAAAAAAGTAGACATTTGATAAAAGGAATTAAGAAAACTACAAATGCTCCGTTACAAGCGGACTTCTAATCGCAGTCATAGTGAGTATGGTATATCTAAGATCTAAAAGATAAAATCTGCAAAATATAAAGAAGGAGCATTAAAAAAAAATTAAAAATTAAAAAGAAGAGACCTACCCAAACTCATCAAGAACCAACTACCAAATCCTCATCTTCTTTCTTGGTGGGCTCGAAAACCTACCATCCACCCACACACACATACACACACAGATAAAAATGAAGGAGTTCAAATGAAAATTAGTAAAGATGGTGTAATGAGAGTGGCCAGGTTAAAAAAAGTAGGCCATGACAACTTTTAGAGAATAGCAAGTAAAAATCTTTCTCAGGTACCTTAATCCTTTTGCCTGCTCTTTGGTTGTCTTGGCAAGATGGATGAGATTTTTTAGGATATAAACATGCAAAGACATTATGAGCAAAATGTTATTATAGAACCAAATAGTGCAAGGCAAATTAAGATCGTGTGAGAGAAAATGGGAGAATAAAAGAAAATCTAACATGGTAATGAATGCCCAAAAGGCTGCTATATCAGTCTCTCATTACCTTATATATCATTTCATTGTTAGTATGAGACAGTGTTAGGATGATCAGGTGGAGGTAGATCATCTGATTGACTTCCATACCTAAAGTCGTGAAATCTCCCATAAATGCTTATCTTTAAATTTCTTCTCGATGTCTGCAAACATTAACGATTAAACTAATTCATGTCTGTTACAACCTATCTCCTCACTTAAAATAAAAAATATTTTCAAAATTGTTGGAAGTTGTCCCAATGAGAGTGTAAGAATATCTTTGCCAAAAAGACAACTCAAATAGACCTGGTCATTGGGAACCTTCACCAACCATAAGTGGAGCCAATAGTAATTCATCTGGCCCCATAAAAGAAAAGTGGGAAAAGAGAATGCAAGGACGATGATAAACTTCTACAATAAACTGCAAACTTGTTATAACAATTGACACAATAAGCTACAATAAAAAAGGCTACTCTTTTCTAGATTACAGGTGCTATGCATATGGGTGGAGAATCAGCAGAAACTGTAAAGAGCCTAAAGTATTGATATGTTCATCATTTGAAGGGACAAATTAATAGTCAAAGAAAGAGAGTAATTGCAGCTCTACTCTAAAAAATCATATTATATTTTACCAAGAGAGAGAGGGAAACAAAGGCAAGCAACTTCCAAAAGGAAGTTCAGAAAAATCTACAATAGAATTATAAGAGGTTAATAGAAAGAAAATTAAGAAACCCATATCAAATCCTATCCAAAGCTCAGAAAAAGAAAATCAAATGATAAACACTATATAGCTCTTGACATATAAATTCTGGATTTGCATAAAGAAAACATAGAAGATGTCCACATTTGATTAGAGTGGATTATATTTTTCTTACATGATTTGTAAACTATACAACATCTAAATAAATATGGAATCTATGAACTATTAGAAAAAAAGATATGAGGGTTTTGTCCACAGATCTACCAGACCTTACTTATATCTTCCTTGAGACTTCTTTCAAATTTTTCATTCCATTATTTATTTATTCAATTTTAAATTAAAAAAGCCAAAAAAACTGAAAGGAATGAATTTGTTGTATTAAAGTTTCTCTTCTGTGTTCTATACTTTTCCTTCCACCCTAATCACAATAGTTTCGAAGTTGAGTGGGAGAAGCACTATAAGTTAATGGAGCCCTATTTGTAACCAAGTTTATACAGAGGTAACAGAGCCAGTTTTAATGGAGCCCTATTTGTAGCCAAGATTATCCTATATATACTAGTCTTTTCTTTTAATAATGGAAATCAGATTTTTTTTCATTAACATAAGAGTAATCTTGGTTTAAATGAAGGAAATGTGGACTTAAATCATCCCATCTGTGTTCCTGAACAACATTAGCAGCATATTTAGATATATATAAATATATATATATATATACCATAAAGGGGGAAGGGGACGCACAGCTGAAGGGAAGAGACGGAAGCACAGTAATAATATAGTGAAAGTAAATGTTAGAACAATAATAAGGCGGTAGAACCAGCCAAGCAGTATATATCAAAATAATTCAAAGTAAATGAAAACAATTTAGAACCATCCGTTATGGCGGTAATCCGTCCAAGGTGGTGGTAGCAACAAGTAGAATAATGAACATAAAACTGAAAATACTTGTTATTGAAAGTAGAACAAACACTTACAGTAGTAGTAGTGAATACAAGATCTCAACAGTTACAGGTTAACAGTTACAAAGCTTGTTCTAGTCCTAGATACAAGGATTGTAGAGAGATAGTGGTAGTAGGAACAAGGTAATAGGAGCAAGGAACTCTTTCTAGAGAAGTAAGAAGCTCTCAAGGAAGAATTCTGAAGAAACAACTTGTTCCAAACATAAGGGACAACCCCCCTTAAATAGGCAAAAATTCGGAGTGAATAGTAAAAAGTGAACAGTGTCAGTGAATAGTAATCAGTGAACAGTAAAAAGTGAATAGTGTTTTTTCACTTTTTGTCATAAAAATTCAGCTGAATAATTTGTCCTTTTCTTCAAACTATGAAGTGTAGGCTTTTGTCGGAAGAAGCATGGCAAGAGCATTTCAAGGGCAAAGCATGAAATCATGACAAGATTCCACCTTTTCTTTTTAAGGACACCAATAAGATATCAAAATCTTTAAGGAATATCTTATTCTTTGTCAGAAGCATGGGATTGGGATCATATATATATATATATATACACACACACTACTAGTCTATGACCCCTCAACTCAATTTAAAGAGTACCCAGTTGGGCACTTCACAATTCCCATTATTTCATTAGTATTTACTAACGGAGGAGAGAGAGAAAGCAGTCAATTTTTAACACGTTACAGATCACACTTATCAGTTATCACAACCTACAATTCAAGAAACTTCTCAGCCTACTCGCACTTCTACTCAATCCCCATCATCTGTATCTGAGCAAGAACCAAAGCCAGTAGTTGTGTCTCAGCCACCATCACAAGAACCTCCACCAAAGGCATAACCTTAACCTGTACATACCCCGTTTAATGCAATTAAAAAAAAAAATTTAACAATGCAAACCGCAATTCAAACTCCAATCTTCTTCCGTGGGTTCCAAAAGGTGATAAAAAAACACAATCATAACCCCATCCCTTCAAATCTTTAGTTCTTTACCGTACCACTTAATGGGCCCTGCTGGCCTATCTTTTGCTTCTTTCTCATGGAATTCACCTTCTCAAGCCTCCAACCATCATGGAGCCTAGCTATGAAGCACATCAGGGATGGGGCAGAACACGGACCCACCAACACCAATACCAGCATCAACAACAACAACACCCAAAAGAATTCAATCGAATACCCCTCACGACACTAACACAAGAATTCTTATAATTCATAAATTCCCTATGCACAAAGAAACATGAAGCTATATTAGCTAATTCACAAAACAATTGGCAAGCACCAGTGCTAAAATTCTCCAAACAAAAAAGTGCTTTTATTTGCTGCAATGAAGTTTTCAAGAGAAAAAAAAAAAAGCGTAGTTTATTGTAATTCTTAATTTGCTTTAAAATTCAGAGAAATGCATCAAACAAGGAATTGAAATTTCGATACGAAAGCATTATACCAAAATTTGCCAGTGGATGCAATGACTTCAAGTACGCCTTTGACCTCTTCAATTCCATGCCTATGCCTCTACAATCTCAACTGTAAACAATACACCAAATATAAACACATAAACAAACAGAGTATGAACATTTGTTAATAGTTAATGAATTTGAAGGGAGAGTGAAATATAGAAGGAAACCCTAAGTTTTGAGAACCAGAAAGAAAGAGTAAATTAATTGAATCTGAAGCAAAATCGAAATCAATTTGAAGGGCAGAAGATAGCCATAAGTCTGTTTGGTTGCAGAGAAAAATAGAAAGGTTTTTCTCAGCAACCAAACAAGAGAAGCAAAGTAATTGCTGAGGAAAAAAAAAAAAAAAAAGAGCCGTTGGCACTTTAAATAAGTGCTGGGTTTATATTTTCGGGCTGGGCTGGGCTTTTTTGAATTTTGAATAAAGGGGCAAACCCGGCCCAACCTTCTCCTAAACTGAATTGAAGACAAATGTGAGTAACATGATTTTAAATTAAATGTACCTAGTAAATTATAAATTTGGAATATATTCACCTCATGAATAATTTATTATACACTATTTATTATAAATTTTTGTATTTTTTTTATAAATACACTATATTTATTATAAATTTGAAATATATTCAACTAATGACTAATTTAATCATCACTTACGTAATAATATTTAGCAACGCTAACTAAATAAATCAAATTAACAATATACACATTCAAATTAATTGAACTAAAAACAAATAATACATGACATTTTCTTCAAACAACATACACATTCAAATTATATCTTCAATGACATTTTCTTCTTTATCATCAATATTTATTAACTCTTCTTATTCTTTTATTTTAATAATTTTATCTTTATATTTCTTCTTAACATTCTAGCCTCTTAGAATTATAACAAAAATAAAAAATAATTACATTGTCATTTAATATCTTCTTTATAGAAAAGAAATTTGTAAATATGAAAGTGAAAAACCGTCATGGATATGTTATTCGTTGGGCTCAATCAACTAGCACAATAATTTTGCATTGAAAACAAGTCTAATGACTTGCTAGACTCAAATAAAAATACAAATTTTAACACAAAAAAAAAAATTTATTTTAAACCCACATGTCTATGTATTGTATTATATACACAATTTTATAATACTATGCTATATTATTACGTACAATATCTATTGCTTCCATAGTGGCTTTTAGTTATACAACTCCGTTTTCTACAATACCAGGAAATAGCTCATCCTTGCAGGAGGAATATATAATAATACCTAATGTGCATTTTCCATCATTTATGTCACAAGATAAGTTAGCCTTAGAATACCCAATAATTTTCAAATATTCCCTATTATATGTCAATTCATGACTTTTAGCAAGAGCAAAGAACATCATATGGGTTATCTTGAAACTTACAATAAAAATCACATTTTGATAATAATAGAGAAAAATTCATATTCGGATTAAACCATAAAAAAAAAAATAATAATAATTTGTTTTTCACAGGGTGGTGGATAAAAACAGATAGAATAGAGGCTTTGGATTGTTATTCTTTTTGATAAATCATAATTGAAAGAAAAGAAAATGGGACTCCATACCTATCAGGCAGACTAAACAAATATCTTTGAAAGTAATTAGAAACATTCTATGTTAAAGGGTAAAGTTAAATATTTAAAATTTAAGGATAACAAATCTCTTGTCACAAAACTCAATTGAAATAAAATAAAGTTTTCAATAAATCAATGAAATAGAACGCTAACAATATATATATATATATATATATATATATATAAACCTTTGCTTAAATATGGTTTCAATAAAGGTATTTTGGTTATAATTTGTTTTTGTTCAGCTTTGGTTTTGGTTTCGATTTTTGGATTTTTTTTTTTTTTTTTTTTTTTTTTTGATGTAATTTTGCAATCATCATAGAGAGTAGATTGAATCAATATTGGAAAGTGTCTTTTGCTTTTTTGTAAATTTCTGGTTCAATATCTTTAGTTTCTCTGTTTGTATTTGGCTTTTGGAGGGCATCCATATTGGCATATACATTGACTTTATATGTATGACATTGAAAATTTCATTGTATTGTGGCAACTGTGGAATGTTAAGGTAAGGGGCAATGTATATGATCATTGGCAAAGGCAATTGTGAACAAGGCTTTAGCCCTTTAAATTTGTTCTATTAATTTTCTCCAGGTTTTTTTCTTTCCTACTCTTTTTCCATGCTGGATCTGTTTTTTTTTACCCTATATATGATGCTTTTATTAGAAGTATTTCTTCATATTTAATTATTGATATCGAGTATTGCCTCCAATACTTTTTTGCCTCATCATATTCTACATATATATATATATCAAAACACACTGAAATAACATGTATTTTCTAAATATACTAATTGCTCCCTATTTTAATCTTCATTAACGTTTGTTTTACACAATTTTATGACATCTATCCTGTAAGAAGTATCGCAAAGTAGCTACAAATAAATTTTAAAAAAATAGTATGGTAGTAGTTACTTGTCTTCAATTTCTGTGATTTCTGGAATGTCAAGATTGACGTAGAGTTTTGTTGCAAAAGTGGATGATAGTTGATAGTCACCTACAAAAAAGTTGTAAAAAGTTTATTAGGGATTATTGATGCTAATATGTTATGTACTTGTTAAATGGTTCAGTTAGTTGTCATCTATCTGCTATGCAAAGTGAAGACATCATTCGAAAGAGCATAAGGTTCTACCATGTGGTGCATTTCTCGGAATTTTCTTTATTTAGGCTTACACTTCAATAAAGTTTGTATTTGCATCATAGTATTAGTTCATTGAATTAACTTGAAATCTCGATTTGTGTAAAAACACAAGAGCTTGTTTAGACTCCCAATTAAAAATTATGGTTATTGCTTTTACTCTAACTTAGACTAAGTGCGGAACAAGAGTACAACCGATATCACTACCCTAAGCCATATTCATCAATTATCAACAATAAAAGGAAAGCTTAAGAGTAGGGAAGAGAGATGCAAACACAAGATAACACCGAGACGTGTTATCGAAGAGGAAACCGAAAAACTCGGTAAAAAACCTCTCTGCGACCCTCCAAGTCGAAATCGATCCACTAAAGAATAAAATTAGAGTACATGAATAACAAAAGATCCTCCAAGCCTAGTCTACCCCATGTACTTGAGCCCTCCAAGCTCCTGCTACCAACTGGCTTCTCAGAATCTTGTCTTCTCTAGCTTTCCGGATTCCGCAATTCAGCCTAATTACATCCGCCAATGAATAGCTCCTTCCAGTGCATCCCAACAGCACCAAATTCTCACTTTACACTCAAGATGAGTGTGGTAAGTGTTTGGGCTATCAACCTCTCAAGGATATGGAAATGGAGAGGTAGGAGTTGAGGAAAACCACAAGGAAATGTGTAGATGATTGTGGGTATAACAATCTCTAACTCTCAAGTGTATTTTCTAGGTTTTTCTCTTTGAAAAGCACTCTTTACAATTTATGGGTAATGAGGGTATATATTTAGTGTGGGTAAAGACTTGGTAAAGCAAAACATAACTTTTTGCCAAACAGAAAGTTTTGCGAGTACTTCGCAAGATGGCCTTTCCTGCGAGACACTCGCGAAAACCTCCAAGCTGGCATGACTTTTCATCTTCCAGTTATGTGCTCTACACATGGCTCTTTCATGGATAGGCTTCTCGCGAAATCCACTTGTTCATCCTTTTAAGCTTAAGTCTTCACACTCTCTCACACTCATCCCTTACAATTGAAAACCCACATACATACAAGGAAATATGATTGAAGAAATTACAATCAAATTTGGCACAAAATTAAAGCCAACACAAAATAGTTGTAAATTACAACTTTACATAATTAATAAAGTAAATGCATATATTTATTATATATGGTGGGTTCCAGTTAGCTCAACTGGTAAAATCTCTGATAGTTGAATAAGAAATCTGGGGTTCAATTCTCGCGTACACTAAAAACCGATTAGTGTCTTGGTCTAATAATAAAGAACTATCATTAGGAGTGGACGCCATAGGTTGAAACTCTCTCCAAAATTATATATAGCTATACATCAATTATTTATATTAGAGGAATTTAAATGATTATTTTTATATATATTATATAAGAAAATATTTTATTTATAATTATAATAATTAAAATATTTTTATTATTATATGATTTAAAATACAACATTCTTCCTTATATGAGAAAATATTTTTATTAATAATAATAATAATAATAGTTGATTTAGAATGTTTAGTCGTTCTGACAACAATTGACATGAAAGCCATAAAAAATAAAATATTTGTGAATTCGCTAAAATTAGTCATAACCATTTAGATTTCTTAACTTATTTTAGTGATATTATATATATAATCAACATTGTAGTATTTATTCTATGTAATTAAAAAGGTTATTAATATGATAACTAAATATATATATAAATAAAATTCTAAGTAGTTCATTAATTATTTAAGTATAATGAAATTTTGATGTCAGTTTTCAAAGATTTATATGAGAAAAATATGGTATTGTTGCACAAATTTAGTTGGTTTTGCAACAGTGGAAACAAGGTCCAACAAAAGAAAAAAAATGTAATAACAGACAATTAAGAATGTAAAAAACAATTCTTTATATACATACATACATACATATATATATTTATAAAGAGAGAGAGAGAGAGAGAGAGAGAGAGAGAGAGAGAGAGATGGGTTCAATTTAGTGAAGTTGCGCCTGGTGTTTTCCTTTAAAAAAAAAGTTACACATTTTATCCACCGTAGATCTCTAAGCAATTTAGACTATTTTAGAGGTTCAAAAAACACTATCTTACTTAATTAATGAGTCTAAATTTAGTAAGGACGTGGTATAAAACCCATATTTTACACCTTCCAATAAAAAATTGTAGCATCAGCATTTTACTTAAAATTCAATATATCCTACCACACCTAATAACATCTCAATAAACTCTCAATTTGGTTGTATTTATATATAGGTATTAGAATTAATTAGGTGTGGTTGTGCTTATTCTTAAATATGTGATAAGATGATGAGGCATTTGGGGTTAAAGGGGTAAAATATGGGTTTTACACCACGTCCTTACAGAATTTAATCTCTTCTTTAATATGTAATATGATGATGTGACATATTAAGATTGGAGGAGTAAAACTTGGATTTTACACTACATCCATATAGAATTTAATCTCATAACAATTTACCATCTATTATTTATTATGAAAACTCATATAGAGCACCAAATAACAAAATGAAAATTTTGAAGAAATTCAAAGAAACTGTCTAACGAAAATAACACACTTTTGAAGAAATAATAATAATAATAATAATTAATTAAGGAAATGATTAAAAAGGAAGAAATCAAAACTCCAAAAATTGTAAAACAAGACCCTTCAATAGAAAGCAAGAATGCAAAAGAAGGGAAAATAGGAACAAAGAAACGCACCACCTCCTAAACAGAAAGTCTCATTGTGTCTGGTAGTCTATAAATTCAGAATTTCTCAGTGTTTTGTAGACAAGTTGGATTTAAAGAACGGCAAAATTTAATTACAAATTTGGTTGTAGCCTAAGGTTATAACCTTATTCAATAAAATAAACATTACTAAATATTTTGAAAATCTAACTATTGAATTGCATGTTCTTTACACTTTTAATATACATGTCAAATTTTGTGTCAATCAGATATTCTTTACTATATGATTAATAAGCTTATATTTTATGCATAATTTTAAAATACAAAAAATTGCAATTTAAACAATTTATTGATGACATAGCTATTGATCTTTAATTTTCTAGAAAGTTTGCAAGTATGCAGAATATAAGAAGAAGATTTCATCCAATGGTGAATTTGTCAAAATTCACCTCCAATAAAAAAATATTAAGTAATATTGTAGTCTAAGGTTACAACCAATTTTGTAACTAAGCTTTGTCCTTTAAAGAAACATGTATGGTTTTATTACCTTCAATTTTGTTTATTATCTTCTTAGAACCTTTTTCTTTACATATTAGATATCAAAAAATAATTTTTAACTAAAATTTTAGTTTTTACATAAAAGTATTACAATCAATTTTGTAGCTAAACTTTGTCCTATAAAAAAACATGTATGGTTTTATTACCTTCAAATTTGTTTATTATCTTCTTAGAAACTTTTTCTTTACATATTAGATATCAAAAAATAATTTGTAACTAAAATTTTAGTTTTCGCATAAAAGTTCCCAATATTCTCTTTTATATGTTTTGTATCATACAAAAATGCGAGCACATGTCGAATGAATTTTTAAAGTTATCTAATTTCTTTCTTATGTTTAAAACTCACATTTATGTTTAGGTACAAATTTATGTTTAACAATGTTTGTTAAATTCATTAGGGTAAAAAACCATTCCCCCCTTTATGTTTAGGGTAGTTCACAATTTCTTCCCTTATCTTTGAAACCAATCAATTTCCCTTTTTTTGTTACTGTATTGTTTAGACTTGATCAACTTAGCTTCTGTGTAGCAATCCCCAAGTTTTAAAGACTTCAACCATTTTTTTATGCTAAGTTCGACTTTAGCCTTATTTTTTTCAATTGGAGTCAGTAGCTAGATAAACAATAAATTGCAAAAGAAAACTTCAATTCTAATTACCAACATAATATTGCAGTATTCAGGTTTAATTTATGGGTTGTATAAAGTTTACTCTGGCTATGGTAATTTTGGTGTTTTATTTTTTAGTTGACTTTTCACAAGATAATATTCCATGAATCAAAAGATTCATTGAACTTAACTTAGGGAACAACGGAATGGGGGTATTTGCTAATGAATTCAGCAAACATTTTTTGACATAAAATTATACTTAAATATAAATTTTAACTTTAAACATATGAAATAAATTAGATAAGTTTTAAAATTTAATCCATATATGAACATGTTTTTGTAATATCAGGATCTTGCTTCCTAACTCTAAGATTTCTATTTGGCTTTTGCATTGGATGGGGTCTCGATGGGATATAAAAATTTAAAAAAAAAAAAAAATCAGACTAATGTACTGGGAGAATATTCAGTCTTCAGTCCTACCAATTGCACAGCTAAATGCTGTAAGTGAGAATTTCTTACTTTATAAAATCATGAAGACCTCCCTGAGAACTTTTATACCAAAACAAGATATTTGCGCCAATTTCTAAAAAAATGTAACCAATGCTTCTTCTTTTGATTGAATCTTTTTTTTATATAAAGGGAGATATTTAGTGAGCATTAGAGGTAAAAGACTCTAATGTATGTTTAGAGCATTGTGTATAACAAAATAAAAATAGAGATTTGAAATTTTTTTAACATAAACATGTTTTTTAGAAATGAAATAAATTAATAATGATTTACACTCATCCCATTTGTGCATATTTTCTGTTCTATGAAAGTTGGTACTTATATAGTTTGATGTTACTTGTAATAGTTTTAATTCTTTGGAGTATAAGTTGAATACCATTTTCCCTTTTCCAACATTTATTTTCCTTTTGTTCCCTGTCTACCTTTTTGTTTTTTGTTTTAAATGGGATTGTGTCTTATTTAACCCATCAATTGATATCTATACTATATATAAGAGGATTCTCCTATTTGAACTGGACTTTTATGTGATTCAAAAATAAACTCATTAATAAAGGGTAACTTCTCTTAGAAATAGGGTCATAAATGTCAAATAACAAATTTCATTTTGAATTTAAAAAGAGAACTCCTAAAATTTAGAATTTTTTTCCCTTCACATTCATTTTTTTATTCCCTAAAATTTAACCTTTTTTATTAATTTTTCACCTGAATAAAAGTAAAACACCCCCAATTTTAAAAATAAAAATAAATAAAAGACTGAGAGCACTCCTAAAACTTAGCCTTCTTTCCCCTCATGTTCATTTTATTTATAAAAAAAACTACAGTTACTGCTTATCTCTAAAATTTATCATTTTTATTTATTTAATACATGCAAATTATTAACTTTTACCAAAAAAATATAGAAGAGCCTCTAAGCACGCGCGTTGCGCGTGCTTAGAGGTTAGTGTAAAATTAAGGATTTTGCCTCATGATGCATGTCGTACCCGGATTTCGGCTCGTGCTCAACATTGCCCCCTAAACCATATGTGATAAGATGATTATTTTAATTAAAACAAAAAAAACAAAAAAAACAAAACTACAGTTGCCGTTTATCTATAAAGTTTATCATTTTTATTTATTTAATACATGCAAATTATTAACTTTTACCAAAAAAAAAAATATAGAAGAGTCTCTGAGCACGCGCTTAGAGGTTAGTGTAAAATTAGGGATTTTGCCTCATGATGCATGTCATACCCGGATTTCGGCTCGTGCTCAACATTGCCCCCTAAACCATATGTGATAAGATGATGTGGCATATTTGGATTGAAGGGGTAAAACATGAATTTTACACCACGTCCTTACAAAATTTAATTTCTTAATTAATATAGCATGCTTTAGTGTTCTCTCTTATTTATTACAATAAATTATGAAATTCTTTTCTTTTTTAGTATTTTCTCCCTCTTGTTGAAAAAAAAAAAAAAAAAAATCTAATGTTTCCTCAATCTTAAAAGAAGAATAATGCTAGAAACACAACCAATTTTACAAATTTTTTTACAAAGCATTGATGCGGCGTGGTCCACATTAGCTTTTAAAAACAATGATTGAAGGATATTTGTATTTTTATTTATTAAAATAATATTTGCATTTTTTTAGTAGACATGAAACATGCTTATCTATACTAGTCACAATATCATACAATTTTCAAATTTGAAAACATATATAGTATGATATTGTCTTTCTCATTTGTTTATTAAATAGAACACTAAATATTACAATTTTTTTTGAAGTAAAATTATTGAAATATTAAAGGAAACTAACGAAATTGCATTTCACAAAACTTGAAAATATCAACCAACAAACACCTAAAGACAATAAAGAGACTAAAGAGCAAAGCCAAATTGATTCCCCCTACTCTACTCACTAGAAATACAAGACCTGTTTGCCCCATAACCCAGTACCAGAGCTAATCCTACTCACTAGAACTGCGAACCCAAATTGTACATGAACACCCTTTCAAAATAACAATAATATTATAACATTTTCGTTAGTTGCCCGGATTTGAAAGAATATGTGAAACTAGCATCTCGAGTTTTAGAAACTCGAGATTCAATTAGAACTCGAGTTTCTAAAGCTCGAGTTCATGTTTTTCTGCTACCCTTAGCTGGACAAAATTGCCAGGTGGAGCCACGTGGAAATCGAGTTTATAAGACTCGATTTCTGCAAAATATATACCCTTCCACAGTTTCAACAAACGGCTCATTACAAAATCTCAAACTTCAAACACTGACTCAGTTGAAGACCCATTCGCACCGCCCTCTGAAACTCACTCACTCACTCACTCACTCATTCATAAAGCAAATCTGTAGCCCAGTGCTGAAGCAAATTCGTTGCCCACTGTCACGAAGGTAGTCTCTCAAGCAATCGTAGCTCATTGTCACCGTTCGTAGCCCACCGTGCCGAAGGTACTCTCTGTTTCTTCTCAATACTTTGTTGTTTTTGCTTCTTAGATTCCTTTGTCTCTCTCTCTTTCTCCAATTTTAGATTTTGGAATTCCACCGTGACTTAGGGTTTTTCGGATCTTTTTGGGTTTTTTTTTTGTGTGTTTTTTTTGTTGGTGTTCTGAGAATATGGTTTTGTTTTGGCAATGACATTTATATTTTATGTGATTGTTAGAATTGAAAAAAAAAAAAATAATTAAATGTGGTATTTCTTCTTCATCATCATCGGAATCTCCTTTACGGGCTCCTATCGTCATCAGCTTGCCTATGTGATGTAAGGGTCCTTCTGGGGAGAATCCTTCCTTCCATATAAAAATTTGTAAGAGTTCTTTTTTTTGGGGATAACTGAGGTTTCAGTTACATCTTTTTTGTTGGAAGAAAATCAGGCCTAAATGGATGGTTGGATTTAATAACTTTCTGAATTTCTAACTTAATGAACGGCTTGTTGATTGGTCATTTAGGAGCTTGATTGCTGTACCTCTTATCTCCTGGAGAGGAAAATCTGCTAGTTAAGGAAGTGGCATATATGGTAGCCTTAGGAATTTTAATGTTTGCTCATTTATCCTCCCTATAGAGTATAGACCTGGTGCTCCTTCTAAAAGCTGCTCCCATTCTTATGTTTTTTGCTAGTTAATATAGATTGTGCTGGGCCTCATCATCTTAAAGTGATTTTTAGCCAAGAATGCCAAGTGGCTGTCCTGACCTGAGTCCCTCCGTTCATAGAGAAATGGATTTGGAAAGCTTACACCTTAACAAAAATAAAAAATTTTATTTGGAAATGTTTCAAGTTTCATAAATAGTATCCCAATGAAAACCAATCTTAATTAAGGTTAGGAGATTGTCTAGGGATGTTATGTGTGAAGGAACATAGACCATATTACATGTTTTAAGAAGTTGAGCATATGAAAAATAAATAAATAAAAAAATACATTTGGGTTGCTGCCTTAGCTACAGATTTAAACTTAGAGTTGAGTATTTCCTTTGTGTTGGTCATTCACAAGCGTAAGACAAAGCACTCAGTCAAAAATAGAATGAAATACCCTGAGTATAATTGGCATAAACTCAACATGGCTGGTTCTTACTTGGGCAAATTGAGTGTAGCTAGTGGTAGTGGTTGGGGGTGATATCTGAGACCATGGAGGACTATGGATTATAGGGTACACACCTGCCATTGTTGTAGCTTCTAGTTTGGATATGGAGTTCTCGGCCCATAGATATGGCCTTAGTATGTGTCTAAAGTTCTTAACCTAAATTTGTTGGCTAATAGAAGCTGAGATTGATGCTAAATTAAGTGGTTGCTTCACACTTTTAGTACTTGATAGACCACCCACTTGCATTGCCCGTCAAATTGTGCTTCCATGACTCGTACTTAGGCATGGTATAAAATGATAGTTGTGTCCCATTTTTGTGAATTGCCTGCAAAGATGATAAATAATTATTTTCCCTCAAGAAACATTCCACTTATATTGAAGTAGTTCTGATATTTGAACTAGTTAACTGAAAATACCAACCTTCACAATAGGAGTGATAAACTCAATTAAGAAAGATGGAACTTTTAACAGTGATGGCCAGTAAGAATGAATAAAATTGATGACCAGCCCTTTGATGTGGGAACCATCATGATCCTATACAAGATTTATAGTTAAATTTTTATATTTGTTGAAGCTTGTCCCAAAGCCATGTAGAGAGAATTGTAAGCATAAAACAAGAACAAAACAATAACAGAAACGTAAGGCGCACCTAATCAGTCATTATCATCAAATGACCATATCTCAAAGATTTTACATTGGTGTATTCTTTATGCTGCTGAAGTCCAAGAATCTGCTTTATGTACCCAATTCCAATTTCTTTATTCTCAGTGAGCTGTTTAGCTGATGAGCCTGGAAAGAGGGCAATTTATCTTGTAAGCATATCAACATATACTGGTAGTGAATTGAATAATATTTACAAAAACTATTTTCTACAACTAGAAGAAGAGGAAAGTTTTTGCAACATCTCTTGTTTTCTTCACAATGACCAAAAGTTTCAAATTGTGAAAAAAGAAACCGCTAATTATGGTGATAGTATTCACTTTATGGATTCAAATCAGGTCCTTTTGTTGTGTGAATGTCATCCACTTGGCGCCCGCAGCTTGGTCATGTTATGGGGCTGTTCTAGCCTTTTCTTTAAAGGACTATCCGGCTGCCTACAAAACCTCTTTACTCCATGTCATTTCATTGGGGCCTTATTTGGATCTAGTGGCTAAAATATGACTGCCAATAGTTTATTTTGGGGATAAAATGTGCTAAGAAACAATTGAGTGTTAAAAATGGAGAGAGAAACAAGGTTGAGTCAATGCAATGGTACTTTTTTAAATGCATATTTAATGAATTGAATAACTATGTAGAAAATGTATTTGATATTCTTTTTGATATGATGATCAAGTTACCATTTCCAAAGCCTCCGGTCCAGTTCTTTAGATTTGTCTTATTGTGGTTAATTGAAATACATTGCCTCTTTATTAATGATTCTATGATTGTTATTTTATTGGTATAACTGAAAGCTCCAATACTTATCTTGTTCTATTGTAGGGGGCACAACTTAGAAAGCCTGTGAGTTTTTTTTGTCCTCAACTTTGAACTGACACATCTATTTGGCTTAGGTTTTTTTTTTTTTTTTTGTGATTTTTGATTATTTGGTTTGATCACTTTGCATATAAGAATGTGGTCAACTGTAATTTAGGTTATTGTTAGAGATTTAACTTTTTATCAGGGAAAAATTATAAATTTATGCTTAGTTGAATGATAGAAATCCTCAAAGATATGTCTGAATATATTGCAGTAGCACACTTTGTAGTATGGAGCCTCGGATCAATGAGGAGCCAGAGATCGTGCGCCCTGGTCCAGAAGATCCTTCATTGTTGACGCGACAAGGAAATCATCGATCAGAGGACATTTGGAATGGCGAGGTGAAATATCTAGTTCTAACAACCACTTTAATTTTTACGTTTTCTTTGACTTTTACCAAGTTTTTTCAAAGTTGTATATCTAGTTCTAACAACCGCTATAATTTTTATCGATTTTGCAGGACCCGGGCCCACTTACGTGCCGTGGTTGCACTAAGGAAATGGCAAACATGCAGATGCGAGATAATGGGGTGATTGACATTATCAAGTTGCTAAGGCTGGAAGGATTGTTTAGGGCCCCTTCCAGAGAGATAGATCATTGCCTAATATCGGCCCTAGTTGAGCGATGGCGGCCGAAGACTCATACGTTCCATCTTCCACATGGTGAGATGTCAATCACCCTACAAGATGTGGAAGTTATTTTCGGACTTCCTATAGATGGTGAGGTCTTGGTTGGGCCGACTGCTGTGGTGGATGGGAATTGGAGTCAACTATGCATAGAGTTGCTTGGTTTTACTCTGGTGAATGACGGCAAAACTTTGGTGGGGCAAAGAATTATCATCAGCCGCCTTCTTGAAGCCATTGCAGCGCCACTGCCTTATGATGCAACGGAGATGCAGATACACCAGTATACCCGGTTCTATATTTTAGCACTGCTAGGGGATAAGCTTTTCATGGACAAGTCGGAAGATAGGGTGCATCTAATGTTCTTAGCATTCCTGCAGAACCTTCGTGATCCGCCACAGTATAGTTGGGGTAGTGGTTGTCTGGCCTGGTTGTACAGAGAGTTGTGTCGGGCAAGCGAGAAAGGGGCATCGCAGATTGGTGGGGCGTGCACCTTGGTCCAGTATTGGGCATGGGCAAGGTTGCCATTCTTGTGCCCGAGGATAGAGCCCCCACCTGGATGTGATTATGGCCCATGGCCATATGCTCCACTTGCATTTAAGTAAGTATTTTCTTGATATTTAATATGTTATGCAATGTACTCTTCTTAGTAACTAAGTGGTATTATCTTATCTCATGTTATTCACTCGTAACTGTAGGTGGGTGCGGGTGCCAAGCTCGAAGAGTAGGCCATCCGACACGGCCTTGATCCGCTATCGCGAGCAATTAGTTACAATGAAGCCGGACCAGGTAATAATATACAAAAATTCTGTTTGGTTATGTTAATTTTCCTTAAGAATATGATTGCTTCATCCTTTAACATATCTTTCGTTTTAATTTTTGTTTTTCCCTTTATCTATGTATTCTCCCTTGTTTCACATTTTAAGATGCTATGATAATTGTTTTTTGTTTCTATTGCAGATTGTGTGGCAGCCATACGAGGTAGACTTCGGCCACCTTCCTAACTTCTGCGTTGCAGGAAGAGATACGTGGATGGCAAGGGTGCCGCTTGTGTGTTTTTGCATAGTGGAGATGCACCACCCGGACCGTGTCCTTCGACAGTTTGGGTTGGCGCAGGAGCGGCCTAACCGTGTTGTGTACGATGAAAGACTGCATAGAATAGACTTGCGTGGGAAGGTGGAAAAGAATTGGAAGGAGGAGCATGGACCGTATATCATTACATGGGATACAAGACGACAACAAGTTTGTCATGCACCTCCTCAGACTGGTGAGATACCCCACGATCATGACTATTACTGCTGGTACCGTCCGGTCACTCGAAAGTATGTCGACCGCAACAGTGCTAAATTAAATATAATGGTAATGTGTTCTAATTAGATTTTATTGCCTGCTTTGTTTTTTCTTTAGTAGAACGTAGAATCAATTGATTTCTTTTTTCAACAAATCTGGTTTGATCTGACTAACATCCAATTAAAAAGACTTTCTGTTGCATATAGTATTATAATAAAACTTTCAGTTCTTAGTTTAGTTGAGTATTTGAGTAGATTAATAAGCACTATATTATCCATTCTATAATTGTTACATAAATGTCTCAAATCTAATTGTACTGGTTCTTTCTCTGTTTCAGATTGAAAGTCATTTAGCGCTGTTGGAGATGCTTCCGGTAGGCAGCCAAGCACACAACCATGTCCGGCGCGTCCTACATAATGTGGCGGGGCTTGGTGGTGATCCTGCAGCAATTGGGCAGGCAAACAATGGGCATGAGACTGAATCAGCAGCTACTGCAACCCCAAGCACAAGCGCAGCACCCGTAAGTACATCGACCCGTGGTCGGCATGCTACTGCAAGCCCAAGCACAAGCGCAGCTAGGGGCCGTGGTCGGCCTGCTACAGCAAGCCCAAGCACAAGTGCAGCTAGGGGCCGTGGTCGATGTGCAACAACCCCTCGGGTTGTAAGTAGTCCTGAGATACCTGCACCCATCCCACACGCATCTCCCCAGCCCGAGGTCCCTCCACCCATCCCAAATGCATCTCCTCAGCCCGAGGTCCCTTCACCCACCTCACCTTCGCAGCCTAGTTTCGATCTCGGTATTCATTCTCAGTTGACCCCTCCTATGCACCTCGAGACACCCTCATACCCACCCACCAGCTCCAGTGCACCCACTTTGCCCATGGACCCACCCCGTACTGAACCCATGACAATGATCCCCACTCTTGGCCTCTACACAGAGCATCATTACCCACCTACCTCATCCTCATCCGACCCTCTAGGACCTCCGGTTGGGATTGACACTCTATAGCCAGATACTAATGTACCGGACGAGCATCCCCCTCATCAGCCCTCACCCCCACGAGGTAGACCACAACGTGCTAGAAAAGCACCCACTTGTGGGACAGGTGGACACAAAATAGGACACAAAGGCAGCTCTATGGTACGATAACATTAATTACGATGTTTACGCCTATTTTGCACTTCACTTTATTCTTATCATTACACCGAATATTGATTGTATGCATCTAATGTCTTTGCAGCACGATGATGAGCCTAAGGATGATGCCCCGCAGCCTCCTCCCCCGCCCAAACATTACACGAGGGTTAAAAAACGCAAAATTGGTAAACTTTGAGTAAGTGCTAAAGTCATGGAATTGGACCATAATATCGAGTTTTCAATATGCATTAGTGAATTCTTTTAATTGATGGATGGAGCTGCCCTTTCTAAGATTAGAGATTAATGAATCTTTATGCTTCTAACACAATATGTTTTATGAATTTTTGTTATAGATTTTGTTATAGGGTGATAAGAATCTATCAGCTTTGGAAACTTACGTTAAAACATTATATTTTTTTTTCAGTTGACCTTTTTTTTTTTTTTTTTTTTTTTTTTTTCCATCATATGATGGCAAAACTTTGCAGGTCACCATTTTTAAGGTTGTATTTGAGCGAAATTGAGACTCAATTCAAAGGAAAATTTTTAATGACAAGGTTTTGTATTTGTTTCTTCTTTTCCCTCGTAATGTGTTTCCACATATTTGATACTTGTGAAACAATACTTCCGTTTACAAATCAGAAATTTGCATTTATTCTGTTATGCAGATGCTGCAATTGTTCTAAAGATACGGAGGAACACAAGGACTGTGAGTATACTCAATCAATAACACCCACCTTTTCTTTTTTCCACCGCTTCTGTGTGGTACATACAGAGAAATCTGGGCATCCTCTGTAGATTTATCTTAGTGACGTAGAACAATGAGATTTGATACCAAAATTTCATGCAGGACAAAACCAAAACTGATGCAATATGGGAATTGAATAACATAAATAAGGAAAAATAACCTAGGAATTAGCACCTAGGCTTGCTTGGAATTGGCACCAAAGAAGGGAAAACAAAACATAGGAATCAACATTTAGGGTTGGCTGAAATCAGCATCAGACTATTGGAAAAGTTTCAATGGAAATTTTATTGAACAAGAAAACTATAAACTTTCTCCATTGGAGTACAATAGTGTGCTTACGTAGACTACTATGACTTAACTCTTATTCTAACTGACTTAGGAAATCCCAATTGCTGAACAAATATAACCTCTGCTTTAGGAAATAAAATAAAATACCAATAACCTAATTTACTAAAACGACCTAACATAAAATCCAATTGACTTCTAAATTAAATATAACTATTTTAATATAAATATGTCATCGTGCTTCATGCATCACTTAGTTTAGGATTTTGTGATTAGTATCTATAAATTGAACACCTCAGCATGTGATTTAATGCAAGGACATTGTGAAATAATCAGTAGATTTATCATCAGTAGGCTATTCAGTATTCAGTAGATTTTTTGGACATTGTGATAAATATAACAAGTGGACTCGATGAGACACTTCGTGCTCATGGACACTTTTTCCAATTGATACATGGACACTTCTGTTGTTTGATAGTTACTTTGCCTACACATCTTTTGCATACATATATGAAAATTAAGTTTGAAATTGAGTCACAATATTGTAACTTTTAATAACATTTTTCTCATTCTGCCGTGTACTTGAACTAGTTGAACCTTGCCCAGTGAACTAGTGGAAATTGTCTGAATAGACCCTGGATGCTAGCTCATGTGCACATGCAGAGAAAATAATGCATCTCTAATATTTTCGTACTCATTATTATTCCCATAAGTTTTCTATTCACTACACCATATGCTTTGGTGGTATAATTTATAAAAAGGTTGTAGCCAGTGTTCAATACTTCTATTTTTGCGGGGTCTGGAAAAGGTGATTGGTAGGCAGCTTTACCCCCAATTGTTTTTGGAGAGGCTGATACCTAGACTCAAATCCACGACCTGTGGCTTTTGGTGTAAGACACGTCATCGCACTAAGGCCCGACATTTTTTGGTAGTATAATTTATAAATGACTATATTCCATGTTCAAGTTTCAGATCAAAAAGCGTAATTTATTGCTAAAAGTATACAAGAAATTAAATTTCATTTCTTCTCAGGTGAACTTGCTGAGAGAATTTGGTGCCTCTACATCTTTCATGTACTGGGCCCTCATCTAAAGCATGATGCCAGCAGTGCTTGATAGTTGGCTAGATTACTGTAAGAACCTGTATTTTGTTTTTGAGTACTCTTTCTCGGGCCTTTTTGCTAATATTTTTTAATGCAAATTATTTGCAGTGCTCAAAATGTCCATATGGAGATGAGATGACTTTCCTTTGGAGGATACAGGTCAAAAAAAAAAAAAAAAAAAAAAAAAAAACTTAAAATTGCATAATAAAGCTACCCCATGCAATCTAAACGCAATGCGTAGGAAGGGATGTGTTTCTGGTATGTCTAACTTGAACTTGTTTAAATATCATGAATATGAATAGCTTACTAAACTTTTTATTTGTGTTTTATTTCAATCTCATGTTGAAATTGTTTTGATAAATATTTGCTTAAGTGGTTTGAATTCTGTATGCTAAATTTAATATATGTTTCACTGATTCTAATTTTGTTACTTCCCTCATATTCATTCCATGTGCAGTAGTGATTTGCCTCTCTGTGTTTGGTAGGTAGAAAGGATTTTGTTTTGAATTACTATTTAGAGGAAGGCCATGCTTGTCTGTTGTGCACGTATGTGTGAAAAATCAATTCTATTTTATGCCTAACATTTCTTGTTCTGTATCTACTATCCTTAGATAAGTATATATTTCTTATTAATTTTTTTTTAAATTCATTTTAATGCATCAGTTATCACTCTCTTCCCTCGTCTTTCCTTTTACTTTGCATATTTTGTGGGCCTTTTTTATAAAAAAAAGCATGACCAAACTTTCCATGCAAAAAGCCATAAAGTAAAAAAAAAACTGATGTGTTTAAGCAGGCTATTTCGTAGGTAAGATATGGACGGTGTGATGATTTACGTAAGGAAGACCTCATCCTACTGCTTTTTCTTTAGTGACTCTTCTGGGGAAAGTTTACCATATCTTTGAGTAAAATAGAAGAAAAGATCACAAAAAACAAACAGTGCCAACTTTTTTTAAGGCTATCTATTCAAAAAAGTGCTCAATCACCACTACTGATGCTACATCAATAAAGCCAAGTCTTCAACACTCTCTCTCTAAGTTGGGGCCGTTTCTGACTGGGGAAAAGCAAAGTTGGATGGATAGATGATGATAAAGTGTCCTTTCTCTAATGGAATGGTGACATGTATGATGCAATGCTTGCTAATAAAAGTTGACACTTACAAGTTGGAAGTGTAATCTTTATGTTTTCTCTGGAGTATAAGACTCTTGGTGCTTCACTACCTCTAGTTCTAGCAATACAAGCCCTCATTGAAATTGGTGGGAATTTGGAGCTAAAATGAAAATATCAACCATGTGTAGCTTCAGGAGAATGCAGTTCTGGAAGTTGAGGAAGAGAATTGCAAGTGCTGGGTCTGGATTCACACTTCTGAGTGGCAAAAGAAGAGCACCATTGGATTGTTGCCATGGATCATATGTGTTGAGGCAGTTGGTTTGGAAGTTCAAGTCACAGTGGAAGCAAGCTTTGAATCAGCAAAGGAGCAGTTCACAGTACAGCTATGATCTTCACAGCTATTCTCTGAACTTTGATGATGGTTCGCCTCATGGTTTCAGATGACTCTTCTTTTTCTCTTTTAAATAAGTAATAGATTACTTGCCCATGACAAGCAATAAACTGTTCCAAGTTTTTTTTTAAAATTGTTTCAGAGGCCATTTGAGGCATATACTGTACACAATGTTTGATTGAAGATATTGGAATAATATGTGAATAAATGAATTCTTGAAGTTATGCAAGTTGTTTCTCAAAAAAAAAAAAAAAAAAGAAGAAGTTATGCAAGTTTGTTACCATGGCAGATTGTTAAACACCAACCTGTATCTTTTATAGCACCAGGTAAATTCTTTCATAAATTTTGAAGTACTCTAATTTATTCATGGAATTTTTCTTTATTTCTTCTTTATGTTTTAAAGAAGGCAAAGAAAAAAAAAAACACAGGATTTTTTGACAATCTTCAAAATTTGAGGGACCCACAATTGAGGAACCAAAAAGTTGAGGAACCTCCGACTTAAGCTGTCTCAAAAACTATAGTTTAACAAAAAACAGTGATTCTTGGGATTTTAGATTATTCTCAAGGATTTTAGATAGGCCGTGCTATTGAAAGTAACTCCAAAATTTTTTTAATTAATAAGTTAGAAAGATATTTGGTGCATCTTGAACCCACAATTTCACATGTTTAGCTATCAAATTGGCATGACTATAATAATTGATGCCTAGCCACAATTCTAGTGAAAATTTGCATTCCAGCCCAAAAGAGAGGCTAAGATTTGACTGTAACCCAAGCTATTATGGAGCCATTATAAATATTGGTGGATTTAGCAGGGTATGGTAAAGAACTCCACTGATGCAATGAAGGATTCTTGGGCCCTAGATTATGCCAACATGGTAATGCTGTAAAAAATTCATAAGTTTGTTACTACTGATTTCCTTAATTTAATTAATGTATTTCCTAAAAAAATATGTACTGATAAGAATGGTGGCTGATTATCTACTAGTACATGATACAAATTAGTTCTAGTGAATACAGAAAATGGATTTTGAAGAATTTTGTTGTGCAATATATGTTCAGTACGAACCATCTTCTTGTTATCTATGTTTCAATTACTCAAGTTTCAAAGACTCGAGTTCCACTAGGGAAATTTTTTTTCCTCAATGCTCTGTTTTGGTAGACTCTCGGCCTAAACAGAGCATTTGAGGGAAAAAAATTTCCCCAAAGGAACTCGAGTTCCACTGGGGAAATTTTTTTTCCCGCAATGCTCTGTTTTGGTAGACTCTCGGCATAAACAGAGCATTTGAGGGAAAAAAATTTCCCCAAAGGAACTCGAGTCTTCAAAACTCGAGTTCCACTGGGGAAATTTTTTTTCCTCAATGCTCTGTTTTGGTAGACTCTCGGCCTAAACAGAGCATTGAGGGATAAAAAATTTCCCCAGAGGAACTCGAGTCTTTGAAACTCGAGTTCCACTGGGAAAATTTTTTTTTTTTAAATCCCCTGGACATACAAAACTTCTCAATAGGCAAACCAGAAATTGGGAAATTGCTGAGAATGTAATCCATAAACACTCATTGAGAGGCAGAGAAGCTGAGAATGTAAATGTACTTAAATTACATCAAAAGGCGCTCTCAATAGGCACCAAACTATAGAAACTGTTACTCTGCATAAACATAGATTTACAATGCAAATGCACTTACATCGCAACAAAAGGCATTCTCAATATATCAACATTCCAAACATGCCCAACCACGCTTAATTTGCAGTTCTAACCATACTACTGAAATCACAATCTTCATAGAGGTACATTGGATAGAGAATTACAAATACATTCAACAAAAACCAAAAAGTTCACATAAAGCCAATACAACATAGTCACTTTTCCTAAGATCAGCGGTCCGCACGAGAAATACGTGGTCCATCGAAGCATGCCTGAAAAACGTAGAGTAATCACATTAGGAGACAAGATAGTAAACATTAGGTAAACATCGAATGAACAACAATTATTTAACCGATGCATAACTTTTTGCGATATACCTACCTAGTGTGGAACATGACCGCTTGTGGAAGCGCCACGGGACTGCGGACATTTTCTGCAATTATGCCCGGAAGCATGACACAGTCCACATGTCTGCTTGGGTTGACTCTCTATCAAATCTGCGTCCTCCCTCCGCCATCCCGGTTCTCAATCCTTATTCCTCACTCCATCCATCTCATTCCTTATTCTCGACTTCACTGGTCGACCTTTGGCCCGCAACAATGCTGGATTAGGCAACCACTTTGGCCCCATGGGATCTCTCCACAATGACTGCGACTTAAGAACCACAAATGCATGCTTATAAGTGTTAACGGCATTGTTTAAACCATAACATGGGTGAATATATGTGGTCGAATCAATATGTAAATAGTCACATACTCTAATTGCATGTGAACACGGGATCCCTATGTTTTGCCATTTCCCACAACTGCATGTTCTTTCCTGTAACTTCACTTCATAACTGTGGTTTCCCCCTCCTGCGCTACACGTGTTGAGTTGCGTAACTACTTGAAATATCAGGTCTTCATTGCTAAATGGCTTAAGATAGTGTTTCTCATATTTACGCTTATTTCCATTCCACGTGGATAAGGCATATTCACTCCATTTCTTACCATCTGACAACTCATAATGGTATTTTTTGCGCCGGTCGTGGAAATATTGAACAAGCTTGTTCCAAGTGAACTCAACCAACGCGGCAATAGAAAGGCCCCGTGCATCTTTCAATACACCATTGAAGCACTCTGATATATTGGTTGTCATTGCCCCAAAACGTCTCCCACCATCATGCGACTGGGTCCACATATCCACAGACTCCCTCATTAGGTATGTGTATGGAAGATAATATTCATTCTTTTCCTTGCCATCCTTCCTCTTCACCTTCTTCTTATTTCTAATGGCCTCAATTTCCACCTGCTTAATGGTCTCCATTATGGTATCAAATTTAACTACATGAGTAGCATATCCCGCTTTCAACGCCGCTAACTTTAGAGTCGAGTTCTGAAAATATGTGTTGAAGTTGCTAGCAACATGTCGAAGGCAATATCTATGAAATACCTGTGGTCTTCCATCATCCCTTCTAGGCCAGTTTGCAATGGCGTTTTTGATACCGAGATGTCGGTTAGAAATTATGCAAATGCCTTTGTTAGGTATCACGTGGCCAATCGCATCTTTGAGGCATTGTAAAAACCACCTCCAACTGGATCCTGACTCAAAATCCACAATAGCAAAGGCGAGAGGGAATACCTTGTTGTTAGCGTCGGTTGCCATTGCAACCAACAAATTTCCCTGATATTTACCATACAGATGGGTCCCATCAATACTGATAATCGGCTTGCAATATTTGAATCCATCAATGCTTGGACCGAAAGACCAAAACACATAATTCAAAAATACTGTGTCATCTTCACCGGTGGATGTGGTACGATAGAACACCTGGGTAGTCGGATCCTGATCAATATATGCCATTAGCAACTTTTGCAACCTTTGGTAAGACTCTTCCCAATTCCCAAACAACTTCCCAATCGCCTTTTGTTTCGCATTCCATACCTTGTAGTAAGAAGGCTTATGACCCTTATATTTCGACTCTATCATAGATCTGAGATGCTTAATTGGGGTAGTGTGATCCTCACATAACTTCTTCAGGATGTCATCTGCAATAAAATTACAACTCATCATCCTATAATGATTTTGCACCCCAATCCGTATACACGTGTGAGGACCCTTGTACACAGTGACCATCCATAGTCTGTGGAACTTGGGCTTCATGACTGTGCAGACATACCACTTGCATGACTCATCCACGCATTTCGCACAAAGTTTTGTCGTGGTCAACCTACTGATCACAAAATGTTTGTTTTCCTTGAGGGCACACTTTGTTAATACACGCTGCACCTCCACTTTATTGGCAAAAGTCAAGCCTTTGCACAAATTCATCCCTTCTCTCCAAGTAGACACAAATGGTGTCTCAATATGTGAAGGATCAACCATATTTTCCCAAGTATTTGCAGAAAATGACAAGCCAGGAGGTGAGTAGGCAGAGATTGTGTCTGTAATGTTTTGGACACTAAGAACATTGTCTGTATCAGGTTCACTACCGTCCAATGTCTCATCATCATCAATGTCCCTCTCAAAGTCCCTAAAGTCCCCTTGTTCAATCCTGTCTTCAATCTCATCTCTATCGACAAAATCTTCACTGTCAATGGCAATACTCTCATCAATATAGTCGTCGTCATCATCATCATCCTCATCCTCATCCTCATCCTCATCCTCATCATCATCATCATCATCATCCTCATCATCGGCATGAATATCATCATGCTCTACATGTGTAAAATACTCATATTGAGCATCCGGAACTGTAACTTGTAAACTTGTTTGTGTTTGTTGGATTTCCTCGATACCAACTTCTGCACGTGGCTCCAACTGCATGTACAACTCAATGTTAATTACTTCAGGTATTCTCTCCAACTTGTCAAACATGATCTTCACATATTTGTCTGCTTTTATCGCCATATACTTGTAATTAATCCGGTGCTTCAGGATTTCATTTGGCATACGATAAGTACTTTGTATGTTGTGCACAGCAGGATTCTCACACAACTCTTCCATAACCATCATCTTCAATTCGTCAAGGGTCTTCAACCTACGATCAATTTGGGTAAAATAGGTCTTTATACCCGGCCCTTCAAATGGCAATCCCTTGTTCGCATTGGCATTCTTCAATGGACCACCATGGTATAGGATTATATCAATTTCAGGCATTGTGAACCTGTTAAAGTCAAGTTACTATGTTAGTTAAAAAACATTTTCAAGTTCCCTGATCTAAAATAAACTTGAAGCAAGTCTTTAACTTTCTAATAAAAAGCAGCAGCTAAGAAATTTTTTTAATTTGATTTTCATGATACAAATTGAACATTTTTTTCTAAAATTTTGGCTGTAGTACGACTATATTTAACAATTGGACATATACAAATCCATCTGTCCTTCCTATATACAAGAAGCTAATTACAGCAAGATGGTATGAGAGGCAAAGACATGTAAAGCAAAAGATAATTGCAAACACAATTTTTTGTAACACATACAAAATTGCAAAAGATAATTGCAAAAGATAATGGGGGACTAAATAATTGCAAAAGATATATCATATAATTTTGTAACACATACAAACCCCCCCCCCCCCCCCACCCCACAAAAAAGAATCAAGACCTTTTTAGTATTTCCAACATATTTCATGCTTAAGACATCAGTATCAACTGAAATCCCAGTCAACCATTTTATAAGATTCCAAAACTAGCTTTAATAACCACATCAGAGTGGACCTTTTAGCCTAATGAACACACAGTACACACTCATTAGAAATTAAATCTGCTTCAAGATTGTGACTGTTCTCAACAAAAGCCCCTTCGAAAAAGAATAAGAGAACCTCTGCTATTCTGTACAGAGCACTTTGGTAGTGATTCCGTGAAAAGTCGTTACAAGATTAAAGTCCATAATATTTTTTTCACAGATACACATCTATATTAACTTCTACTAGAAGTAGATAGCTTATTTTCTAATCTTTTATCAAAAAGAAGTAGAGAGCTTATTATTGAACAAAAGGAAGATACCAGAACCTTTTCTACAAGGTAAAGTCTAATTTCTAACCTTGCTATTGGACAAATATTTACTTCTTACATGCTTGAAAGCAGGTTAAAGTTGATCTTAAGAGGAATTTCCAATACGCTAAGGGCTGACTCACTAAGAAAAAACAAGTATATTTTGCAATACGCTAACCAAGTATATTTTGCACTTCATGTTGTTCTTTTAGCATCACCTCTCCAGCCCAGAAAGATTTGACAAAATTAAAATTTTAAAAAAAAATAACGATATCAAAAAAATAACGATATCAACATTGCAACTGCTATGGAAAAGGCTGGCAGCATGTTTAACCAATTAATCAAATACAAAGAACCATCTAGTAGAAAACTACAACTAATACCCATGGACCGAAAGACACTAAGAACCATTGGAAAGTTTTCTTAGTGGCAAAACCCATAGACAACTAATACCCAACTACAATAACAATCAAATCAAAAAACCCTTACCTGAGATATGAAATTGTTGAGAGGGAAGAGCAATGAGAGAGGCAATGTGGTGAGTGAGAGTGAGAGGTATGAGAGTTAGTGAGGCTGAGTGTATGGGTGAGAGTTGAGGCTGCTCTGTTTTTGGGTGAGAGGTTAGTGAGGCTGAGTGTGGACTAAATAAAAGTATGTAGAACGCGTGTTTTAATATTAGGTCTCAGAGAAACTCAAGTCTTATAGACTCGAGTTCTATTCAAAATTTAATTAAAAAGTAGGCGTGTGTTTAATTGAATCTCGAGTCTTAAAGACTCGGTTTTTGCTATGTAAAAATTGAGTCTCTAAGATTCGAGATCTATGTGGCAGTTTTTAGCCAATTCAGCAGTTCACAATAACTGCAAAGCGAGTTTATAAAACTCGAGTTTTAATTGAATCTCGAGTTTCTAAAACTCGAGATGTTACTTTTCTAAAAACTTTGAAACGGTTACTAACTTACTACTTTGAATCTCTATTAACAGCTACTTTGCAAATTCCCTCAATTGTACATCCCAGTTGATTGTAAAATCTCATGCCCATTACAAAACTGGAAACCCCAGAAAATATAAAAGTGAACAACGCCCAGAAAATAAATCAAAGGAAAAGCTAACATGCAAAAGCTACAAAGAAATTCCAATAAAAAACAGAACTTGAAAACGTCAAAGGAATTGATACAATACCTTAAATTAGGCAGTGTCCCATACAGCAAAAAAAGTAGTTCATACGGATTAATCCAACATAACATCATTCAAAGCAAAAACAAAACCCACAATACCAAAAAAAAAAAAAAACCTAAATCAACGCTCAAGAAAAAAAAAAACTTTATTGGTATTGGTTCCTCCAAACCAGCTGTCATGGCGATGGTGCAAACCTCTGAACTCAGTCTCCAAGAAGAAGAACAAAGAGAAAAGATAGAAAAAGAGTCGTTGGCAGCGTGGGCTGGATGGATGTTTAAATAGGTGTAGGGGTCGGGATGGAATGGGCTTTCTTTTTTGAATTTAGAATAAAAATTAATGGGCCGTATAGCATAACCCGGCCCAACCTTCTCCTTTAGGAATAGTTGTTCTTTGAATGAAAATTAAATAAACCTATACCAAGCATCATCTCCTAAACTGAATTGAAGACCATTGAAAAATATAATGGAAAAGAATATTATGACTCTAAACTTGTTAAATTAAACACGCACTAGCAGGGCTCAAATGTGAGTAACATGATACTTAAATAATATAATGATAGGTAGCTAGATTTAAACTCGAAATGTCTCCGTTAAAACACCAGAAAGTGCTAGTTAAGTTACAAAACTTTTGACAATCCAAGTTAAATGATACATAAATACTTGAGATCATATAGTTCAAAGTTGTTCGCTAATCTTATCATCAGCCCAAAAGAACCAGAAAAACAAAAACTAGATGTGGAGCACCTAATGTTATCGATCTCATCAATTGTATGTGTGCATGTAAAATATAAATAAAGTTGGATTTCTTGCAAAAGATAAATAATTATTTAAAAATTTAAAAATAAAACATAACATTTTTTTTTTTTTGAGAGTGAAAACATAACACGTTAGGTAAAGAAAAATAAGCAAATAATTATTATGAATTGCACTTTAATCTACTTAATACTAGTTGTAGATCCAATAACGAAAATATTCATGCTTGAGAATTGTACCTTAAGTTAGTGAATAATTTCATCAATATCTTCATTCAAAATAGAAAATTTAAATATAACTTTAGTATAAGTGAAAATGGTTCAATAAAAACCTAAAATTGTATAACTACGGCTATTCTCTATATGGCTTAAATGTACTAAATAAGAATTTTATCACCAATACTATGTGAATAAACAAAAGAAAAAGGCTCAAAAATAAAATGCTTCATGTGTTGAAAAGCAGGTTGAAGGAAGGGAGTTTGGTCAGTGATTAGTGAAAATAAGCATTTTGATCAACAAAGTAAGGTGGAGTAAAGTGAACACACATATGTGATTTTGGACCGAACATCTTTTGGATTCGACATGTAAATCAATAATATGCAGAGTACTCGAGTTTTGAAACAAATTTATAAATATACTTTATTTATTATAAAATTTAGAATATATTCAACTAATGACTAATTTAATAATCACTTATGTAATAATATTTAACAATGCTAACTAAATAAATCAAATTAACAACATACACATTCAAATTAATTGAACTAAAAACAAATAATACTAGACATTTTCTTCAAGCAACATACACATTCAAATTATTTCTTCAATGACATTTTCTTCTTCATTATCAACATTTATTATGTCTTCTTGTTCTTTTATTTTAATAATTTTTTCTTTGTGTTTTTTCTTAAAATTCTAGCCTCTTAGAATTATAACAAAAATAAAAAATAATTATATTTTCATTTAATACCTTCTTTATAGTATAGAAAAAAAATTTGCAAATATGAAAATGAAAAGCCCTCATGGATATGTTATTCGTAGGGCTCAATCAAGTAGCATAATAATTTTGTATTAAAAACAAGTCTAATAACTTGTTGAACTCAAATAAAAATAGAAATTTTAACCCAAAAAAAAACTTATTTTAAACTCATATGTTTATGTATTTTATAATACGTTCATGAGCACTTCTAATATGCCCCTACAATACAGATCTTTTTATACACAATACGATGCAGTCAACTATGGTAGTAACTCTCAAATTAGGAGAATGATTGAGCAATTTTAAAATTTGGGAGAGACATTGTAAATTGTAAAAATGTGTAATTTATCATAATAAATACTTTAAATACCCAATTAATTAAAAATATAGAATTTTGTAAGTGTCACACACTCGCACCTAATGTAATTCACTAATTTGAACCTGACCTTCATAAATTTCCATTCAAGGATTATTGACAAATTAATAATTGAGTTGAATTGTTTTCCTATACCCTTCATGTACTGCACCCACCTAAAGCCCTGAATCTGAGTAATAGCGGAAGAAACCTGGAAAGAGTTGGTAATTATTGAGTTCACTCGAGTGTCCATTTTGGATTATCTTAAATTCATTGGCTACTTTGACTTTAAAATAAGGTAATAAAAAATACAGTTATACTTTGAGAAAAAAAAAACAGCTTCAAAAAGCCGTACATAAACTAACTTCTAAAAAAAAAATTAAAAGCCAGCTTATAAGCTTAAACAAATAGACCATTGAAACGAACAGAAACTTTCCACTACTATGAAAAGAAGAAAAACAGTTAAAATGAAAGGAGGTAGTTCACTAAATCAAATTAGCACACGTGTTCGTGTTCCTACGTTAAACAAAACCAGACACTGAAGAAGAAAAAAAAAGAAGGTAAAATACAACCTCGTGGCACAGGGCAGTAGCCAGTCAAGGTCTCTTCAGACCAATTAATGAAGAAGAATCATCAGATTATTAGACCCGCAGAATGCCTATGATTGGCCACTTTCACACTCACTACAAGACCCTGAAAAACCAGGAGGTGACTTGACTTGACTTCACTTGAGACTCAGATTAGTAGCTGTTTTGCCATATCTGTTGAGACTGCTTTGGTGGTTGGCCTTGAGAGGCACCAAGGGATGCTGCATCCCTCGGGTTTTGTTGCTGATGTTCCATTGACAAACCACCAGTTTGGGAATGATAGTAATTCGGGTAACTGAAATGCTGTGATGGCTGCTGACCTTGCCGATACCCACTCGGCTGCTGATTCTGCCCCTGGAAGCTGTAATATGTGCTTGGAAGAGCAGAAACTGTTCGGGAACCAGGCCCATGAACCCACATCGCTGAATTATCATTCTGAATACCAATGGAAAAAGGAGGACCAACTTAGTTTCAGAAGAACTAACACAACATAGAGAAAGAAACAACTGAAATCTGTTACTTATCAATTTGGTGGCATTTTACAACAGCATGCACATGATATTTTTCTCTACACCGTCTATCATGCCTTTGAAACCAGTCATTTTCACTGACTTGAATAATGAAATGGAAGCCTTTTTCTAGTTAATTTTTATTGACACGTTCTGATCATGGAATATTCCATTTTCACATTAGAGAAACAGCATGTAAATAAAAGGAACAGAAGGTAAATATGTAATATTTACGATGTTTCCAAAGCCATGTAGTGAAAATACCTGCTGAAGTGAGATCAAATGATTACTGTCCTTGTATTGAGAACTTAAAACATCATCATAGCCAACCGTTGTGCCTGTAGGTGCAGTTGGTGGATTCAGAGGAAAGTTTCCCCCAGGAATGCTGGTTGAACTCCCAAAGGCATATCCAGAGGGAATAGCTGCAGATTGAGGCAAACTGCTGACAGAAACACTATTTTTGTATTGTGGTAGCATTGCTGCCAGAGACTGATGGTATGTGTTGTTACCAGCAAATCCCTGCTGGTAAGCAGAGGGCATATACGTGTAGCTCTGAGGCAAGAATGGATAGCTGATCATGTTGGCAAAATGTCCCAAAGGAAGAGTAGGTTGGGAATAAGGGTGCACAGCAAGGTGTTGAGGAAGAGCAGGTCCTGTAGCAACGCCAGCACCAGGCAGCGTCTGAGTAGGCTGAGGTGTAGAAATACTACCTGCTCTCAAAGCCTGCACACAAACAAGATAATGGTCAGAAGAACTGCATCCCTAGCACTTCCTGAATTTATTAAACTACTATGTCTTCTTAACACATGCAGTTAATTGTCTATGATTTTTTTCCCTCTTAAAAGCAATTACTTTCTTGGACAAGTTTTAGCTACTTGAAACATGCAAACTCACAAGGTAAAAATATTTTTGATATTTTTTCTATTTAATTACTAACAAAATTCTTATGCATTATGTATGTGAAGCGTAGATCCAAAGCCAGAAGTGCAGGGGCACCAGGCCTAACACAAGACAGCTGATGGCCAGTTCTATTCCCACCTTCACCCACAAGGCTACAACATGGAGAGCAGGAGGGGCAAGGTTATTCCTTTATAATTGTCGGTGCAGAAAGGTTCTAATACAGCTTGAGTGCTTGAATTATTAACTTCATCTCGGCAATAAGAACTTGATCAGAGCAAGAGAATGACACTTATCCTGAGAGTTAAAGGAAGCAACCAACTGCTGTCTCTAGTTGCATCATCACCAAAACTGCACTTTAAATCAAAATTGCAAGGATATTGCACTGTAGCTTTACCTTGTCTAGTTGCATCATCACCAAAACTGCACTTTAAATCAAAATTGCAAGGACATTGCACTGTAGCTTTGACTTGTCCATAGAGTGAAGCACTTTTATCCTACTCCAGCACAATACAATGAATATGTGCTTGGCTAAGGAAGCTTCAATGTTTTATTCCTATTCTTTTAAAGCTTAGGGAGATGGGTGTAACAAAGGGGTGTTCAAGGGAGACTAAATGACAATGCTAGCTGCATTGAAAGACAAAGGCAAGTGCTTATCCAAGATAGGGTATGTGATTGACAATGCAAAGGGAGGCAAAGTGCTTGAGGCGGAGGACTTTCAACCATAGGCAGGAAAATAATGAACCCACATGCTCAGTACTTCAATAATGTAGCAGTGTGGCTTGAGGATGTACCAGACTTTGTTACAAGTCGTATTCACAACAATGCTATTCATAGAACAGGATGATAATCTACTATCTTTTCTCGTACATAAATAAAGAAAAAACTTAGGGAAACAGAGAAGTTCATGGCAGATGGTGAAGATGAATGTTGCAAAATAAGTGACTTCTTTGACCTGAAAGCTTGAAAAAACATCATTTTCTAGATTTTCATTTTAGATTGTTACTTAAATTTTTCAATCTTTACATGTCAATTTTCTACACCCATTAAACAAGTTCACTGTATAAACAGAAGGTTTTAGGAAAAGCAAGACTAAGTCAAGGCAAACCTAAAAGTAATTCTTTGTTTTTTTTTAAGAATGTTAAAAAGAGAGGAGAGAAAGATATGAAGGCAAAGAGATACTTAAATCAGATCAATTTTATTTTCAGGATTAATCTTCCATGATAATATGGAGGATTGAGAGCCCCCCACAATTTAAAGAATAAGAATAAATTGAGGGGAAAAGCTCCTATAGTGGTGCATGAATTATAACTATCTACCAAACTAAAGTTAAATTTCAGGCCTCTTTACAAAGCTGAAAGAAACCACATGGTCCAAAAAGGTTGGAATCATTGGGAGATTACTAGGAAGAGAAGATTTAGACTCAGAAACAATTTTCACTTGGGAAGCTAAATAAAACTTCTAATGAAGTGAAATTGAGGAAATTAATTACTGTTCAACCATGTGTAGCAATGACCAACAGTGCACCAATAAAAGGCATTCGGTTAGTTTAATGCAACATCTGGGCAAAATGAAATCAAAAAAAGTCAACCTATGCTCACAGACAGAAAAATAAAGCCTTCATATAACACAAAACTGATTCTTTCTAGATGGCCAAGTGAAGTGTAGCTAAGTCCATATAGTTATGTAAAGATTTGGCCTAGTTAACTTCTAAATGTAGTTGTTGATCAACAAGGATGTTTTAGCAATGTGTACGTATGCACCAATGAGCTTTAGCAGTCTAGCTCAAACAGCACCTCCTCCCCCCTTGTAACAAGGTGGATGGTAAGGTCATATAGGTTAAAAAGACCCTCCTCATGTGTGGTTACCATTTTTTTTTTTAAACATTTAATCTGTATGTCATTTTCTACCTCCAGTAATCTTAATTGGTTACATATTTAGGGATAAAGATCCTCTCCATTTGTTTTTGAAATGGAGAAGTTCCATTACATGGTGAAGATTTATTAATCTGTCATGAATCAAAAGGTGTACATGTTGCGATGACATTTAAAATCAGCCATCATTCTTTATTTGGTAAGGCAATATTTTAAATGACATGGTACATGGCACATGTACCCCTTTTTTTTATGATAGATAACGTAAAATATTATTAAAAATAAAGCCAACCCGAGTACATTGGAGATGTACCATGGGGGCACAAATCAGGAACCAAAATGCGTACCTCTTTAGATTAATAAAATTTAACTCTTTTGTGAAATGGTCCATCTCCATTTCAAAAACAAATGGAGAGAATCCTAATATGGGGGAAAACAAAGATAATAAACAAAGAAGATCCAATACAAGTTGTAAAATCTGTTTCTTTGAACATAAAGCAGCATGACTTTAAAAACTTATTCAATAAGCTAGAGTAGAGAAGCACCTCTGGCATAGACATGGTGGGACCGCTAATAGAAGAAGCCACATTGCTGTATTTTGTGGGCATTGATTGTGTCACAGGAAAGGGTGAATATGCAAAATCCTCCCTTGCAGTCTGAACAGATGAAGCCAACAAACTGCTGGGCAACGAATTTGTATATGCCTGCTGCTGAAACAATATATATAGTGAGTAGTGAGCTGAAACATTTAACGGCATCAATTTCAAGCTCGCCTAGATTAATGCATCATATACATGCAAACAAAGGAAGACAAAGCAACCAAAATAAGCACAGCAAGAGCATGAGAATATCAAGATCATACATGCACAACAATGCTAAAGCTTGAGTTAAATAATGACAAAGGATAGGCTTCATTGCATGTCCCTTCTAGTCCCCTCACTCAGTATATTTTCCTGATATAGCCATATAAAAAATAACTATTTTTTCTTTCCTACTCTCTTTTTTCCCCCTTTGGAAGCAAAAAATAATTTTATTTGGAAAGGAAAATAATAGTACATGATATATGAATCAACCACTCACACGCTCAAGTTTGTATAAAATTCTGAATAAGCACATGAGCAAAGGTTGACTAGATTAGTTGACCAAACATACAAACTTCCTATCATGGATTGCTTGATAACATGGCAACAGCAATGTTTTTCTATTCTTCTCACAACAAATTGTCCACAACACACATAAAGGAACAGCACCCCAAATTTTCAAACATTGTATTTATAATAAGTAATAACGTTTTAGTGAAAATTAAACAGAAGTGATCCCCATGTACAGAGGAAGTGTACTAAGGATGCAACAAAACTTCAACTAAATTTACATAAATCTAGAAAATTCTCTAACGTAGAAAAAGAATGGCCACTTAAGGCAGCCAAGTGCCAACCAATCAAACACGGATCGTAAAAGATACAACTTTAGCTCCATAGACAAAACACCCAATCCCATCAAAAGTACAAAGATTCATCTCCCTCCAAATTCAAATAAAATAAAATAAATGAGGAATGGCCCCCATACATTGACAGAATGATTGTTTCTCAAGCCCCCCTCCCAGCACATCAAATTTTCAAACATCTATGCCAATGAAAGCTCCCTTTCCAACAACTTAACATTTGAATCACTATTCTCGCGCACAAATGACCATATCTCTCACCACTGAACAATGAAGAAAATGATGTTCAATTGATTCCTCACTATTCTTGTGCACCACACCAATCAACAATCAAAAAATTTCTTTCTGAAGATTATCTACCATCAAAAGTTTGCCCAATGCTGCCGTCCATGTGAAGGAGGCAACCTTTCATAGCACCATGACACTCCAAATAGTCCTCCAAAGAAAAATAATACCTCTAGAACCCCAAAATGCATCCTAGTATGAGTGAACTTCAAAATTTCCTGCTTTAAAGGTCTCCAAAATATTTATCTTCTCCATGTATAGTGAGTAGAATGCTATCAAAGACGATCTCCACAGATTCCAACTCCCAATCTTGGATTTACCAGCTGAACTGAGGATTCCAATTTCGCCTATCTCTCAAGCAAGATGCTATGGAAGCATTCTTGTCTACTGCAATCCAAAATAAATCCTCCATAATAACATCTTTTAAGGCAAGAATCCACACCATAAATCATGCCAAAACCAAGCCCACATACCTTCCCCAACAGAGAACTGAATGTATCTATTAAAGTTTCTCCAACATCATTGGATAGATTTCCGGAGACTTGCCCTTACTCAACATTGCCTAATTCCATTTTTCCATTGCTGGATTCTCATCACCAATGCAAACCCTTTTACTCCCCACTTAATTAATTTTGGCAAATACTCACCTATTTTTTCTTTTTCTAAAAATTAATTAGCATTTTTTATTAAAATAAATATTTAGCACTTCACAATTCTCAGTAGTGATGTTAATGACTATCATCATTGCCTTCACCACAACTCAAATAACACCACAGTTTATGCATTTGCTTAATGCAGTAGGGTTGCATAAATCATAGCCAGAAGAAAGCACTTGCTAGCACCTGATTGACGGTGCACAGTTGCAAGAGCTATTTACTACAGTCCTTAGAGACCAAGTGACTCCCTGTCACAACTAAAGCCAATACCTGTCAAGCCACCAAGCTTATCATTGTTGACAATAAAAGGCTAACTCCGAAATGAGATTAATTCACGTTGAATGATTAGCAAAGTATTCCTTGAGTGACCCCATGCCAGAGACCATCGAAATGAGGTCAACAATGAGAAGGCCATAAGGCCAAAACTTCATAATTGATTCCATCTAGGAAATGTTCACATGTATAAACCAGCCAAGTTGTGGTCATGTCCACGTGTCTGTTGCACACCTAGAATCTCCAAGAAAAGGGGGTTTTTCAGCCCAATAATTGTATTTGAATCTTATGAAAAAATTATTTGTTGCTTCTCGTCGTTGAATTCACTTAACAGGAAGCATGTGAACTCACACACATACAAAATAATATAGGACTCATGTAACATGTGTCACTATTCATTTGCTTTCAAACACTGTAGAAGAATGTGCCCAGTATACCTTTTTAGCTCAACAACTTGAACAACATGTTCTAAAGTCTTTTTTTTGATAGGTTTGAACAACATGTTCTAAAGTCATTAGTTTTTCCTCACATTTCAGTCAAGAAAAGTTTGTACTCAAAAATTGTAATATGAACTGTAATCCCATCGGAAATACTCGGTTATTTATCAGACTATATATACACATGTTCTATAATTGTCACAACGACACATAAATGGGCATGTGCCAGGATTGAAGAGCTACTATATTTTTTTCTAATAAGTCATTGAACAGCTACTATATTTTTTTATGATAAGTCATTGAAGAGCTACTATATATGTATCAAAGAGCGGCTCAAGCTGTTGCGCACACGCCTTGGGTTTATTTTCACAAATATTATCACAGATGTATTGCTAAGCAATTTGTCCTACAAACTCATCCACCTTACATCCATATCTTCCTAACATTTAAAAATTTTGGAGTGTCCTAAATCTGTTTCCATAATTCAAACATTTTAAATTTTCTTTAATTTTCTCAATCTTTCCCCAGATTTTTATAATTTTTTGCAGTATCATATTGCACTGTTTCCTCAACAACATATTTGAAAGGATGAAAATTGTCTTGAAATTGAATCTTATAAATTAACCAACAAAAAATATAAGTTTTTTATTGAGAAATTATAGAAATTTTATTTATCAAAAAAGAAATTATAGACATTTCAATAGTTTCTTTAATATCAACTCATGTTCTGCAATATCAAAATTTAACTTATGCCAATCATAAAGTACACATGAAACCATAATTTTCCACATATCCAAGGTAAAACTGAGGGTTTTATTATATTACCATTACACTTGAGAGAGCGGCAAGACTCTGCATTGGTGAGCTAGTCTGTGGATGAGTAAATGCATTATTGAATTGTTGGGTATTTTCATATGTAAAATCAGCTGCAGATGAAGGGAATGCATATTGATTCCCCTGAGCAACTTCAGTGGTTTCCTGTTTCAACGCCTCTGGTTGTGAAACTGAAGGAGAATCATAATTCACAGTGCCCCCACCAGTTCTATGAACTAAATTTCCATCCGAGGTAGTGTTGAGATGCTCATCCCCATAATATTCAGGATTCCTGCACGATATATATACATATATATAATTTTTTTTTGGTAAGGACAATTATAAACAACTGAGCAAGACAGTAATACTACAATAAACAGGGCATACCGAGAGTCTGAGTGCCCAATTGATGAAACATCTGCTGCTGAAGATGTCTCCTCCAAGTCGCTTGTCAAGGGCCTAGTTGCAAATGACCCAGATCCTGAAAAAGCAGCACCAGTGCCAGATCCAAAACTCCCAAAGCTCAAGTTCAAGCAATCTGGAGTATGGAGTTGGAGGTGATTTGGAATTATTACAGGAGGGTTATCCTCTTCAAGTGGTGCTTCCCGATCTTGCTTTTCTAAATCTAGTTGCTGCAAGTTTGCAGCGACTGATGAAATACCATCTTCAGCTGATAAAAAATAATAATAAAAGAGAAAAAATGTAATAAGCTGATGTGTTGGAAAAACTCAATTACATATATAATGGTCACTTTCAATAATGTAGGGAAAATCTATTTAAGGAATATATGTGTGTATGTGAGTATATCAATGAAAAATGGTAAGGAAAGATGAAGTGTACACAAAAGCAATATGGAAATCATTGTAGTCACCTTCATTATGCTCCAAAACATGCTTGTGGGGCTGGTAGGAATTCATTTCCTTATAAAAGCTATTATCAAGGACAGATGTACCTCCAGAATTGTCCTCTTGCCCATTTCTACTGGACACAGAAGTAGATCCAACACGGTTCGCATTAAGCATCTCAATAGGCAAATCCTCTGCTACCTGAAGCTCATCTAACTGGTATTTTGTATGACGATTAACTCTATCCAAGGGTAAGTGAGATGGATCTGCATATGGCTCAGTGTCGGAAGGCGCCTCTACAACAGAGGGTAGACTTGAAGTAGGTGGCTCAATTGCAGGCCATTCATCATTTGGAGGAAGTTGCTGGCTTGTGAAAACTCCTGGCTCAGTATTAATGTCTGACACCATGGAAGCATGATCTTGCAAGGAATGCAAATTATGATGTGCTGCCGCAGAAGAAGTTGCCAAAACATTTTGATGGTTAGCACTCTGGAGAGGGGGACTTGGAACAGCAGAAGCCTTGCCATGTGGCTTACCCATCTTAACAATGTCAGCCATTGATACATGACCTGGGCCCCCCAACCAGGTAGATTGAAATCCAGAAGGCTGTGTTGATGATGATATCCCATCACTTGTGCCCACTATTGGCAATTTAATTTCTGGGGCCACAGAATCACTGCAACAAATTTTTAACTTAAATGAGAAACAATGAACTCCACATCGCAGACAAACTTATTTGGAGAACAACCATCCCCTTGGATGCAATCTATAACATCCAGGGTATACAAATATTCCAAGTGTGACAAACTCAATTTGACTTCCACCATGTTTCATAAGGCTGGACAAGTAATTAGACATCCAGAGAAGCAAGAGAGTTCCATTAGTCACTCTATCTGTTAGTGATTTTCATAAAATCTACTTTTAGATATTCATTGAAGGCCTGTTTGGTTGAGCTAATTTTTATCCTAAAAGGAAATGTACAGCATTTGAAAGCATAATCTTTTTTTTTGATAAGTAAAAAGCTTTATTGATATCAAAAAAAAGGGGACACCCTTGTACACTGGGAGAGCTTTTGAAAGCATAATCTTTCCCAAGGTAAAAGTATACTTTAACACAATAAACAAAATAAGTTCATCCAAACACACACTAAATCAACTCCAACAACTAGCAAACAGCACTATACCAGCAATGTTTATAGGTTCCCCCACAATTTTAAGGAAGGAAATAGATTCTACAGTCTACAGCCTTTTCCCGCAACACATTAGACAATTGTTGCAAATAGACATTATTATTAGCAAACTAAGCTCTCACAACAGACAATTCCACAATTAATTCAAGTTCTCCATAGCTTAGGAAACTCAAAACTTGTAAGTACTATCTTTCTTTCTATAGGATTATCAACCATTTCAACTTTGTTGTTGATTGCCACCTTAAAAAATTAGATCCAACAGACAAGGGAACCAAACTCAAACTTCCAAGACTTGGGAAGGAATGCACCATGTTTCCCATTAAAACTAGGAGCAAATATCTCATAGAAAAATATTCTGCAGCTGTAATCAACAAGCATGTCATCGGTAAAAGATAGAAACAAATTCATATGGCTAATAATGATAAGCACACCTTCATAAACTAATCAACAACCTTAGAAAGCGCTAATATGCTTTCTAAAAAACTAAATCCATTAAAAAGATGGTAAAGGGAAGCCACCCGAAAAAACACACAAACTTCACAAGAACTGATGACGAAACCAAACAAAAAAAAAGGGAAGGAAATATTAAGCATGTTAATAGTCTATTAAAATTAGGAAAAGGACTTAATGAAGATGTTTCACTCTCTTCGTTATACTAGTTTTTTAATGCTTTCATTTATTTTTATCATCACAAAGAAATCAAGAGCATCAGATGAAAAGGACTATAGGCATATTAGCTTGGTTGGTGTGCCTTACAAGCTGGTAGCCAAGGCTTTGGCAAATAAATTGAAGAAGGTACTGTAGAAAATACATTCAAATTAACAAAATGCAATTATTTCAGGAAGAAAAATGCCTGATTAAATTCTTATTGCCAATGGAAGTATACTAAAATCAGGAAATCCATGGTGTGTAAGCTTCGCCTATATAAGACCTATGATAATGTAAACTAGAGATAGCAGTTTTGCATTTGACATTGTATTCCACTGGTAAGATTTCCTGTTCTTGTTAATAGGAATCCAAATTGAATATTTCAACAGGGCTAAACAGTTAGAACAAAAGGACCCTTTATCCCCATTATGTTTGTTTTGATGAGAAAGGTATTGAGGTCTAATGATTATTAACAGCAGTCAAGTGAGGGTCAGTGTCGCGCTTCCAAATAGAGAACACCAATAATGGGGCACTGCTGATTTCTTATCTTTTGTTTGCTGATGATACCTTGATTTCTTGTGGGGTTGACTCGCAAGGGATTATTTCTTTGCAGTGCTATTACTTTGATCCAAGGCAAATTCCAGGTTGAAACTTAAAAGTGAACTTGAGTAAGAGTGGGCTAATACATATAAGAGATTAGAAATATAGAAGCACTAGCTAAGTTGACTTGGTATAAGATGGGTTGTCAGTCAGTTACGTTTGTCTATTGGGTTCTCTACAGATATGGATATTCTTGGGATGTAATTCTTGAGAAAATGCTAAGGAGGTTGGCGCAGTGAAAGAAAATGTATTTAGTGAAAAGGGGTGGAATTACTTTGATTAAACATATGTTGTCTATTTTCCCCACCCAATTCAATGTCAATCTTTAGCATGCAAGGGCTACTAAGAGGCATGAGAAATTACAGAGAGATTTCTTGTGGGGTAGCATACATGACCTACAGAGGTTTATTTGATAAGCTCAGAGAAGGTTTGTTCCCCCTGCAATTATGTGGATTGGGAGTTCAAAAGCTTGGAGTCTTCAAACAAGTTCTAATGGATTTTAGCGATAGGTCATGGAGAGTGATATTCTTTAGAGGCTGTGAGGACAAAAATAAGGGGAGAGATGGAGTCGATGTTGATTTGCAAAGACATGCAACTTCCACATAGTTAGTTTATGGAAACGCATTAACTGAGGGCTTCGGTTTTCAACCTATGTCGAATCCTATGTTAGAGACAATAGCATAAGCGTGGAGATAAACCATTGAAACTCTTATTCCTTCAATTGTTTAATATTTGGCAAAAGAAAGAAGCCACAATGACTGATAATTAACTTCATAATAATCTCCCTGTTACCCTTACACAATTAAGAGCTTGATCTGTTGACAATTTTCTCCATATGTTATATTCAATAAAGATTAATGAGATGGGCTTGAATAGAAAGATATGACCATTTTCAAAGAATAAAAAAATTGAGGTAAAATCTTAGTATAAAGCTTTACAATGAAGCATAGGAGTTGACTGGTTGGAAATCACAATGGAAGATGAAAGTTCCTACAAAGGAATTTCTTGTATTGGACGGTCGTACAAAGTTAGGATGGTTGCTAAATCTTCCCGGTTGACCAAGTGAAAGTGTCGGCCAAAGGCGTGTGGATCTGTAAAAAAGAAAGTACATTCGTGTTAGCAGCCAAACAGTACAAACTATAACAACGCAAAAGATCAACCCTCTCCTACTCCGAATACCCCACCTGGTGCCCCCTCTTCTGTCGGACAGGGAAGGCCGTCGTGCCACCTCCCTGACACGATGTGAAAGTCCTTATTCAGTCCCTTGAAAAAAAAAAAAAACTGAGCATCGCAACTCATAGCAATTAATTGCATTGCTACTCCTTAATTTTCAAACCAAAAGCAGATATCAACTTAAGGTTTTTAATATGAAGAACCTGTATGAGGTAGGTCGTCGACTCGTGTGATTCCCAGACATGCTGAATGACGAAGATGAAGAGGCTGAATAAGCATGTGTCCCATTTTCCTTCTTATATGCAGGTTTACCATATAAACCACCAGGCTCTGACAAAAAATGAAAAATGATAAGTGCATGTTTAACATGGTTGCACAGCGATTTCGAACAAAATAGATCCGGGAGGTTGCTCAGTGACATCCGCATACCAGTAGAGCTAAATTGGCTTGAACCACCACGTCCAACATAGCGGTCTGCACCACCCCTACCACCACGATTTGAAGTGTTATTAGCACCGCGAGATCTGGAATCCGGGATGTCCTTGCTCTGAAGCAATAAGAGAAAGATTAGTAAAGAAGACTGACAAGAACCACGCTAACTAAAATGGTGAAAACTAAAGGAAATAGTAGAAGTGCCATAATCAGCCCAAGCAACCTCATAATCCGTGCATGAAAAAATGTGCACATTAAGCAAGCCTTAAATTAAAGGTTAATAGTTCAAGTAACACAACCACAACATTACTGTGCACAAAAAAAATCAGTATCACAAATTAGGAGCATAACAAAAGGATGTTACAGATTTAAAAAAATAAGATCCCATGAACGCACCTCTTTTTTCTTTTCTCGCTTGCTTTTCACCTCATGAAAGGGATCTACACAATTAATAAACTTAACATAAGAAACTAATACGATTATCAGTAACAATATGTAAGTGAAAAGAAACCCCAAAGGCATCCTTCTTTGTAAGGGGAACTGTACAAACTACAAAGTCAAATCTTAATGCCAAAAAAAATGCACAATGGAAATCAAATTCAAGAACAGTTTAAATATTCTACCTTCTTCAAAAAAAAAAAAAAAAAAGAACAGTTTAAATTTAACTCAAAAGGGTAAAACTTAGATACAGTACATTAGGTTCCCCAATTATATTCAACTTGACGAATACAACACAAATAGTGTTTTTTGTCCAAGTACAACTAAACTCAGTACACAACCTAAAGTACTACACCTAATACACTGTACCTGAGTTTTTTACCCTAATTAAAATATGTTTCTTTTATGTTCATTAGGAGTGAAAACAACAAATTTATCAAGCAATTCGAAAGTAAAGCAGATAAAAATCATAGTAACATACTTACTTGGTTAGGAATACTTAGGGCAAGGATTAATAGACTATAGAAAAGCCATAAGCTTACTAATAGATAACATTCTATTACTTAGGGCAAATAGAGAGGAGCGCTTAATTCTAAAGCAAAAAAGCAATAATCTGGAGTTGCACTCACTGATAGTGACAGCATTTTCTCAAAGAATAAAACTGTGCCCTAGACAAGAAAGCAGCATAATGTAAAATACCCTTTAACTTAAAAGATGGCCAATTGAAATTAAAAAAAAAAAAAAAAAAACTCAACCCTAACCAATACACTTCGGCACTCGGGGCCCAACTTAACGTACAAAGCCACAACTTTTGCCACAACTATCCTAAGTGACACAGCAGTTTCTCAAAGAATAAAACTGTGCCCTAAAAAAGAAAGTAGCATAATGTAAAATACCCTTTTAACTTAAAAGACGGTTGATTAATATAAAAAACTCAACCTTAACTAATACACTTTAGCGCTCCTTATCGGGACCCATCTTAACATACAAAACCACAACTTTTGTCACAACTATCCTAAGCGGTCGTTGGTCACTTTCACATGGACCCAGATAAATAAATAAATTAAAATTTTAAAAATAAAAAAAAAACATAGTAACATATTTACTTTGGTAAAAGTAAAACAATAATTAGGGCAAACAGAGATACATAGAGGTTAATTCTAAAGCGAAAAAAAAAAAAAGCAATAATCTGGAGTGGCGCACAGTGATAGTGATATACACCAGTATGGGTCAGTGAAATCAACAACACACAACCGTGCCCTAGAAAAATAATAATAATAATAAAGTAGTATAATGTAAAGAAAGCAATAAAAGATAGAGATAGAGATGTAGATTTGAAAGAAGCCATAGCCATGGACCTTGAGAGAGAAGACGATTAACGGCCTCGTCAGGGTCCATGTTACATTCTTTAAGCGTGAAATAGATCTCTTGCTCGGTACAGAGATTGTTCACTATCTCCTTCAAGCTCTGAACCATCTTTCTTGACGACGCCGGGATTGTGGAAATCCCATTATTGCCCTTCCCACCGCCGCCGCCACTTCCGCCTCCGCCTCGAACACTCATCCTCTCAGTGGGGGGGGAGAAGAAACTCTGGAAGTCTCTCGCAGATCTGACGAAGCCGATGATGCGATAGGGTTTTTCTTCTTCCTCTTTTCACTCGCTGTTTGGGGGTTTCGTTTCGCCGCGCGAGAGAGAGAGAAACAACAAACAACACTGAAAAGAAAGAAAGAAAGAAAGCCTATAATAACAAAGACAAGGTTATATCCAAACCTCTCTCTCTCTCTCTCTCTCTCTCTATCTTATATCTCTCTGTCTCTTGCACGCTTTGCACCGAAAACCCTTTCGCTCTCTCTCTCTCTCTCGCTCTCGCTCTATGTTAATTATTATACTCTCTCTCTCTCTCTCTTGCTTTTTCTCTCTCTCTGCGCAGTTTTTTTATTTATTCTTTATTTGGGGATTTTTTTTTTTTTCAAAAACTGTTATGCTGTTTGTTTGCCATTAACCTTTTTGTGTTTATTAATGATTTCATAATAATAATAAAATTACTTATACTTTTTACTAATTAAAATTTATATATAAGAATATATATATTACTTTTGGTTAAAATATAATTTTAAAATTTAAATAATAGTGTTTTACAAGAGGTAACCCATGATAACATTTAATAAATAAGTCACTATTTTGAAATTTTTAAAATCTCTTTCTTTTGTAATAAATTCAAGAGTTATTACGATTGGGAGGGAGGAGATTTTTTTTTTTTTTTGAAACGGGAGGGAGGAGACGTGAACCTTCATGTCTTACAAATTTTAAGTAATAGAGGTTTTATTTATGTTTTTAGTAAACTCTCCTAATAATTAATATAATAAGTCGTTTGATCTTTTATTAGTACCGTTTAATTTTAAATAAACTATCTTAATTATTTATGATGAAAATGTAACAATCTCTCACAAATAGATGATAATCATTTGGCACAAACACAATTTCTATGACCAACTTATTAATAAAAGAGTTTCACCCACAAAATAATTGTAAAATTAAACCCCGAACAAACTGTGGATAAACAAAAATTGAATCAAATTAATTACCTTGAGGAGCATATCCCTTGTAATGTGTATGCAATCCCTAAATATATGGTATAATTGGTCTAATTAAAATGAGACATATCAATTAAAAAAACTAACTCATCCTTATCTCAACAATATTATTTACCACTGCACACCTTTTGTGTGATAATCACTCTACAAGTATAAGAACTTATGAGGTGTGAGGGGGTAAGAGCCAAGATTCAAATCTCCAGAAGGGAGCTTCACACACATATACACTTAGATTAAATTAAAGTAAATTTTCTATCCTGTATCAAAAAGAATTTTTTTTAAAACAATAATATTTCTCTCTCTTAATTTTTTATTCTCTCCCATTAATGGCTTAAAGCCTCCTTAAAGTCATAACCACTAATTCTATATAAAAATAAATAAAAATAAAAACAAAATAAAAGGTCATAACCGTTAGTGCCTTAATCCTAATGGGTTCAATGCCCACTAATGCCCTCGTGAGGCCGAGATAATAGATATGACTCACCAATTTACCTGCTTGCATGTTCGAATCCAACGAGTAAGATTCTACTACGATAATGCTCGATTGGAAAGCTACTCTAATCGCCATTTCCTGACTTTTTATTCATCACGGAAGAAAAAATAAATAAATAATGGAACTAGCATTAACACCTTTATCTTTGACCACCATTAACACCTTTATATTTTAATAAATATTTTAAGAATCAATTAAATTAACTTAACGAATCATATTCAAGCATGCCTGTTATTGACTTATTGCAAGATCAGTATTTATTTAATCAATAAAAATGATTCTTTTATATCACATTGGTAAAAACCTTAACTTTGGCTCTTTAAAAAAAAAGTAGTTTGCTTTTAAATTCCATGATGATCTTACATGATTTTGGATTCTTTTGATAGAATTTTAGATGGAAAAGGGGAATTTGAATTGTGTACCTCTTTGTTAGAAATACTAGACTATGTCATTAAGTTACATGGTCATTGGATATGCAAGGTGGATATGGCTGTAAATGAACCAAATTGTTTATGAATAGCTCGAGCTCAACTCGGGAAAAAGCTTGTTTATGTTCATTTGTTTAGAAAACAAGCAAAGTTTAAGTCTTAAGTTCAGACTCGATTATTAAACAAGCCAAGCTAAAGCATAATAATGTATTCATGAGCATAAAGGCTCAATTTAACTGTATATAATATTATATTTTTATATGTATACAGTATACTTGCCTAAAAAATATATTTATATAGACTTAAAATTGAATTGTATAAATTTGTGAATAGGTTCATATGATATTGAATTATTATTTGTAACTTATTGATGATACAAACAGTCTATTTGTAGTAAAAATTCACAGAATTATGAAGAGGTAAAAGTATTTTAGTCAAAGTTTCACAATATAGGAAAAAAATAAGTTAATCAAGTAACTCACGAGCAAGCTCGAGCGTGCTTGAAAGGAAAATGGGTCACGCTTAAACATAAAAAAAAAATTGGTGATGAGCTTGAGCTTAGCTCGTGTTAAAATAAAAATAAAAATAAACAAGCTTGAACTTTTAATACTCAGCTCAGCTCGTTTAGAACCCTAAATGTGGATCTTAGTGCTAGTTAGATAGTTAGTTTTTATTATTTATTTGTTTTTAATTCAAAGAAGATTTCAGTGTTAGGTTATTCAAGGAATTTATGTTTCTTAAAAGACAAATAATAAAAATAAAAAAGAGGCTAATAATGAAATTTTAAAGACATAAAATAGCCATTTTTACAATTGAGTATGTCCGGGTTGAAAATGAAATATTTTTAAATAATTACAAAAGGATTTTGAGGCAAGCTTTTTCTAACTCATTATAAGCAAATAATAAAATCATTCATGTGTACTTTTAGTCACATTACTTAATCAAATGATTTATGCGACTTGTTTAAATAACACACAAGGTGATTTTATAAATGGCCATTTAATAGATTAAATGAAATTCTTCCAAATCGATTTAGAGGAAAATTTTATCTCTTACGAAGTAGGGCATCAAACTCTTAATAAAGGTATAATTGTGGTAGATTAGGATACTAAAGAGATTTTTTTCGACATAATTCTATTATATAAATTTTTTAAAATATTATCAATTTTTTGAAATATTATATTATATTATATCATGCAATCATTATGTGTAACATATTTTCTAATAATTTGGTAATTACAAAATATATGGGTGAGAATTTTTGTTTCTCATGACGAATGATGAGATTGTCTAGTTTTTTAATTGAATTAACACTTTTTGGTATTTCAAAGGGACAAAGTGTAGGTTTAACTTTAAATCATTGCCAAAACTATTGACGTATATTAATATATATATGATGAAGCAGGAACTTGCCTCGTCAGTATGTTCTTCGTCAATTTATGGACGACCTGTAAAACCTGTGTCACAGAAAGCACTCAGTGGATAAGGGCACCGGTATAGGGCCTGCCAAGGACCCTCCGATGCTTAAGTTAGCTTATTCTCTTTCTGGAAAAACTATAATTTGTATAGTTGTGTGTGTTCGTGTCCTTTTACCTGTTTTTCTTGGCTTTATATAGCCTTAGGCTGAGTTAATACTCAGCATACCGTTTTGTTGCAGCTAGGTAATCAATGCTTAATGATCGCAATTTAACTCTAACGTTTTCTGCTCATAACCGATCCTTAATTCTGCATTATTGGATGAAGGTAAAGGTTTTGTGCTGTTCATTGCTCACTTATTGATTACTACCTGGAGTTAATGCACGCGCGCTCGTCCATACCTTTGCTCATCATTGTTGGTGACGGTTTGTGAATGATGGACGATCATTTGTATGCTACTCGTCAGTTGCCCCCTTTATTCGTTTGTCATCTATCATGTAGACGAGCCAAGGAATATAGAAAGTCCGTTTTGGGCGGATCACTTTGTACATGCCCCGAGATCCTCGTCCCATCATATTTATTGTGGGGTGATATTTTCGTCAGTTGATCGCTACGTTCTGTGTTTATGTTGGCTGCACCGGTAGGTTTTCCTTGAGTTTCCCGTGCATTGAATTCATTTCCTTTTTTATCAAAAAGCCTTCTCATATTCCTCTTTTTCTTCTTCGTTATACACTAAGCTTGGAGTCCGGAACTAAAAGAGAGTTCCTGCACTTTCTGCATGGTAAGACTCATGTTTCTCTCTTAATGGTTGATTTTGATTTTATTAGGAAGGAGACTCCCTCTGTTTCGTTCTTCTTTGCTAGGTTAAGAGTGTTTCTTGAGTCTTCTGGTGGACGCCATCCCCAAGTAGGTTTATTTGTTCCTCGAAACTGTGGGGCTTTTAAGCCTGTTTTGATTGGCCTTTACCTTTTGCTTCATCGTTCTCTAATCGCCCATCATCTAAAGATGACTGCCATAGAGTACAGGGATAGCAACATTAGGTCCAGTGAGTTAGAAATTGGTTTGTCGTCAAGTGGTGAGTCCTCTGACAAAGATTTTGAAATCGTAATGTCAAAACCTTCATCGTCTTCAAAACCCTCCTCTTCTTCAAAAATTCCTTCGTCTTCAATCCCCTTTCACGCTCACTCTGAGTTTTGCCTTTTAGAGGCGAGGCATTTGAAATCTATCCGCAAGAGGTTTCAATTCCCTGAGGGAGTATCTATAAGATTACCTCGTCCTAATGAGAAAGCATGCACCTTTGCCCATGGCGAGGTGAGTTTTTACGAAGCTACTTTTTCATGTGGCCTTCGTTTTCCAATTCATCCTTTTATTATGCAGCTCATTTCTGCTTTGAATGTTGCACTTGGTCAGCTCGTCCCTAATGCATGGAGGACGATCATTGGTTGCATGTCGATCTAGGTGTCTGTCCATGATGGGGACATGATTACCCTAAATGAGTTTCTTTACCTGTATCGTTTGAAGCCTTCCACCCATTATGGGTATTTTGAACTTCTACCTTGGAATAAGGAGTCTAGAATCGTCTGTAGCTTCCCTACTTCCTTTCGTGACTGGAAGTCACGATATTTCTTCATTTCTGGATCTAGATGGGAAACCATGTCTAACGACCTGTAGGGTGAGGTCCCGTGGTTGCTACAAAAATTGGAAATCCCTTTTCTTGGTGCGTCTCTTTCTTCCTCTTCATTAAACAAATTGTTTTGAGTTTTATTGCTTTTATGATCTCTTTTTTGTTTCCTCTTTTGCAGTTGCTGATCGTCCTTTGTTGGAGGAACACTACCAAGGATGGATTAAGGCAGCCCTTGAGTTTGCCTTCACAGTTGACGATTTCGTCAAGCTGGTTGACCTTCGTTGTCTGTACGAGTGTTGTCTTGGACTCAAACCTTCTGCGTATGTTTTGAAGAAAATTGCCCAGGAAGAGAAGAGTAGGTTTTTAGTTCTTTCTTGTCTTACCTTATAGATTTTTACCCTACTAACCTTCTCTTTGCAAAAATGGCCATTAGGTACAGCAAAGACAAGTATGCCCATGTTAAGAACTTGAAGAATGAACCTTTGTCTCTCATTACCCCTGGATTAAAGAAACACAAGCTCAATGAAGGGAAAGACAAAACTCCTACCCTCCAATCACTTTTTCGTACTCCTTATTCTCCTACTCCTTCTCTCGAGATGATGACCTTCAGCCCTCCGACCACACGCTCTAAAGGAAAGGCCAAGGTTGGCAAGAGTGTTTGGGATGACCCTGCTACCGCCCTTGGACAAGCTCATAATGTCATTACTGACGACGAGCTTAAGGGTCTCTCGTCTATCTCTTCTCACAAACTGGTCAGCCATCATATTCACAAAGTAGTGCAGGTATTTCGTTCAACGTTTCTTCATCATTCGTTAAGTAGTTATATCTATTAAAAATTACTAACCCTTTTATTTTTTTTCAGGTTCTTAGTGAGTCCCTTCGCTTAACATCGGACTACTTGATCAGCGAGGAGAAGGTAGTAGTGGCCAACTCCAAGGTTGATTTCATCGAGGTCGAAAGCTCACGATTGAGGAAGGATCTAATTGAAGCTATAGACCAATCGACCAAGGCCAAGGAGAAGGTGAAAGAAATTAAGGAAGCACTGAAGATTGAGAAGAAGCTCGTCATTCAGAAAGATGAGGAAGTCCAAGTTGCCCTTCTGAGAACTGACGAGGAGTGTGAAAAGGTGATTGCCAAGTTCCTGGAGTCTGATCGCTTCTCTGACATGTAGTTCGAGCAGTACTTCAAGGGCTTTGAGCTTCTTCGTTGTTGGATGATGAAGCACCATAGCCATGTAACTAATTTTGCAAACCTGGACTTTGAAACTATTGACATTGAGATCCTGTCTGACGAGGCCAATGAAAAAAAAGGTGAAACCATTGCTGAAGCTACCGAGGTTGTTGAAGGAAAGGGAGATGTTACAGGAGGAGCTAATGACGAAGCTTAGACAGAGGCCGACCGTGTTGAGGAGATCGTCAATGTTCCTTGAATCAAAAATTTAAGTAATTTTTTTTTTGTTCCATTTAAATGGATGCCTCCTGTTTTGAGGCTTGAAATTTGGAAACAATGGGTGCCTCCTGTTTTGAGACTTTTGTTTGAGAAACAATACATTTATCTTGTCTAGAACTTCGAAGTTCTTATGATTCACGCTTGCTCTTTTATTACTCCGCTTAATAATTTAACTCGTCTTTTGAGTTTTTACCATGTGATTTCAGCTCATTGTTAGAGTCATTACCATGTCTATGATTTTCAACTCGTCATTTGGAGTTTTTATCATTTGCCTTGATTTTAACTCATCTTATGAGTTTTTTACCACGTTTGTGATTTTAGCTTGTGATTTTAACTTATCTTGTAAGTTTTTACCACATTTATGATTTTAACTCGTCATCAGAGTCTTTACCATATTTTGTGGTCTTAACCCCTTTGAGTTTTTACCACACTTTACGAGTTTCACTCGTCATTCGAGCTTTTGTCAATCTCATTTGTGATTTGTTGCTAGATTTCAGTAACTTTCCTTTCGTCATTGAACTTTAGTTTTGACATTTTGTCAAACATTGTTGAAAAAAAGGATGGCTAAACAAGCCTTATTATTTCATGCATTCCTCATATACGAGTGAATTACAAGGAAAACAACAAACTGAAAATAGCTTTAACAAAATACTTGAAAGAAAAGAAATACTTAGAAAAAATAATTAGATCTCGCTTATATGATGTGTCGTCAAGCGAGGTGCTCAAGCAGAGCTTTAGGCCAAGCAATAGCTTTCACTGGTAGTACTTATTGAGGTGTTCCACGTTCCAAGGACGAGGAAATGGATTGCCTTCCAAATCCTTCAAATAATAACTTCCTCATCTGGAGTAACGGACGACCTTATATGGACCTTCCCAAGTAGGCCCTAACTTTTCTTACACTGGATCCCTAGTAGCTTAGGAGACTTTCCGCAGCACCATGTCGTCAGGGTTGAACCTTCTGAGTTTCACCCTCTGATTGTAGTACTTTTGCATTTTTTGTTGGTATCGAGCCATTCTCAAGGCTGCCTCCTTTCTAACTTCAGCCAAACAATCTAAGCTGAGTCTCATTTTGTCATTGTTTGTACCTTCGTCGTAATGAGCTTGCCTAAGGCTGGAGACTTTTATCTTGACTGGAATAACTACTTTAGTGCTGAAGGCCAACTTGAATGGAGTTTCTCATGTTGGTGTTCTTGTTGTTGTCCTGTAAGCCTATAATACCTAAACAACTCTTCAGGCCATGCACCCTTTGCCCCCTCAAGTCGTGCTTTGATGAGTTTAAGCAAAGTACGATTTGTTACTTCTATCTGCCCATTAGTTTGTGGATGCCCAGGGGACGAGTAGTGATTTTGTATAAACTCCTTGAATTTTTGACTATCAAACTGACGACCATTATCAGATATGATCATCCTAGGGATCCCAAACCTACAGACGATGTTCTTCCAAACAAAGGTCTGTATCTTGTCTTTGGTGATTACTGTTAATGGTTCTGCTTCAACCCATTTGGTGAAGTAGTCGATGGCTACGAGCAGGAACTTCGCTTGCCTCTTTCCTAAAGGGAGTGGGCTAACTAGGGCTGTCAATGCTTGACCCAACCTGCGAACACGATACGAACCCGACACGGTTTTTTTCGGGTTAGGGTTGAGCCTTAATGGGTTTGGGTTATAAACGGGTCAACCCGAAAGCAACACAATAAGAAATGTGTCATAAGCAGGTCAACCCGTGTAACCTGTAATAGATACGTTTGACACACCAATTTATTTGTGTCAACCCGAAATGACCCACTTAACACAACCCGTTTAATTTGTATAACAAATAAATATTTATTTTATTTTAGATTTGTCAAATACCTTTTATATCCAACATATATTTTAAATTTAAAAAGAAAAGCGAGTAATTACAAAAACTTACAAGGGATATAATTGGAAATTGAAATTTTACAAACCCTAAATCTCTAAACCTTCTTATAAATATCTTTTTCTTTTTTTTCTTTTTTCTTTTAATTCTAGCCGTACTACTCACTCTACTATCTTATAGTTTCACACCCAATTCTCAAACTCAAAGTCTCAAACCGGTTATTGCTCTCTCTCTAATGTGTTTATTTTTTTAATGCTTTTGTTCTATAAACTTTGAACCCATGTGCCGTTATTAATATATGAGATATATTAATTGTTGATTAAGGCCACAGTTGTAGCTTTTGTCTTGTGCCATGTGTTTTTTTTTTTTTTTTTTTTTTTTGGTGTTTGTATTAGTGTTGGACACTATTTGCATATCTTGCAAGTGGGTTTATTGAGATAATTTATAAACTAGATGTGATGGGTATTGCTTTTAAAGATTACAAGAATATGGGTTGAAGACTTGAAGTGTGTGCATTGCTTTTGGGATTTAAAAAATATATATTTCTAAGGATATTATATTTAATATTATGTACGTTGAAATGAGTTGTATTACATTTGTGTCAACCCAACACGACTTGTTTATTAAGTGTGTCAAATGGGTTGGGTCAGGTCAACCCGCCTTATTAACAGGTTGGGTTAGGGTTGAAGGATCATGACACGATTATTAAATGGGTCGGGTTAGGGTTGAGCCATTTAGTCGAATACCCCTACCTTGACACGACATGAACCCGACACACTAACCCGAATTGACACCCCTAGGGCCAACGATGTCTATTCCCCACGTGGAAAATGGCCAGAGTGAAGAGATGCTCGTCAGTAACTCCCCAGGTATATGCTGCACGTTGCCAAACCACTGACATTTATCACACTTCTTCACAAGCTCAGCTGCATCCTTCTGCATAGTTAGCCAAAAGTAGCCTGGCCTAATCGTCTTTCCCACTAGGGATTTTGGTCCGGAATGGTTACCACAGACACCTTTATGTATCTCTCATAGCACATACGTTGCTTCGTCAGGGGTCAAGCATTTCAGGTATGGCATTGAGAATCCTCTTTTGTAGAGTTCTTCATCTAAAATAGTGAACCTTGTTGCTTGAACTCTGACCTTCAGCCGTCTCTGATGTAAGATATGATTGGTTCCATCCAGTTGCTTGGTTTCTGAATCGCAAGGGTCTGCAGTCCGTCAATACTAGGGGTCGCTTGAACCTCCATGAGCAGACCTATTGTTGCTTGAGCATTTTCGGTTAAGGCAAGTCTAGCTACCTCATAAGCAGCTGAGTTTTCTTCCATCGGGATTAGCTCGAGTTTAACGTTATCAAACTCATCAATGAGCTGGCTCGTCAGCTGTAGGTATTTCTTCATCCTTTCCTCATTTGCTTCATATTTGTTAGCTATTTGCCCAACAATCAACTTAGAATCAAACCTCAATCTCAAATTCTTGACTCCCAAAGCTCTTGCAACCCATAAGCTGGCAAGTACTGCTTCATACTCCGCCTCATTGTTCGTTGCTGGAAACTGGAGTTGAACCCCGTACTTAAGGACGTCATTCTCTAGAGACGTCATTATAACACCAACGTCTCCGAGTTTGTTACTGACGAGCCATCTAAGCAAGCTGTCCAATACTCTGCTGCTTGATCAGGGTCTGGAAGAGTGAATTCCGCTATGAAATCCATTAAAACTTGCGCTTTGATTACTGTTCTTGGCCTATACTCAATGTCGAACTGGCTTAGTTCAACTGCCCACTGGACCATATGACCTGCAGTATTTGGTTTGCTCATTGCTTTTTGGTTTGGCTAGTCTGTCATAACTATAATGGTATAAGCTTGGAAGTATGGAAGAAACTTTCTCGAAGCCACAATTAGCGAGAAGGCCATCTTCTCCATACGCGGATACTTCGCTTCGGCGCCCTAGAAGGCCTGACTAGTGTAGTACACTGGCCTTTGTATCTTGGATTCCTCACGAATCAAAGTAGAACTGATGGCTGTTAGAGATACTGCCAAGTATAAAAACAGATATTCTCTTTCAACTGACGGGCTTAGCAATGGGGGCTTGGCCAGATACTCCTTGAGACTTTAAAAGGCTACCTCACACTCATCCGTCCACTGAAAAGCCTACTTAAGAACTTTAAAGAAGACAAGACACTTGTGAGTGGCCTTTGAGACAAACATGTTTAATACTGCTACTCGCCCCGTCAGTCTTTGCACTTCCTTGACTGTTTTGGGAGAAACCATGTCGAGTATGGCTTTGACCTTCTCTAGGTTTGCCTCAATTCCTCGTTGAGACACCATGAAGCCTAGGAATTTTCTAGATGAAACTCCAAAGAGGCACTTCGCAGGATTAAGCTTCATCTTATACCTTCTCAAGGTATTGAATGCCTCTTGAAGGTCTGCAAGATGGGTTATAGCTTCCCTGCTTTTTACGAGCATATCATCCACATAGACTTCCATATTCCTTCCTATTTGCTTGCTGAACATCTGATTCACCAACCTTTGATAGGTGGCTCCTGCGTTCTTCAGTCCAAACGACATGACTTTGTAGCAATATAGGCCTTGGCTAGTGACGAATGCAGTTTTCTCTTGATCTTCTTCCTTTATTAAGATTTGGTTATAACTTGAAAAAGCATCCATGAAGGTTAGTAGTTCATGGCCAGCCGTTGAATTAACAAGCTGATTAATTCTGGGAAGGGGAAAACTATCTTTGGGACATACATTGTTCAAATCAATGAAGTCCACACACATTCTCCACTTTCCATTGGACTTCTTTACCATAACCACATTTGCGAGCCACTTTGGATAGCAGTTAAAAGTTTTTCCACCTCTTCCGTGATTGCTTTGCTCCGCTTTGGAGCAAACACTCGTCTTTTCTGCTGGACAGGCTTCTTTGTTGGGTCGACATTAAGACTATGCTCTATCACTCGTCTGTCGATCCTCGACATATCCTCATGGCTCCATGCAAAGACATCCAAGTTCTTTTTCAAAAACCCCATCAATTCATCCTTCAAAGTCTATTGAAGCTCCTTCCCTACCTTGGTGGTTTTGGAGGGGTCTCCTTCTATCAGCACCACGTTTTCCGCCTCCTCCATGGGTTTGGGTGGTTCTTCTTCTACCATTCAAGTGTGATTTTCTTTAGACGCTAGGACCGCCTAGTAACATTCCCGAGCCAAAAGTTGGTCCCCTACGATTTCTCCAGTTTTGTAGGGGGTTGAGAATTTCACTTTTAGGCAATATGTGGAAGTTACTGCCTTAAGACAATTAAGGGTTGGTTGCCCAAGAATCACATTGTAGGATGAAGGGCAATTGACGATCAAGAAGTCTACCATCTTCGTCACTTGAGCAGGGTGGGTCCTTGTTGTGATCTGTAGTGAAATTATGCCTTTTGGATAAACACGATCTCCGCTAAAGCTGACTAACGGAGATCCAAAAGGTTTGAGGCGCTTTGGGTCCAACTTCATCTGCTGGAAAGCCATCATGTACATTACGTCTGCTGAACTTCCATTATCCACCAACACTCTTCAAGTATTGAACCTTTCAATGGTTAGCATAATGACTAGGGGATCATCATAGGGTTGCTTAATCCCCTTCACATCTCGCTTGGAGAAGACAATATCGTCATTCCCAGTGCGACGATGTTTTGTCATTGGGTGATTGACATGAAGGCTGTTCACTTGCCTCTGAACTACCTTCCTTAGGGACTTGTATAATCCTCTAACAACTGGTCCCCCAGTGATAGTTCTTATCTCTCCCACGATGGGTTTAAGATTGTCTCGATCTTCCTCTAGTTGGTCATCAATAGGTTTCTTGTCTGTCCTTTAACGAACTTGATAGTCTTTCTTAACAAACTTCTGGAGCCTTCCCCTCTGGATCAACTCCTCTATCTATGCTTTCAGATCTCGACACTCGTTTGTGTAATGTCCATAGTCTTTATGGAAGCGGCAGTACTTCTTCGGATCTCTTCGCTTTGAGGACGAGCTCAATGGCTTAGGCCATTTCAAGGCAAGGTCATCTTTTATCTGCATAAGGATCTTGTCCACAGGCATTATCAAAGGGGTGAAGTTTAACTTCTTCTTTGATGATGCCTCTTGACTATTTTTGCTAGTATTAGCTTCCATATGACTATATTTGCGCTCCTTCTTCTTGTTTTGGGACTCTGCACCTTCGTCCTTCTTTCGTTTGCCTGTCAGTCCCTTTGCCATCAGTGCGTCTTCCCCATTCATGTATTTTTGCGCTTTAAACAGCAGATCCATCATCGAGGTTGGAGGAGTTTTCCCTAGGGAGAAAACGAGGTCAGGGTTGTTCAGCCCAGCCTGGAAAGTTGTCATTATCACCTACTCGTCAGCCTTGTCAATTTCCAAGACTGCTTTGTTGAATCGCTTCACATATGCCCTCAGGGTCTCTCCTTCTTGCTGCTTCACAGTTAGCAGGTAGGAGGTAGGCCTCTTATGGCGTTGGCCTCCAATGAAGTGACGGACAAATGAGTCACTTAGCTGGTTAAAGTTTGCAATGGACGCTGCAGTCAATTTACTAAACCATACTCGTGCTGCTCCCCTAAGGGTTGCTGGGAATGTCCTGCAAATAACTTCATCTGGGGTTTGTTGGAGACTCAGAAGTGTTTTGAATGCTCCTATATGGTCTAGAGGGTCTTTAGTACCATCATAGACTTCCAATTAAGGAAGACGAAATTTGGGAGGCAAGGGGCAATATAGAACGCTAGTTGTGAAGGGTGAGTCAGTCCTCTTGATCATGCCATCCAGGTTTATGGCTATTTTCCCTTTCATGGCGTTCTTGACCTCGTCCAACTCCTTCCTTATGTTTTCATTATCTGGTCACTACCACGAGTTGACTGCGCAGTATGTCTGGACTATGAGCCTCGTCATCGTTGTCATTGCGATTGCGTCGAGACTGCGACATAGTAGGAGTCTCCGGGCCCGCCCTCCGCTTCAATTCTTCATTCTGTTTCATCAACTTTTGCACGTTAGCAGTGAGTGCTTAAATTTGTTGGGCCATTACGATTGGATCCATAAGAGATGACGAAGTGGAAGTGTCCATATGTCTTAAGGAACTTTGTTGGTAGAGATACAATGATGACTTGCCTGAAAGAATTGCAACTCAATCGTTTCCCACTGACGGTGCCAAATTGATGAAGCAGAAACTTGCCTCATCAATATGTTCCTCATTAGTTTGTGGACTACCTGTAAAACCTATTTCACAGAAAGCACTCGGTGGATAAGGGCACCGGTATGGGGTCTGCCAAGGACCCTCTGATACTTAAGTTAGCTTATTCTCTTTCTGGAAAAACTATAATTTGTATAGTTGTGTGTGTTCGTGTCCTTTTACCTGTTTTTCCTGGCTTTATATAGCCTTAGGCTGAGTTAATACTCAACATACCGTTATGTTGTAGCTAGGTAATTAATGCTTAATGATCGCAATTTAACTCTAACGTTTTGTGCTCATAATCGATCCTTAATTTTGCATTATTGGATGAAGGTAACGGTTTTGTGCTGTTCATTGCTCACTTATTGATTACTGCCTAGAGTTAATGCATGCACGCTTGTCCATACCCTTACTCGTCAATGTTAGTGACGGTTTGTGAATGATGGACGATCATTTGTATGCCACTCGTCATTATATATATATATATATATATATATAATTGATGGATGAGATATTAGAAAATTACATGGTCATTGTTAAGAGTTTTATAGTTTAACTAGTTGGCATCTCACAATGTTTCCAATGGAGACATCCAAATTCAAATCCCCTACCCCCAATTATCTAATTATCATGAACAAAATCTAGCTCCAAACTAGTTTAGAGTAGCAGCTATATTTTCTACCCCATCACATGATAATTTATATGATTATCCATATGTATTATTTAAACAAATTACATGACTCATTAAAAAAATAAGGTGACTAATAAAAGTTTAAAACTACACATGAATAATCTCTTCAATTGCTATATAATTTCAAACATGTTTAAAGCAAACATTTGTACAAAGACATTCATGACTGCTCTTCCAATTATAGGATTAGGTGTGTTTGAATAAGTGGTCAGAAAACTGTGTTTTGAGTTTAAAATGTTATGTTCACAATATTTTCACAATAAATCTTAAGTGGCAAGTCGTTACTGGTTGTTGTTGTTGAGGCAAAAAAGTAATCTCAGTAGTAGATTCAAATTTGAACCAATAACAACTAACCATCTATAATTTGTTATGAAAATATTTTAGACGTAGCACTTCTCTTATAAAAAAGTCACAAAGATTTGTGGTTGCAAAAACAGAATGCTGGATTTTAAAATCGCTCTTTAATCTCCAAAAAAAAAAAGAAAAAAAAGAAAAGAAAATGACATGGTCATTGGATTTCCATTCATCTCAAAGACTATTTAAACAAATCCTATTTCTCAGTCACCCTCGCTCACACTTCACTCTCCCCAACAAAAGATGAGTGTTCTAGCTCTCTCAAACTCCTTACCCACACTTCCACCATCGTCACCATCCCCATCCCCATCCGAAACTCCAAAGCCTCTATCACCACTCCTCTCCAATTTCACCACCACCACCATCCACAACAACTCAATCAGTTGGACCAAGAAAACCATAATCACAGCTCTCTCCGGCGCTCTCTCCTTCGGACTCGTCTTCTCTCCGCCATGCTCTGTTGCACTGGAATCTCCCACCATCCAATCACCACCACCACCGCCACCTCCTTCTTCCGAGTACTGCCGCGAAGACGAGCAAGTATTGAAGGCCGAGTCTGGTCCAGAACTGGTGACCAATGCCGGAATTGTTGAAGAAGCTTGGGAAATCGTCAATGACAGTTTTCTCGACACCGGTCGCCATCGCTGGTCTCCCCAAACATGGCAGGTAACGATTTTATACAGTATACATGGTCTTTCTTCTGTATTTTGAATTAACACATATTGATGGCTTTTAAATTTGATTCATTCAGGAAAAGAAGGAAGATATTATGAGCACTTCAATTCCGACGAGAGCAAAGGCTCATGGTATTATCAGAAGAATGTTGGCAAGCTTGGGCGATCCGTATACGCGTTTTCTTGAACCAGAAGAGGTAATTCTAACTCATTCTACGAACCTTTAATTTAATTTTGAAATGGCTAAAAGTATTGATTGATGAATTATTTGTGGTATCGTCGTGTTCGTGTAGTGTTCGCGTGCATGATTCATAGAGTTTTCATAGCCTTTTTCTATGTCTAAAGCGGGGGCGGAGCCAGTTAATTTTTGTTTGGTGAATTATGATATTGATACACTAGTGTCAAAACTCAAACATACACACATTTACACACACTAATATTTGCAAGCATGTATTTACAAAATAAAATTATACTAGTTTGCTATACATATTAATTAGTGAATTAATTGTGGTATGGTCGTGTTCGTGTGCATGATTCATAAGAGTTTTCATAACCATTTTCTGTGTCCAAAGCAGGGGGCGGAGCTAGTAATTTTTGTTTAGTGAATTATGATATTGATGCACTAGTCAAAACTCATACATACACACATTTACACACACTAATATTTGTAAGCATATATTTACAAAATATAATTATAAGAGGACTAGTTTGCTATATATATGCACACAAAAAATCACTTATTTTATTGTAATTTTTTTTTTAGAATCTCTCTAATTCTTTTGGGTACTATCATTTCTAACTTTAAATCTATGTTGTTTATCTTTTTTTTTTCGTATAACTTTTTGAGTTTGAATGAAGCATTGACAAACAATTGGAAACTATAAACAATAACAACAGCAACAAAAAAAATCTTAGTCCCAAATAAAAGTGTTTTCTACAATTCTATGTCCACAAATTAAACTTATTGTTCATAACTCATAAACAAATAAAAGCAAATTCCTTTGAACCCAATCAAGTCCTCAAAGCCATGGATGATTCAAGGCTAAAAGGCACATGAGAAAGTTGCTTTTATTAAAAACTCAGTACTGGACTCAATAGCCAGAATTCACCAAACAAGAGAGAAAAGCTAAAAGAGGAGAGACATAAATCTAGCAGTACTTTTTTTTTTTTTAAGGGATGGTTTGTTTTTGTTAAAAACTCTTTTCTTTATATTAGGGATCCATTTGTACAATTGTGTTTTGGAGAACACTTGGCTAGCTGGTAAAAAGTTGTAAGAATATGTATATATATATATATACACACACACACTATATTATGATTTTTTGAAAAACAGTTGGCCCTATTTAGCCCATATGTGGCTCTGCCCCTGTTCTAATGGATCTTCTTACAAAGCGTTCTGCCATATTGAAATCGGCCAGTTTGCATAAACATGAAGTGAATTTGAGAGAAGTACCTAATTTTTATCTTTTCCTTTATGACGCTTACACAATGTGTGTTATCATAGAGCCAGGGTACCTGAGGTTCTTTTCAATTCAATAAAACTTCTAATTACTTATGAAAAAATCCATTATTTCTACATAATGGTCTTTACTTACAAACTTTTCAGTTTTCTTGTTCCATGGCATATGCTGCTTTTGTCGTTGTTGAAAGTTCTCCAAGATGGCAAGGTATGACATGAGTGGTATTGGACTGAACCTTAGGGAAGTTCCAGAAGACAATGGGGGTGTAAAACTGAAGGTACTAGGTCTCTTGCTGGATGGTCCTGCACATTCTGCTGGTGTTAGACAGGTAGCTACAAGGCTAAAATTACAGATGCAATATACTAATATTTGTTTTAGTTTGTGCGTTTTATTGTATTTCAACTCTTGAATTCACTGCTGATTCCTGGAGTTGATGTTTTACTAAACTCTTTCTTTGTGCGACAATGCCTGATATGTTTTGAGTTGAGTTATGCTGGGTTGGGTAATTCTTAAAGTTATGAACTGCTGTGTTTTCTCTACCTGTTACTCTAATTACTTGCCTTATATCCGAGTTTCTGTGCTCTCTGGTTTTGACATTAAGGTTTTTATTTTTTCAAAATGTATGTGTTGTGTATGATTCATGTTATGCTTCACCAACTGCTTGATCTGTTTATGATGTAGAACAAATTTGAATAATAGGGTTGTATCTTTTTTTGAACATTCCAAGTGAGGGAGGGGGATTCAAACCCTAGATGTCTCTATTGGAAATACCAAGAGGTGCTAGTTGACCTTTTAGAAAGAAGTCCACTAACTCTCTTTCTGACCCAGAGGCAAATGGAAGGGACTCTGCTGCTATTTTTATTTATTTTTTTCATTAAAATGCAATTATTTATTCCGCTAGTGTCAACTTCTACTACACAACCCCATCACTTCATTATTGCCATTAGCATTTCAAGATGTAAGAGGCCCAAAGTTATTTTTGGTTGTTTTAATAGAAGTAACTTCTTGTTTTCCTATGTTTAAATAGAAACAGAATTTGGCCTTTGATAGGGATGAATTCTGGAAAAGGATTTGTTTAGCCAACTCAACCCTTTCTGCCAAAGGTTCTAATATTTATATGAACTATTTTGTGTATAAACACATGCACATTGTTCCTTGGTTTTATTTAGTTTCTAGAATTTCTTTTTCTTTTTATTAATTAGGGCTGATTGTGGTTGAACAAGTCTGCTGTATATAGGTTTCCTTACACTTATTTTCTTTCTTTCTTCTACTTTGTTAGGGGGATGAAGTGTTAGCTGTTAATGGAGTAGATGTGAGAGGGAAATCAGCCTTTGAAGTATCATCTTTGTTACAAGGCCCTAATGAAACATTTGTCACTGTAAAGGTTGTGATACTAATATAGTCTCGTATGGTGTAATGCTCCGTTAATTTTTTTAGTTGTGTTGTCCTCAGAATGATTGTTCAAATTTGTATTGTTAATGTTAGGTCAAGCATGGTAACTGTGGGCCTATTCAATCTATCGAAGTGCAGAGACAACTTGTTGCTCGAACCCCTGTCGTTTATCGTTTGGAGCAAATTGACAATGGCTCTGCTTCTGTTGGGTACATGCGCCTAAAAGAGTTCAATGCATTGGCTAGAAAAGACTTGGTGATTGGTAGGTGTCATATTATTACACTATATCATTTTAGAAATATGCAATATATTGCATAATTTTACTCTGCACAAACCAACCTTCTAAGTTCTGCATGCGAACACATTTCCCTGTGGAATACAAGTCTCAACAAGAGGAAGCTTCTAAGGAATTAGCATTGGTCCTTTTATCTCATTCCACTGTTTGCATACAAGAACTCAAGACAAGAGGCAAAGAATGAATAAATCTATTTGCATTTTTCCCTTGGAATAAATGAATTTATAGTATACCATTAGGTCTCTTTTGGTTTTAGATAGTTGGAAGCTGATATCATGTGCCTATTTGGCTAGCTCGGATCCTTATTATTATGTGAAACTTATGGCACTAATTACAGTCCCAGTAGGGCTTTCATTTATGTTATACTTGAATTATATAGTTTCAGTCAGTCTTATGACTTTAACTAAAACATAATAATGATTGTTGCAGCAATGAAACGACTTCAGGATATGGGAGCCTCATCTTTCATTCTAGATCTTAGAGATAACCTTGGTGGATTAGTACAGGTTTGTTTGCTAAATTAATCTTATGTTTATTTCATGTCAATGTGTAGTTTTGATGTTTTAGTCCCTCCATCAATTGTTGAATTTTCAAAATGATAACTTTTATTTTTTATTGTGTTACCTGGACACCAGCCTTTTTCTATTCCTTTGGTGCCTTCAAAATAATTTTTCAAATGCATCTAGAAAAATTGCATCAATTTTTGATGCAGGAGCTTAGCCAGAAATTATCTCAATATTTTATTGTGGATTTTCATTGGATAATTTTAAATTTTAATGTTTTTATTTATTTAGTTTGAGTTACGATAGGGATATAATTTTGTATCCTTAGATAAGGACTAGTTTAGTAATTGGATTAGTTTGGATTAGTATTTGAGTTTGATTATGATTTGTTTTAGATGTTTATCTTTATCTCTTGAGATTCCTGGAAGCTCTATATAAAGCTCCAGATGATTAATTTTGTAATTAGACTATTAGATGTGTTAGAAGTATTGGTTAAATGATTAAATTTACCATATTTTAATAGCTTAAGCTTTTGGGCCAATTAGTAACTTAACATGGTATCAGAGCATAAGATCCTAAGTTCAATCATTGTCTCCTCCACTCTACCTCTCATTTATTAATATTATTCAGTGATTATTCATGCAAAGTTTACATTGCGTTCGGTGGTAAATCCAAACAACCTTAGGTGGTGAAGTCTAAGGTTTACTGTGGGGTTAATCTAGGTGGGAAGCCTAGGTTGTCTTGCATCAACTTTGGTATTAGAGCTAAATCTGAAATTTCAAGCTTTCAACAACTCAAACCAAATTTGACGTACATCTCACCAATGTTAACCCAACCCAATTCAACCATCAGAGAACAAACCAACCAACTCCGACATTATTCAGGTTCTTACCCCACAAGATCTTGAACAAGCCCGAACCAGAACCAGTCCTTACTATATACCCACTTTACCCACATGAATTTTTCATCCCAAAAAAAGTTTCCCAGCAGCCAACAGAGAAGCCCGCTACTCCTTCCAAACCTGTGACTCCAATCCATGCCCGACTCTAGATTGCTAGATTCACCAACACAAAAAATAAAATAAAAATGTAGAAAATGTTTATTAATATCAGTTTACCTTGGGATTAATCTAGGTGGGAAGCTAGGTTGTCCTGCATCAACTTTGGTATCAAAGCTAAAATCGATCTATCAGTTTTCAGCAACCACAAGAAATCTGTCATTCTTTCAACCATTGCTTCTAAAACCAAACATCCAGCTACTCCTACATCCCAAATTCATTTTCAATCCAACAGTACAAACCAGATCTAGAAAACTTGAAACCCACACCATCAGACCAGAAAAAGTTCTAGCAGACACGTGAGTTCACTTACCAGCCCATCAATCCTACATCTATGTGGGTCACACTCATTTTGGGTATTTAAGTATTTAGCACAGCCCGATCAACCCATCAAGTATTCTTGAATTTTCAGCAGTACCAGCCCATGCTCATCAAACCCAGTAATAGCCTAGGTCAAACACTTATTGCTCCAGCCGTGTGATTCATGCCCCATATAATGATCAATATAGAGCACCAGCCAAAGCTCAGGTTAGTAAGCCAGTGTTCATTTCACATGGTAGTCTTAGAAGCACCAATATTTGATGGACATCCAAATCCTTGGACCCTCATCAATTGGCTAGATGAGATGGATCACTTTTTTGATCAAATAAGTTTGCCAAATGCTAATAAGGTTAGGTTTGCTAGGATGAAATTGATAAGTAGAGCTAGAGACTTTTAGCATAGTACTGAGAATCATTGCAAAATTTGAGCAAGCTTGCCATAACTGATTGGAATGAAATGAAACAAATACTTAGAGAGAAATATGTTCCCCTATCCTATCAAGAGAAGTATCAACCTCAAACCTCTCATGGAAATTTTCTGCATCACAAAGACAATATACAACAAGAAAACACCTCATCCATCCGTCAAGACTTCACTGCCATAGCTCAAGACTTAAGAAACATAACAAAGGTTTTTCTAGATTCTTTTTTTTTTTGGTGGTGGATCTTGCAATCTAGAGTTGGCCACGGATTGGAGTCACAGGTTTGGAAAGAGTAGCGGGCTTCTCTGTTGGCTACTGGGAAACTTTTTTTGGGATGAAAAATTCATGTGGGTAAAGTGGGTATATGGTACGGACTGGTTCTGGTTCGGGCTTGTTCAAGATCTCGTGTGGTAAGAACTTGAATAATGTCATAGTTGGTTGGTTTGTTCTTTGATTGTTGAATTGGGTTGGGTTAACATCGGTGAGATGTACATCAGATTTGGTTTGAGTTGTTGAAAGCTTGAAAGATTAGATTTAGCTCTAATACCAAAGTTGATGCAGGACAACCTAGGCTTCCCACCTAGATTAATCCCACGGTAAACCTTAGGCTTCACCACCTAAGGTTGTTTGGATTCACCACCAAATGCAATGCAAACTTTGCATGAATAAACATTGAATAATATTAATAAATGTCTAAAAGTTTGATTACAAAATAAATCATCTGGAGCTTTATATAGAGCTTCTAGGAATCTCAAGAAATAAAGATAAACATCTTAAAACAAATTGTAATTCAACTCAAAATCAAATACTAATCCAAACTAATCCTTATCTAAGGATATGAAATTTCATCCCTATCATAACTCAAACTAAATAAATAAAAACATTAAAATCTAAAATTATCAAATGAAAATTCAAAATAAAATATTGAGATAGTTTCTGGTTATGCTCCTGTATTAATTTCCCTCGTTAACATCCACCTGTTGTTCATAATGAACCCGTTCCTAGAGGCTAGAGGAACTTAAAATTCAAAGTGGAGAATTTCTTGAGAAACTTAGGTGGCTACTATCATTATTGGTAATGCAATGAGTTAGGTTAAGGACTGAGAGAGAAAAATACTGGTCTCCTTGTGGCCAATGTGTTTACATAGGATTTGCATAAAAGAACTTGGATTGGGAGGGAGAGATTTCCACAGAGAAGTTTCATTTAGGTGTTTCTCTTGTATGCTTTCCGTATACTTGCTGTGCAAAAACTATGTTCTTTATGGGCAACGAAGTAATATTTTTTTATTTAAAATCATGAGAATTTCATTTGTCTTTTCCTTGGAGGAGTTTTTGGAAACCTAAAGTTCCAACTAAGGTCAGCTTTTTTTGGTCCTCTCCCTTTGGATGGCGGCTTTGGGGAAAATCCTTACTAATGATTACATCTGGCGTCAACTAATTATTATAGACTGGTGTTGCATGTGTAAGAGGGACAGGGAGCCTATTGATCATTTACTTTTACATTGCCATGTTTTTAATTCATGTAAATTGTTGTGATGGGGCCAAGAGCCTTGTAGGCATCTCTTAGTGTTTCCAACAAAGACTTCCAGGTTCAAATCCCCCCTCCCCCACTATATTTATTGAATTATATTTAAAAAAAAAAGAATAAGTAAATTGTTGTGATGGGATTTTTGTAATAGTGTTTGATCCTATTCTTTTGCTTATTTCAGGCTGGAATTGAAATTGCCAAACTCTTCCTAAATGAAGGGGAGACGGTATGGCAGTTTGTCGAGATATATTTGAAATTACAATTTTTTGTAACTGCGATTATGCATTTCTTTTTTCAATTTCTCATGGGCGAACCGTAATTTCTATAAATTTGCATTTTCCTTCTTTTGCCCTATCATCTAGACTCATAAAAGTAGTTAACTACTATGTTATTTGCTCATGACATGTATAATAAAATAAAACCCAAAAGAAAAGAAAAGCAATTCATTTAAAAAAGTCCTAACATGTCTAGATAATTAAGGAAACTCGTAGGAGAGAGTGGATTTTGGGCCTTTGTCCACTTGTGGAGAGTCCGTAGAAATAGATTCTTCAATCTCTGTAATGTTTTCTCTCTTCCCTCAAATGCCTATTCCTTTCTCTTCAAATGCATCACATCAAACACAGAGGAATGACCTCCAAATTTTGATTCCTTCTCGTTTATCTAACCTGCCTTTCCAACACTCCAAAACTTTGTTCACTGTGCTCTGCACCGCCCATTTAAAACCAAAAAAGGTGAAACACCAAATATATGATCCACCAATTTGCCATCCACCTTGCACATGCTACACCAGCCCATGGTCACTGTAACCCTCCTACACTATCTATTGTAAGGATCTTTCCGATTGCCGCTCTCCATACAAAAAAGGCACTTTTAGGAGAGCTTTTGCTCTCCATACACTCTTGAAAATATTATTTACCTAAAACTTTCAACATAAGACTTTCTTGTCATTGAATGGATAACATATGATGAGGTCACAAATATTAGTTCCTTTGTAGCTTTTAACATCTGTGTGTATGCATGTCCTCATTGTGATTCATTTTTCTCATTATTTGTTGGCTTAATAGTTGTTGGTTCCAAATGTCTTGTCTTTGGTACTGTGTACTGTGTCTTAGCCTTTTTTGTTTTGTATTTTTTTAAGCTGGGCTCAAGGATTAAGATCCTTGAATTTTGATTTTGAAATGTCCTAGTTGCAATCTTAGCAGAAATAAATTGCTCTTTCTTTTGCATGAAGATCTTATGCATTCTATTTTATAAATATCAATATCCCCCACCAGGTATTTGGCAACCACGTTCATTCTCATTTTCACCATATGTGTATTTTAGGGCTTTAATCTTTTCCTCTTGGCACCTTGTACCAAAGTAGAACCGGCACACCAAAAAGCCTAGCATGTCTGTGTCAGACATGCTTGGTACATCATTGTCTGTGGGGTGTCTGACCCAAAAAAAAAACTTGGGAAATTGTAAAATCATGGCTCGACAATATGGGTTCACAGGGTTTTTCTTTAGGTTCCGGTAGCCGTCTTCCTTCTCTGGAGATTTGGGTAAATGTAGGGTTTATATAGGAATAGGGTTTTGGCTAGAGTTTGTCACAAAACTGACTCTTGAAGCAAATCAGAAAATTTCTTGCAATAGATTTTTGGTTAAACGAGAGTCTCACAAGACTCTACCGAGACGTTCTGCTTGAATCTTGCACAATCAAGAATTCAAATCTCACATGACCAAGACTCAACTTCGCACAATTGAGATGTTCTTTGATACACAGTGAACTGAAACTTCAACTTTAGCCTTCATTGCCCAATGTTACATTACAAAAATGAAACCCAATAATACAAATAAATTTGACATGGAATTAGCCAACATCTAAAAATCCTAACAATGGTCCCATGGTCCCTTTACATATGTTGTCGATATAATTATCTCATTTGTGTTTTGTGTTGAGTATCCTTCAACAAAAAAAAAAATTTAGATTCTTACTGAAATAAAAACTTCACGATTGTGATAGATCTTTAATAATGAGTAGTACTTTTCTGTTTTGCTTTGGACCTTTCCTTCTCAAAAGTGATAGCAGTACATTTTTAATCATGACTTTATCACTTTGACAGCATCTTCCTCATCACTATTACCTCTTATTTTTCTGAATGTACAATACAGTATCTTTCTACTAAGTAGTTAATGCACATATTCAGTTGACAAAACTGAGCATATCATGTGGTGTTTTCTTCTGACAAGATATGTGAACAGGTGATATATACTGTTGGAAGGGATCTGCAGTACCAAAACACCGTTGTTGCAGATACTGCACCATTGGTTACAGCTCCTGTTGTTGTATGCACTTCTACATCTGAGATCTTTAGAACAAGTACTCAGTATCTGTTTTCATTTATGACTTGGTCCTGTTTTCAATGGTTAATGGCTCCGAGTCTATGGTACTCTGGGGAAAAAAAAAAAAAAACCAAAATTTTCATTCAGTAGCACTATTGTCAATTTTGCATTAACATGATGCCTGGTGCAACAAGGGGCTGGACAAATGAGCCTTTGGAAAATGTGCTGCTGTACATGGTGACTGAAATATAACTAAGTCTATCATGCAGTAGCATTAATAATTTTAATTTTGGCTCGAACATTTTGTCTACAATAAGAACCAAGACAATGTTTGACACAGAACATGAGGTGGTAGACATAGTGACTAAAGTATATCTGAATTGCATCATAAGTTTGAATTCACAGACACATGAAAACAAGGCCAGAACAATACCAGTTGGTTTTGTTATAATTTTTGTTGGTTTTCCTTGCTATATTGCATTATGTGTAATAGGGATGCAATGCAAATGAGCGCTATTTGGCCCTACCAAACAACTGGTTACTTTTTGATTTGTTTGGGGTGCAAAGCGGTGGAGCTGGGAAGTGAGCTGTTTGAACTTTGAACTGAATACGAGTATTGTCATAAAACTATGCTTGTCAATTAGTAAACACGTTTGAGCTTTGTTTGCTTATTCGATTAGATTAGCATGGTTCAGCTTTCTACATCAATATTGAGAATTCTAATCAATCTGTTTTTACTTAATACTGATCAACAGGGATAACCCAAAGACATAATTGATTGGAGCAGCTCAATATTAACTTAAATGAGTGATGGTGAATTAGGGTGCCAGTTTCAGTAAATCCAGTCAACTCATCATAAACAGAATTGGTTAACATACTTTTCCCTAGCTCCTTGTCATAGTTATGCCTTTTGTGCACAGGGGTTAACTGACCTGAGCTTGAATATTTTTGTATAGACAAGCTTTAGATTGAAGCTTGATCTTCCTCTAACTGGGGGATTTGTACCCCCAGATGCCAACCTGATTCAGTCTCTTTTATTATATTTTTTAATGATTTTAAAAACAGACTCATCATTACTGAGTGTTTGTTCTTGATTCAATGTTATATGCTTATTATCTTTTGTACTAACAAGTTGGGCTTTATAATTATGTAATATCAACTGTTGTGGCCTTTCCTACAAGGTTTTTGACTCTTGTCTAATGCAGGTTTTGGTGAACAAAAAAACTGCTAGTGCAAGTGAAATTGTGAGCAGCTCCATCAAATTGTCTGAAGTTGCTTTTGGTATTTCACATTTGTAGTATTGTAAATGGTGGTGTCTTTCAGGTTGCTTCTTCGCTGCATGACAATTGTAGAGCTGTTCTTGTGGGGGAAAGGACTTTTGGGAAGGTTCTGAATTCAGATATTAATTCATAAATGCTGATTTAAATTATCTTTATATATGATCATGTAATGTGATAGACCTGAGTCCACGTAGAACCTGTTTTTCATCTAAACCCTGGAATTCAACTTTAAACATTCATATATTGGGTTTTTTGTGGATTTTGGTCAGTAGCATCAGGGCTGGGGATAAATATCAAAATTTCTCTTTGGTATTTTCATTTTATCTCTTTGCCCAACGTATTGAATTTAGTTTTTAAATTTTTTGTACTACCAATAGATTAGATATCTGATTGACTTACCAAAACTAGATATCTGGTTGTCCTAAATTGGTCGAAATATGATTCTTCCTATGCGCAATACATCACAGCTATAGAAATTCCCTCTTTGTGATTCTGATCCCAAGTCCTTTGGCCTATATGTTGAACAGGGTTTGATTCAATCTGTATTTGAACTTCTTGATGGATCTGGTGTGGTTGTAACTGTTGGGAAGTACGTCACACCGAATCACAGGGACATAAATGGCAATGGAATAGAGCCTGATTATCGAAATCTCCCAGGTATAACTCTTTCATATTTCTGCAATAAATGTTAGTAAGTTCCCATTTAATATGAAAAATAATTCTCTACATACAGCTTGGAGTGATGTTACGCAGCACCTTTCTCGGTGCAGTAAGCTGCAAGGATGAAGCAAAGGTTATGGTCTTTCTATTTAAGTTCTAGATTTGATTTCTTATGACATTTCTTTTACCTTTAGTTGGATAACCTAATATGGGACACATTTGGTGGATGCTGCCTTATATTTCTTGAAAATGTGTCTCTAAAGGTGTAGTTGTATGATTTGCTTAACTTGCCCAATGGCTCTTGTGCTTTATAACTTGTGTCTGCATCCTTGCAATGAAAGTGCAATTGTTTTGAGAGGCGGCAATAGATTTTTGGATTTGAGAGTTGATTGAATTATTACTTGTAAAAAATGGTTACAAGTTACAACCCAACTTTGTTCTTATAGTACATGTCTTTGATGTCAAATTAACCCTGTTCTCACCTGTACATGTCTTGTATTGAAGATTATTAATAATAAAAAAAAAAATAGAGTTATGTATTGAAGAACTTCCTAGTTGTTTGTTTTGAATAAAATTCACTACCACAAGAATATTTCTTGACCATCTTTTTTACACATTATATTTAATGCTCGAATTTTTGCTTAAAGACTCTGTAACTTGCCACTAGAACGTTAGGTTTATGGTCAAATAAACCCCTTTATTCTTATTAATATTATCTTCATAATTATTTGACTTTTTAAAATTTCATTTATTTCGTCTACTTTGTATTTTAACAACGGTAATAGCTAGTTCTGGGACAAACAATGTTGTTGAATTGATGAGTATTATAATAATGTAACATTGGCCTATCCAAAAAAAAAAAAAAAAAATGTAACATTGAAAAACAATCTCAGAATATACGAGGGATTTATTATACTTTTGTTTTCCCTGGAACTGATATTCCATGTTACTAAGTTTGATGATTTTGATGCAAAAATTTGTCAATGTTGAGTTCGGTAAGCATTTCCTAATGTGTGGGATTTTATTGGGGTACCAAGTCAGCTTGGCATCTCAAAGAGGAGAACTCAACACTCAAACCAAAACGAGTGGAAAATGGTGATGAGAAGGGTTAAGAAGATGCCCTACATAAAAAGGATATTTTTTCATTTTTGTGACAACCCAAAAGAAGATCGAACCAAAGAAACTACAGAAATTGTCACTGTTTGGGCTTTAAATCTGATCGTACTGGCCCAATTTGACTTTGGGTTGTTCAAATTTAAACCCAATTTAGTCAAAATCCCAATTAAAAAATGGAGATGCTCAATATTTTGAGCTTGGATAACGTAATAATTAATTGATGATTAAAATACATTGTTAAAAATAGCAAAACTGACTCAAGATATATTTGAAGAAACTTAAACAATTTTCAATTTTGAACTTAATTTGCTAAAAAAAAAAAAAAGAATCGAACGCCAAAGTATTATGCCATTAGTATAGTATTTATTTTTAAGTGCTTAACGTTGATTTCATGTAAAAACAACGAAATTTACTAAACTAAGCTTTTAAAGAGTTTGAGGTATTAGTGGGGTTCAAATGATATTCTAGCAATAATGGTGATTTTTGTGGTGTTTGTTGTTCAAATCTTTTCTCCTCCTTTCAACAACTGTCCCTTTGTTAATAATTAATAATGAAGTTGAACTTAGCTTTACATGTAAAGCAATTAAATCGTTCATACAAAGCATGTAGAGAATTGTTTGAGATTTTAATCATGCAACCCATGTATGCTTTTGTTGAACACATTGATTAGGTGGATAATATTGTTCATACAACTTTTATTCCTTTTTTTTCGTCAATTTTGAAATTGGCTTCAATAATTTTAGTGGAGTGGTGGACCTTAGTCAAATTTTAAACAAATGAGAATATTTGAATGGAATGTGGACCACTAAACAAAAGTGACGATAAGAACCGTGTAATCTCTAGAGTCTTTCTAAATTTAAACCTACATTTGTGAAAGCATAATAAACTCTCTCTTGATTGTGAATTGTCATAGATTCCAACAACTTTTTAATTGTCTAAAGTCTAGAGCCATTCCAAGTAATAGTTCCCTTCCTTTAAAAAAAAAAATCCCAAAACCAAAATTTAAACTAAAACCGTATTGTAATTGTGAATTGTCATAAATTCCAACCACTTTTTAATTAAGAGTGTAAAGTCTAGAGTCTAAAAGTCTTTGTTTTTCGAATTTAAACCCACATTCTTGAAAGCATAATAAATTCTCTCTTACTCCCACTTCTTTTTATATACTCTTTCAGGCAAGTTTAACAATCCATTCAAACGGATGGCTCTTTGCATATTCACTTTTTAATTAAGAGTGTAAAGCCTAGAGACTACTCTAGAGTCTAAAGTCTACACTTATGTTACCACACATAAGAGAATCTTTTGAAATTCGTTGCTTCTTATAATTAGAATTTCGGACCTAAGTTAGAAGCATAAATGTGGTTGGTGAGGTAGATGAAGTTTGATTTTTGCTTGGCTTTGGGACAAGGCTTTATAATAGATCAAGAATGAATATCCATTTTTGGATAATGGATTGAAGCTTTTAGTTGTTAGATTTTCGGAAGAATGGAAACCTTGAGCTTTGGCCTTCTTGGAGATCACAACTAACTAGTTGGCTACCAATTTTTGATATTTTGGTTAGTTAAACCAGTGTTTCTATCCCTTTTAGGTGAAACGACCTCTTAAGAACCTGCTCAATTTGAGGAAACTAGTTAGTTAGCATTGTATGAGGCCAGACTACTTTTCATGATTTGGGGTAATTAGTTTGAAATTTTAGGCATATATAACAATTTGCTTAGGTTATTTGTGGCCTGCACACGGACTTGCTCATAGGCTCATCGATTTTACAAGTGTTCTAAGTCAATTCGGCAAAATCCATCTATTGGGCGTTTGGGTAAGCTCAAATAGGCCTTACTATTTAGTATTTTCCCTCTATACCAAACTTCCTCAAAATTTCCCATTTAAAGATTATGGACTTGGACGATGCAAAAATTAAGAAAATAATAGACTCAAAAATAATTGGGCTTCGCTATCTGTGGACCTTAAAAAAAGGCATTAGCATGGGTTTAAATTGGTTCATGTTTAAATTTTTTGGAGTACTAAATTCAGCGATGGGAGATATGGAAATTAAAAATGCTTTCCTAGTTTCAAAGTTTGGCAAAAGAGTAATGGTTCCTTACTCTGAATGGTGGCTTTTCGACTTTTCTGTTTTGGTTCAACTCGCTGTCCTTGTTCAAGAACAAAAAAAATATGATTTTTCCCCTTATGGAGTCGTCAAATAATTATTATTTTTTAGGTCAGAAATTATGTGTGTTTTTTTGTCAGTATTGCTCTCAAGCTTACTTAGTCAAATTGCTAAGTGGGTTGGGTTTGTTTTACGGTCCTTATACTGTAGTACAAGCTCAACATGGCGGCGTAGTTGTGAACCCAAACCCAAATCCTTGGTGGACCTTTTTCCTTTTGGGCCTCAATGCTGGTTGTGACTAATGGGAGTTTTTTTTTTTTTTTTTTTTGGTTGGTAAATTCCCTTATCGTGCTAATGCCAATCAAGTCCAAAACTTTTCAAAACTAATTAATATAGTCCTTAAAGTCAACTTAGTTCTTAAGACAATTGAGGAAAAATGACTAACTAGCCTAACAGTGTTTAGCGATTAAGTTGCCTTTAAGGACCAAATTAGTCAGTTTTGAAAAGTTTTGGACCTGACTGGGATTAGCCCAAACCTCAGTGTATGTTAATGTAATTTACCCTTTTTTTTTGGGTAGAATTAGGAGCGTAAGTATGAAACACATTACTAGAAGTAACCCGAATTAGTTGGGTAGATCTCGCAGCTGAGTTGTCTGAATATGAGACCTCCATAACATCTAAAAGGAAATAGGAAATAAAAGCGTCAACAGCTTTGTTAGATTCCTTAAAGGAGTTAAAGCAGTGCTAGAATTGGCAATGACTTCAGTTCAGTAGCATCCACATTGACTATTAATATCGGTATATTGAGTGATTTAGCCATAAAGAGAGAGGCCCCCAAAGCAGCCAATTGCTCTGGAAAAACCATATATCCAACAGGTTCTAATTTGAATCCCAGTTAGTGCTTGGGATAACTGGTGCATCCATATTGAGCTTGAGTTTCACTTATGCTACCAGTGGTGCACTTCTAGACAATTGAAAGATTGATACCCTGTTAAATAATAAATAAATAAAGATTGACAGATTGTGGGAAAAAAAAAATCTCAAAAGAATGGGCAGCTCTCTAATTTTTCTTTTTCTTTATTTATGCCATTCATGTGACATTTTTATTGGACCAAAAAAAAAAAGAAAAAGAAAAAGATCTTGAATGCACACAACCCATTCCTCCTCTCGCTCCAAATCTACGTGCAGCCAAAAACTAAGTCTAGGAGCTTTCTAGATGAGTGCAATGCTAATAGGAAGAAGATTAAATCTCATCAAATAAAAAAAAAGGGGGTAGAAGATTAAATAATAGGTTCTACTCATCCATAAAAAGGAACTGAATTGTGTTCCCATTAAAAAAAAAAATTGTGCATTGAACATAGTAATATATGGGTCAAGATCTCTGTAACTCAGTGGTATTAACTCAGTGGTATTGATTGATCCATTTTATAAGGAAAATCTATGTTCAAGCCTCCCAACTCTGAAGATTCAAACTTCCAAATGATAATTCAATGGTAAGCATAATGGCATCATTTGTGATGTCTCATGTCCCCACCTCCCCATTTTCCACTATCTACTTATAAAAAATTATTCTCTTCCACTTGTTGTATATATATATATAAAGTTAGTAATATATGGTATAATTATATATGGTACATATTACGTATGAGTTTCATTAGAGAATTTTAAAAAAGTTATAAAAGAATTTTGAACGATAATTCTAGACTAAAATAACAACTATATATGTTAAATTATTGTTTTAATTATATTCCAATTTAGTAGTATACTGATGTTATTTTAATATAAATTTATAATATGTTATAAAAATTAATTTATATATATATGTATATTCAATTTTTAATTGTTAATGAAGGAGATGATGTTCATATATTCTTTCATTCACTTACTTAGCAAAAAAAAAAAAAAGTATTTATTGTCTCTATTTAAAATGATTTTATTTTATTTATTTAAAATCTAACATACATACATTCAAAATTTTACATGGCAATAAGATCTATTTATTCAAATTAAAAAAAAAAATCTTAATAGATTAAAAGTTCAATATTATAATAAAAATATGAAATATTGATGTTTTATATAAAATAATAAATCTAAAAATATTGATTTTGATCATTTCATTATTATATATAATGATAAACCTTAATGAAATAAACAATTATACCATAGATAAAAGTTTTGAAGTCAAGTCAAGTTGAAGTATTATTATAAAAAACATATATTTTTCAAAATATTTTTGTTTTGTATGGTAAATGGGATTTAAAAAAAAAAAAAAAAAAACATATATATCATATAAATTATATTAACGTTGAACCACAATTAAAATCCAAATTAGTTTATAATTAGTGTATAATTTTGTGTCAAGTGTCCAATTTAATTTTATTAATTTTGGTGTCAACTAATATTCATAATACTTAACATGAAAGTGGAGATAATCACCTCACTCACCTAGATAAGACCACATTATTATCATTACTGTCAAATGTCTCTATGACTAGTACGATGTGTGTATTTTACCGGTGCTTTGGATAAAAACCATTGGATGTTACTTAGGCTCCTTAATTATTAAACCAATTAAGGGAATGTGGAATGACATTCTTGATTCAAAGAGATGTAAGTAAGATCTCCTTCTTTCTCTCTCTAGCTTTAGCTTTTGATTTGGTACCATAAAAACAGTAGAAAGAGACCCAAAAAAGAGAAAGGAAAATGCCACAACATCGCTGCAGCTAGCTATGATAATAATAATAAGTATGTCAGCCGAAACATCAGATTTAAATTCCAAACAGATCACTCTTTTGCCTTTTCCCTCTTCATAAACTTTTGTACTCTTTTTGTGGTTTTTGCACCTTCTCTTGCTTGCAGTTTCCTACAACCCAATGCCTCCTTTCTCAAGTTTCTAATATTCTTTCTTCTCTCTTTTAGTCTCTCTACAATTCAAGAAATCTATGATTCTTCTAGTTTTATATATATATAATTAAATACTGTAAAAAAAGATGAACTCTTCTTTGGAATAAAACCATTGGTGTTTCCTCTTGTTTTAAAATATCTTAGCTTCTCTATCATTATTCCAAGCCAGTAAGAATACCCAATACCAAATTAATAGCATTTTGGAGGGATGGGTAGTGCTTGCATTCTTTGGTGTTTCGCTTTCTTTTACTTCTGTCTTTTCCTCAGTTCAGGTGATTTGCATTGTCCTCAATATTTAGCTTTCTTATTTAGTCTTTCTAATTGTATTTTGGAATAAAAATTCTACCGCTAAATGCTATTTGGATTACCCATTTTCCATATGAATATTTGCCTTTCTCCCTTGGCTTCTGTTTTTTGCATAAGAAAATAAAAATGGAAATTTGTTTGCTCTATGTGCATGGAAAAATGCAACAAGGTTGGTTAACGTATCTCTTTTCCCATGCATGGATGTTGAAAAAAATCTGAACTGCTAAGAGGAAGTGTTTGTAAAATAGTGTGTATTCTGTGGGAAAGAAAAAAATAATAATCATAGTGAAGCTATCATGTAATTGCAAGCTAAGTCTTGAATCTAAATTTTCGGAGGATAAATGATTTTCACAGCAAGTAGGGCTTCATTTCTGATTGTAGTAGTTCCTGTTGGATTCATATGTTATTTGTACAGCTCATTTTGTATCTATGTTCATCAAATTTTCACTTGCTTTGAACTTTTCATGTTTTCAAGTTCATCTTTTAGATATCTTTCAATCTGCAATTGTTTCTAAGATAAGGTTCCCGATGCTTTTCAGACCTAATTAATGCAGTAGATGAGATGTCAGCTTTAGAAAGTTATTATCTCATTGTTTGTTTCATTAAAGTTATGTTCTAGTTCTTGATGATTTGAAGTTTAACCTAAGACCTCACATCAATTTAAATCTTTAATTGCTAATGAAAATCATATTTTTGTTCATCCAAACAAAGAATTTACATCTTCAGTTCTTGTTAAAGAAAAATCTATGCTTATCCAAAAAAAAAAAAAAAAATCTACGCTTATCCAATAAAAGAAAAAGAAAAAGAAAAATCTGTGTTCATCCCAATAAAGAGGGGGAGAGAGAGAGATTCATGTTTGTTTTTGCAAATCATCTATTTGTTTGATAAAACATGGCTTAATTCTATGCTTCAGTTGCAACTCCAATGCCTCAAATTGCAATTTTCAAAGATTTCAGGGTATAGCCTCAAATAGCAGTTTGCAAAGATTTCAAGATATAGCATGATTATTTGACACAAGTAAAACTTAGATATAGTTACTTAGGTGCATTATTAGGTTTCTTCTTATTAAATTGAAACACATGACTACCTTGAATTTAATTGTTTTTGAAAAAGATAACACTAGAACTTAACTTTCCTTAGATGCAATATGTTAAGAGTCGGCAGCTTCTTTTTATCATGTCACTGAAATGAAAAAGAAAAGAACTTATCTCTTTGCTTTTTATTTCGTCAGGTTCAAGTGTTGCAAAGAAACCTCCTTCAGAAGCAATCCAGCAAAACAGATTATTGCGCAATCAAGAAAATAGAATGCTTTTCTCATCTTCAGTGTCCATTACACAACTGGATACAGTTCCCATTGTCAATCCAACAACTCCAAGCACAACTCCTACTCCCATTGTAAATCCTTTTTCCCCACCAACACCAACCATGACAGGGCCAACCATACCTCCGCCGACCCCAACCACCACAACTCCGACAACCCCAAGCACAAGTACTCCCCCAACCACAACAACTCCGACAACCCCAACCACAACTACTCCCCCAACCACAACAACTCCGACAACCCCAACCACAACAACTCCATCATCATCAGGTGGTTCTTGGTGTATTGCAAACCCATCTGCTTCAGAAACAGCTTTACAGGTGGCTATTGATTATGCTTGTGGCTATGGAGGTGCAGACTGTTCTGCAATTCAACCAGGAGGAAGTTGCTACAACCCAAACACCTTGCGAGACCACGCCTCTTATGCCTTCAATAGCTACTACCAGAAAAATCCAGCACCTACTAGCTGTGTATTTGGAGGAACAGCACAACTTTCCTCCACTGACCCAAGTAAGATGTGTTAGTGATATAGCATAATCATTACCTTGGATTTAGTCTCATTATTGAGACTATATTTCACCAAATATCTGCTCAAAAGACAATAAGATTACCACCATTTTTTGTGTGTGTGGAGTTATCCATAACTTGACTTCACTAGTTGAAATTATTTCACAGAGTTTTTGAGTAAGTTCTAAATGGCTTCAAAGCCACCAAAAAAAAAAGGGTTTTGAATGGCTACTTTATGCTTCCAACATGAATAATTTCCCGTATTCATTTTAATTTTCACTCTTTTAATAATTTCTTCTACTAGTTCAAGGGATACCCAGTGGTTCTAGCACTTCTTGTGATGCTTAAGCACTGGGGTTCAAACTTCAAACACGACCAGCCCCTCCCCCATTTACCTAGCAAAAAATAAATTATCACTGCCACTTGAATTGACACAACTTGGAGATTACCTTTAGGTGTGCACTCAAAAACCTGTATTATGGTTAATATTAAACTTTTACTTTCCTCTTTCTGCAATTTTACAGGTACCGGAAGCTGTCACTTCGGATCAACTGCATCAAACACAACACCACCTAGGTAATCTTTTATTACTCCAATTTCATTTTTCCTATCATAAGTTATGGTAACGGAAAATCTTACCTATTTTTGCCATCAACAGCATAAGCTCACCGGCTATGCCGACCCCAACGACCCTAACCCCACCGGGCCCAACCACACCGACCATGAGTATACCCAGTGTACCAATGATAGATGTTTCACCAACAGGGAGCCCCAACTCAGCCAGCTCAGTCTCCTACAGTGCAATGGCGCTCTTCACCACAGCTTTCTTGGGGGCACTTGCGGCAAATTATCTTTAAATGAAGGAGATCAAGTTCAGTTATTCACTCCAAAACAAGCTGGCAAATTCACTGAGTCTGCCAGAGCACTTCATGAATTCCAAGGAGGCACTTAGAATCGACGATGAGATTTTATGTTATCTCAAGGCCTTATTCTCACCATTAAATTATTTCTATAATTCACCTATGTATGCTTGATAGCGGACTAAGAAGCACAGCAGAGCAGAAAACGCAGAAGAGCAAAAATATATTAGGTTCTTGTACTTGTAGACTCATAGTTACTTTCTCTGCAGTGTTAGTACAATAAATTATTAGACAAGTCCATCCAGCTATAGGACTACTTCCCAGTGAAGAAACCTGTACTTGAAATGAGCTAGGGCATCAATTAATTATATACCTACATGAGTAATAAGAACTCAAAGATATTTTTGGTCAGTATATTCACAATATTAGATAAAATTAGCTTATGTACTGACCTAAGAAGCATCAAGGTATTGGATAGTTAGTAAAAGGTATAGCCTGTGACGAAGATGACTAGGGCTAGATTGTATTAAAAATACAATTTTCCTCTCTGAACAAATTCAGATGCCTTGTCAAGTTATTACTGAGTTCACAAGACACGAAACTGCATAAAAACTTGACCTTCTGGAATAATTATGAAAAATATAGCGAAAACTAAAACTACATTTGGATTGTTAAAGTTCAAACCATACAAAATTTTGCATTATAATGCCACTCATGAAATGAACCAGCACATCAAGTGGTACCCCCAGTGAACAGAATGCTCATAGACTTCTCCATCAAGAACTCCAAATGGCATTGCATCACAGACCAAGGATAGTACGATTTTATGATCCCAAGCATAGCAATAGAGCTTATGCAGTGGGCACATATCACACGCTTGATGATAATGTTGTGTCCTTCGAACAACATCCTCTACAAAGAGGTCAACTTGATTTCAACCTTATAACAAGAATACATTGATTCTTCCATCAAAGGTACTATAGGCTTAATCTGAACCATTTAATGATCCTTCAGTTATAAATCTAAGGAAGTTTAAGCTTGAATGTGAAAAGCCACGGCCTCTGAGCTAGAAATGTCTCACATACAATTGCCACACAAGTTATAAGGTCACAGACGAATTGCAAATAAAGCTGAGCATGCAATAGCAATACTTTTGACCCCTGAGAATGACATCTGCTTAAACAGTTGTGGGGAGTAAGACAATAACCAGCACTCAAACTATTAACCAGATAAAAAATTGTAAGTTCTTGTACAAGGGGCAAAGAATGTTGTAGGAATGTGCAAATTAGGGCTAAGAATCTACAATAATCTTGTCTTTCCAGAAAACAATAAATGCCCAAATCCGTTCACCATGAACATTAACAACTTGTTTGTGCAATTAACCTCAAGAAATCCATCCTGAAGAGAGGCTTTAAAAAATAGTAGGAAGGTTGCGTTGATTTATAGACTTCTAGCAGGTAATGAGTATGTCAGAAGACAAGCAATTTCCTTAAACCTGGAGAATATGCAAGGACTAGTGCATTCTAAACTCCACCCAAGAGAGTCAAGAATAAAATCTGCCAACTATTTTTGACAGTGGTTTTCTCTACTGTAAGAAAACCACATGTTTTTGTTATCCATCCAAGAGCAGCTATGGTGTGTGTGTGTGTGTGTGTGAGAGAGAGAGAGAGAGAGAGAGAGAGGGGGGGGGGGGCTTAGGAATTTAGTTATAGATGAAAAATGAAGTTTGAAATAGTAATGTGCAAGAAGTAACCCAAGACAGAGGAACCGGCTTAGGCCACAATAATATAATGAACAAACTCATGAAAATTTAGAGGCAAGACCACACCAGTCATAAATACTTCATTTAAAAAAAATGCAACTACACATTCAACATTTACTGTCCTTATTAAGGATATTACATAGACAGCTAACAAGAGAAAGAAAGATCCATAAAATATGATTATTCTGTTACTTTATAACATAACCCCCCCCCCCCCCCTATAAAAATTAAAAAGAAAGAAATTATTTCAATATTTAAGAGATGACTTAAAGACTGCTCTTATTTATGATTTGGAAAAAGAAAAACTCAGATCAAGAGTAATAATGACACAGCAGTGGTGCAAACGATGGCTAAGGTAGCTACGATTGAACCTTGCTCAATTGATTTCTGCAAGCTGCCTGCTCGTGAGAAATGCTGGAAAGCCAAATATCCCGCAATCAACAAGGAAACAATAGCACCTTGCTGAGTTCCCCTGTCAATAAAATATACCTTGAAGCATAAAAATTATGAAAACACTAATAATGATTTCATTTGGTCTCAAAAAATGCTTCTACTTACCGAAGGTTCATAACTTGATAGGGAGCCACAATCACCAGTAGTAATGCTACAAACGGCAGCTCAAGCTCACCTAGAAACAAAGAAGACAGATATAAGACTGATTTGAATTTTTTCCTTAAAGTTAATAACAGAAGGTAAAATTCAGAGCCAAGACATCACGAAGCATAGCCAGAACAACCCTTTCATTTCTTTTTAATCTTTAGTCTTATTACTCATGGCTTGTTTGTGGTAAGTTTATTCCTCACTGTTAAAATACAGGGACCTTAGTTTTTCCCCTGCCCTGAAAGGTAAGTAAATCACAAAACTGGGCGGGATTAAACACATGATCTCACCCTCTACAGTTCCACCCCTTCTTTATTGGGAGAGGAAATTCCTGTTGGTTAAAGGATCATCAGCATTAAACATACAGGGACCCAAGGTTTCTCAAAAGAACTGCTGATATTTCCTAAGAATTTTACTTGCAATTTTTTTTGCTAGGTAAATAGGGGGAGGGGAGGCTGGTGGGGTTCGCACCCCAGTGCCCAGGCACCACAAGAGGTGCTGGAACCACTGGGGTATCCCTCAAACCCCAGAATTGCAATTATCTCCCTGTGGATCTAGGTCAGTCATCTTTCTTTCCTCCAGTTATCCTGTTGACAGACATGAGAAACCTTGACTTCTAGTGGTTCTGGAACGGTCCATACCCAGGCCAGATCATAGATGAAAACTTTGTAGGAGCGAAATAGTATATAAATCCTCTCATACATGAACCAAAGTAGGCCAATTTAGAAGATCAGAAGCACTCAAGAAAGAAAGGTGATTTCTTCAATATTCCCAATGCTTTTGTACAAAATTAGTGCAAAAAGCTGATTTTATTACCCATAAGAAAATCACATAAGCTATTGAATACCATGTCATCAAGATTTGAGAAGTAAGCCATTAAATATTTGCCTAAGCTTAAACCAAGTAACTAAGAAGACCTACCAGGAATGAAGAGGAAAAGACGAATGAGAAGTGCCAAGAATGCAGTCCACATACCATATTCACCCCTGCAAATAAATTTTATATAAGATCAACAGGGTATGTATGCATTCGAAACTTAAAAGGCTTGGTTGATCCATGAGAGATGCTTCCGCAAGATAAATGCCTTTAGGTTCTATTGGAGTAAACTTTGGAACCAGCAAGCATGAATACAATTAACTTCCACTAAATCAATCAAAAATGATAATGATATTGTTTCTATTCAATGAGAGAAAATAAATAATCTTTTTTGGAAGGCTTACTTAATCCATGAGATGACAGTTGCTGGAGCTTGTAGAGCAAACAAGGGAACAAGAAAGGATTTCTGAATGGCAGTTCCCTTGGCAAAAATTAACACCCTAAAAAAGAATTTGAAAATTTATCAGAGAACACCATCCGATTGATTCCCTAAACAAAGGCAAGTGACTAAGATGCACATATTTCCATATAAATGCTCAAAGTACAAAACTCTTTTAACATTTAATTTAAGAAAATAACAACATGATCATAATTTCATTGCAATCTACTTTTCCCAAGCAAAGAGAAGCAGCCAATAAAGAGCATGTGTTTACCAGTTGTTTGTATAATCTTGATATCCCAGCCATACACCTTGATTCAGTGTTTAAAACAAGCCCACTCGAGAACCCACATTACATGGTCAACTTGCAAGGTCTCGAGTGGAGCATTGTAGTAATATATTGGCACAAATTGTGGAAGTAAAGTGAAATAGTTAAGACATGTTGGACAATTGATGTTGTCAACGCTACCTTGACAGGAGTGAAAATTAGATTGAAATCTATAGTTGGTAGTTGACTCGAGGACGCCAACTGCCAAGGAGTAGTGGACAAATCAACATCTACCACAAGTCACCAATGGTTAATTCCAACATATCTTCAACTACTTTAATACTTCCACATCCCTTTCAAGCATTATATATAGATCCATTGCTAAACTTAGCGCCAACTGCTAGTCTACGCTCATTTTTTGATTTGTCTCAACATCATCAAGAAAAATGATAAAATCCATTCCATTTATAAAAAAGAAAACTTGCACGGCCTTATAATATTAGCCATTGCATGGTCAAGAATACTTGAACATTATTTTATGATTGCTAGCTAGCCAAAAAATGGAAGTCACACAAGATGCAAGCTTATGAAGTGTATGTTAGCCAACATACGGTAAATACTTTAAATAATTTGTGAATCAGAAATGTGGGGAACTAAGAAATATAGAGAGACGATTATCAACAGAAATGGATAGTCGGAACCAACTCTTTGGCAAAAATTCCAAGTACATGTGGCATTCATTGAAGTGAAAACGGCATAATTATTATTCCAAATTCAGAATTAATGGTAAACGCTATTGAGAAGTTTCGAAAAGATAAAAACTACCTCATTGTCTATATAGGGAGGAGGGCTATCCATAGAGAAGGCATCATGCATCATCCATCATACTTCTAGACTTGCAAATTTTCTTTCTCTAGTAAATAGTTTCAACGTAATCTAGAAGTAGTCTTAGTAACACTTAGTAGTAGATTAGCTCCAATTGATGATTTCAGAAGTTTCAGGCTCGAAATCACTTCTACTCACACTTTGATTTATCCAAGAAAGTTGCTCGATTTTGTTCTAAGTTGTTTATTTATTTTCTGCTTATTTACAAAATTCTGCTTAATTTTGGCTTTATCTTCAAACCCTCTCAAGCACAACTACAAAAAAAAAAAAAAAGCGATCTTCTAGAAAACAACTTGTAATGAATGAATACACAAGGTTCTAGCTTGACATTAACTTCAGATTAAATTTTATTCACTAATTTTATATATATAAATATATATATATATATTATTTTACAGAAATTCAAGAATTTACCCAAATTGGTAGCTGAAGTTAATATTTATTAAGCAAGAGTCAAACTTGGATATGTGATGGTTGCAACTTAAAAATATAAAATTATAATAAAAAATAATAAAGAAAAGCCACTTCCAAACATTTTCATATGATCGTCGTTCAGTAACAATTTTCAGAATTTACTTTCCTAAACGCTATAATTGAAATTACAAAAAACAAAAAGAGTAAGGAAATTCAATTTGCTATATATATTATAGAGAGAGAGAGAGAGAAATGAAACTGTGAAAGAGAATTGAGTGTAGAGGCTTAATTACAAGGAAGAAACAGTGGAGATCCACTGCAGATTACGAGCAGTGAGAGGCGCAGCATAACAAACCGTACCAAATCCTTTCTTCTTCTGCTTCTTCTTCATCGCCATTCCCACCGAAGATAATCTTCAACAACAGTATTATTATTATTGTAAGCACAATTATATATAATTTTCAACCAAAAAAAAAAAAATCCAGTTTTCGTGTACCTGAGGCTGAGGGGATTGTCGTAGGCGAGTGAGGTAGAGCTTTGAGAGCCATTGATGAAAAGAAAGGCCTTCTTGTTCTTGTTGTTGTAGTTGTAGTTTAGAGGGAAAGTTGTGAGCGGCGATGAGGAGAGAGAAAGAGGCACCATTTTTTTTTTTTGAGACGAGAGAGAGTACTGTGCAGTGTACTCGAAACTCTTGTGAGTTTTGTGAGTGTGAGAGACAAGATGAATCTTAAAGCTTGACTTCTTTTTTTTTTTTTTATAGCCGAAGAGAAGAGGAAGGAAGAAGAAGGTAGGATGCCTTCACTGCACACTTGTTGTGTGCGTATCATCACACATCATGACGAGGACCGCTTTGTGCTGATACTACACGTGGAGGAGGAAACCAGCTGTTGGACTAATTAGTTTTTTTTTTTTTTTTTTTTTTGGGTTAACCGACTAATTAGTTTAGAATCATTGAAGAAGAAGAAAAAAATAACGATGTCTACTAGATTTTTAAATGGCAGTGCGTCGGTCTTATAAAACAAAATGTGTCATTGACGTGCGGGTCCTACGCATTCGTCTCGACTTAATATTTTAACAAAAATTTATCCAAATTCAATCGAAACAAGTATGTATCAGCGTCGCTAAATTAATTAATGTTTTTAAAGAGGATAATAGTCTCATCGCTATATGTAATGAGCCTCAATTCTCACTATATTAAATTTCTAATAAAATATTGAGGCTAACGTATGTGTATGAAAATAATAGGTAGCTAATTAAGCAAAAGTAGGGTTTTTTGAATTAGTTTAGCTAAATATTTGAGGAGACAGATGTGAATGCTCTAACTCAGCAATTATAAAATAGCATTCATATTGTTTTCATTTATAATAAAAAAATGTGTAAAATTTACACAGTTTTATCTAAAAATAACCCATATTAGTTCATGTATTGTGTAAATTTACAAGTTTGCTATAATAATTGTGTAAATTTATACTTACATTATTCATTTTGTATTTAGTTGTTTATTCTTTTTTTACATATCTCGAGGATGAAGAAAGATAATGGATGGTGAGGATGAAGAAAGAGGATAGATGGTGGTTATTGTATAGGGAAATTTTTTTTTAAAAAAAAATGATATTTTAATGAAATTTAGTATCAAATCAAGGACAAAGCCAAAACTTGGAGTTAGGGGCGGCTCTACTGCTCGTTGTGTGTGGCAGCTCCTGCCTTTGACTCTACTTCTTAACCACTAAAGATTTTTGTTTAAAACTTTTTAAATGGCCAAGTTGTTTGTTTTGGGTAAAATAGATTGATTGGTCTTAATTTTTTTTTAGCTTTATTATTGATAATTTTCGTTGTTAGACTAATTTTTATGGGCTTGTATATTTTATTTTAGATTTAATCTATTATTTTTTATGGCCTTTAAAAGGTGAAAAATGCTAAAACTACAATTTTTTTTTTTTGTAAATTACTAATGTGATAAGTGGTTATTGGTAAGTAAAAAGTTATGCGAGTGTGCAAACCAATAAAAATGTGCTACCTTAGTAGTTTGTAAAAATGTTGTAAAAAAGTTTGTAGCTATAACCCTACTCTTAAAAGAATTGATGACTTTGTTAATGGGGACAAAATGTAATTTTATTAAATAAAATTGCTAAAATTAGTACCTATTAATATAATAATATTTTTTATAAAAAAAAAAATTGGGGGAGGCCATTGCCCCTAGTCCATATATACCTCCATTCATGTGTCAAAATAAATAGATAATTTGATTGGAGTGTTTTAAAAAGTGAGTTGTACGGCCCTCTGGTACCCAAGCCCATTTGAGCCTTAGGACATAGGTTAAAAGTATGGCCTAAGGCCTCAACTTTTACTCGGCCCAAAATCCCAACCCACACCCGTGAAAGCTACGAGCCCATGCTCGGAGTCATCCAAGAAGCCTAATGGACGGGCGGCTGATGCCAGTCCACTTTTGACCATACCATATGACCTTGATCGGCAGGTCGTCACCAAACATAGTTACAGTCGTTCAGTCTCGCCACCACCTACTCCCGTGCCCGGCGATGCCTTGGGAATGTCTCTGCCGAGCATATCTCCTGAAGTGGGAGCCATTTCCAAAGCCACTCTCACTTAAACCCACTTACAACTAACGATATTGGACCCCCAATTGCACTAGCTGTGACAGTAATCATGAACCTTCCACTTATCTAAGGCTATAAATACGAGAAGTTGGGTATGGAGTAGGGACTTTTGGGGGAGGGAGAAAGGGAGGGAGAGGAAGAAAATAGCTTGGTAGAGTTTCTATGCCGAGAATGACCCAACGTAAGAAATCCTAAACTCATATTACAAATAAGTTGTAAGCCCAGTTGAGGTTGAGCCTACCTCCCCTCTGGGGCATGCACAATTGGCGCCATCTATGGAAATCTCCTACAACGCCGTGGTTCTAAAGAGACTCAATCTCGGAAGAATGTCTGATAGACGTTCGGAGGGTTACGCTGTAAGTGGTTCCAAGGGGGCTTCTCGAGGATCTTCCTGGTGAGAGCGAAGGCAAAAGGGATGTGAAGATAGGGATTGCGAGCATGAGGAAGAGCGTTCGGGTCTCGGGGAGGGATCATACCAGACGCAACGGATGGCATCAGAGGCCTCGGGGCGCCAACAATTTGACGACAGAGATGAGGAGCTCGAACGATTACGCAAGTTGGTGAGAGATATGGAGTTGCAAGCAGGGGGTAGACACTAGAGAAGGGGTTGAGATAGAAGATCCGCTACGGGGTAAAACCGTCACGGAGCGGGGTCTGATCAATCAGGCTCCCGTTGAAGGCGGGAACGTTCGCATTCATAAGGATCCCGTCGTCACCGGGAACGCTCACATTCACAAGAATCCCGTCGTCACTGAGAACGCTCGCATTCACAGGAATCCCGCCATCAACGGGATCGTTCGCGTTCACGGGAGTATGCAGATCGGGGTTCAGACTCCCTCGAAGAGCAGCGACCTCGTAATGCCGCCATGGATGCAATGAGTCGGGCTTTACGAAGAGCTGCTCGGTCACCTTTCTCGGACGATATTGAACGCGCCCTAATGCCGAGCCGATTCACACGCCCACCCTTCAATACCTATAACGGGAAAACAGATCCGGTGGAGCACGTCAGCCATTACATCTATATGATGTCTTTGCATTCACATAATGATGCATTGATGTGCAAGGTGTTTCCCTCAAGCCTCGGATCGACCGCTCTGAGATGGTTTAATGGGTTGAGGAAGGGCTCCATCCACACTTTCGCCGAGCTAATCCAGGAATTCGGCGTTCGGTTCATGACCTGCAGTCGGGTGCCATAACTTGTAAATGCTCTACTGTCTATGAAGATGAGGGTTAGGGAAACCTTTCGCAATTATGCCAGTCGGTACTGGGAACTTATAACAAGATCGGTGGGGGGAACGAGAAGATTGCAGCAAGCACCTTCAGGATGGGGCTGCCCGAGGATTCCGAATTACGGGAGTCATTACAGAAGAAACCTCCTGAGGATATGAGATAGCTCATGAGACGTATTAAGGAGTACAAGTGCCTGGAGGATGATAGGATGCAAAGTAAAGGCAAGGCACCGTTGGTGAATCGTCCTCGGCAAAGTGGTTTCCAGCTGTGGCCTAAAAAGGACTTGAGGGTGCAAGGGCCGGAATGACAGCTGAGCAAGGTAAATGTGACATTTAAAGAGCCCGTGCACAGAATTATAGATTGAATCAAGAGCGAGCCTTACTTCAGGTGGCCGAACAAGATGGGGGGCGATCCCTCTCTAAGAAACCAGAACCTATACTGCACCTATCACAAAGATAAGGGGCATACAACCGAGCAGTGCCGGGTGTTGAAAGACCATCTAGAACAGTTGGTGAAGGCGGGTCACTTGAAGGAATTTGTGGCGGACTCCGAAAATCGGGGTGCCAGGCACGTCACTCAGCAGGGAAAAATCCCTCTCCCCCTGCCCTTGGGAGTGATTGAAGTAATCCACGCCGCTCCGAGGGGCACGCCCGTGACCAAAAAAGGGGTATTGACTGTTGTGACAGCAAAAAATTCCCTAGACAGGACACCACCCGAGAAAAAGGCGAAACTTGCTCGGGAGACTCTCGCTTTTAATGAAGACGACTTGGAAGGAACGATTCAGTCGCATGACGACACGTTGGTAGTCACAGCACGGATAAGTGGCTTCCTGGTAAAAAGGGTGATGATAGACCAGGGAAGCGGGGCCGACGTGATGTACCCAGACTTGTTCTAGGGACTCGGGTTGAAGAACCAGGATCTAACGAAGTATGACACGCCGCTCGTCTCGTTCGACGGAAAGGTTGTGATTCCCGAGGGACAGATTTCCCTCCTCGTTAATATGGAAGGAAAGGAGGTGATGGTAACCTTCATCGTAGTCAGTTCATTTTCCCCATACACGGCAATCCTGGGAAGGCCGTGGATCCACATCATGGGAGCTGTACCGTCCACATTACATGTGAAGATCAAGTTTCCTATCGAACACGGCGTGGCAGTAGTCCGAGGAAGTTAGAAAGTTGCCAGACAATGCCTGGTCGCTGCAGTTAGTTGGAAGGACAAACAAGTTGAAGAGACCACAAAAGATGCATCATTATAGCAATTACAAGGGCCCCAAGGGAAAATGGGGGCTGGTTGTCCCAAGGAGTTGATCAGAGTCAAAATATTGCCGGACATTGGTAGGTACTTTCAAGTGGGAGCGAATATGGGGGGGGCAGGATAAAGTAGAGATGCTGTTGTTACTTGTACAGAATGTGGATGTGTTTGCATGGTTCCCGTATGAAGTACCCGGTGTCGACCTCGAATTCATCACCCATAGACTCAACGTAGACCCATCGTTTCCCCCTAAGAAGCAGAGACTGAGAAGATCAGCCAGGGAGCATGTCGAAGCGGTAAAGTCGGAGGTTCAGAAGCTGAAGGAGGCTGGGGCAATAAGGGAGATTTATTTCCCGGAGTGGTTGGCAAATACCATCGTAGTAAAGAAGAAGAGCGGCAAGTGGAGAGTATGCGTAGATTTCACGGATTTAAACCGAGCATGTCCAAAAGACCCGTTCCCAATGCCGAAGATTGATCAATTGGTGGATTCTACGTATGGTCACCCGAGGATGAGCTTCCTTGACGCCTTTCAAGGGTACCATCAGATTGCACTAGCACCCGAGGATCGGGAAAAGACCGCATTCATTGCTCCGGATGCCAACTACCACTACATCGTGATGCCCTTTGGGTTAAAGAATGCCGGTTCCACTTATCAGCGAATGATGATGAGAATGTTTCGAGATAAGATTGGGCGCACGGTTGAAGTGTACATTGACGACATGGTAGTTAAAAGTAAATAGGAAAGTCGGCATATTGAAGACCTCTGGGGGTGTTCGAAGTACTACGGCAGCACAAGTTATGTCTTAATGCCGAGAAATGCGCTTTCGGGTTAAATGCCGGTAAGTTTCTAGGATATTTAATAACTGGCCGAGAAATTGAAGTCAACCCTTAACAAATTGAAGCCGTAAAGCGCCTGAAACCTCCGAGCAACCCTAAAGAGGTGCAAGTGTTGACTAGAATGTTAGCCGCCCTTAATCGGTTTATTTCTAAATTCGCCGATCGTTGCCGGCCATTTTACTAGCTCTTGAGGAAGTGGAAGGGATTTCAATGGGACGAGGAGTGTGAAAGAGCTTTCCAGGATCTGAAAGAGTATTTGACGCAGGCACCCATGTTGACAGCCACAGACCCTAGGAGGACTTATTCATGTATCTATCAGTTTCCGATCACGCCGTAAGTGCCATGCTCTTGAGAGATAAAGGAGTCCAGCATCCTGTGTATTATATCAGCAAAACCTTGGTCGATGCCGAGACCAGATACCTGCCTTTGGAAAAATTGATTTTAGCCCTAGTTCACGCCACAAGGAAGTTGCCCCACTATTTTCAAGCTCATACCGTATATGTATTGACAGGATATCCTCTGCAATCGTTGTTAAGGAGATCTGACTTCACGGGGCGGATTGCTAAATGGGGGACCCGGCTCGGGGCCTTCGACATAAGGTATAAGCCAAGGAATTCGATGAAAGGGCAGGTGTTGGCAGATTTCGTAGCTGAATTTTCTCCCAGAATTGAAGGGGAGATGGTTTGCCACATAGCGTGCCTCCCATGGAGAGTATTTGTGGACGGAGCCTTGAACGCCATGGGGGCTGGTGCCGAGATTGTGATTATCACTCCGGAAAGAATACGGTTGGAACACTCATTCAGATTGGGGCTTAAGGCCTCCAATAATGAGGCTGAGTATAAGGCTTTGCTCGCCGGGTTAAATGTCGTTTTAGATATGGGTGCTCAGGAAGTTGAGGCTTACTCGGATTCGCGGCTAGTGGTTAACCATGTGCAGGGCAGTTTCGAGGCTCGCGATCCATGGATGAAAGAGTACCTACGGGTGGTGAAACGGGTCATGGGCAAGTTTTCCATGGCGAAAGTGGTCCAAATTACCCGAGGGCAGAACAGACATGTCGACTCTTTGGCTACGTTGGCCTCGACAATAACTGATGGCGTTCCTCGAATGATCAAGGTAGAACTTATAACGGAACCGAGTATTAGTGCCATAACCAACGCTGACATCGCCGGAGTCAGTGTTATAGCAATTTCAACGATTGAGCCATGTTGGATGGACTCGATTGTGGACTTCTTAGCCGAAGATCGTCTCCCGGATGACGAGAAGGAGGCCGAAAAAGTTCGGCGGGCCGCCCCTCAATATTGGTTGTCGGCAGAAGGGAAGCTCTATCGGAGATCCTTCGGGGGGCCGTATCTCTTATGCCTACATCCCGAAAAAGCAAGCAAACTGCTAGCCGAACTACATGAAGGTGTGTGTGGCGGCCATGTGGGGGGACGTTCGTTAGCTCACCGAGCAATGACACAGGGATTTTGGTGGCCGAAAATGCAAAAAGATGCTGCCGAATATGTGCGAAAGTGTGAGCGGTGCCAAAAGCACGCCCCCTTGATACACCAGCTAGCAGGACACCTGAATCCAGTCAGCAGCCCTTGGCCTTTTGCGCAATGGGGGCTAGATATTTTGGGTCCATTTCCCTGAGCAACGGGCAACAGGAGGTTTGTTTTGGTAGCAGTAGATTACTTCACTAAATGGGCAGAGGCAGAAGCATTAGCTAATATTCGAGATGCAGACGTCAAAAAGTTCGTATGGAATAATATAGTTACTAGGTTTGGAGTGCCGGACTCTCTTATTTAGGACAATGGTCTGCAGTTTAATAGCAAGGCTTTCCGCGAATTTTGCTGCAATCTCGACATCAAGAACAGATACTCTACCCCAGCCTATCCTCAGAGTAATGGGCAAGCTGAAGCTGTTAATAAAACAATTTTGAATGGGCTAAAAAAAGGTTTGGACAGTGCGAAAGGCAGGTGGGCCGAAGAACTGCATAATGTGTTGTGGGCTTATCGGACAACGTCCAGGCGTTCCACGGGAGAAACCCCATTTTCCATGATGTACAGAGCAGAGGCTGTGATACCAGCTGAGATAAACCTGTGCAGTACACGGGTGGGCGGATTCAATCCGGCACTAAACAGTTCGATGATGACGGAGCATTTAGATCTGTTAGATGAGTTTCGGGAAGCGGCGACTATACGCTTAGTCGAGTATCAGCAATGTATTGCGTGGCGTTATAACCGAGATATAAAGGCTAGAGAGTTCAGCGCCGGGGACTTGGTGTTACGGAAAGCAGTGGGGAATATGCGAGACACGAATGCCGGGAAGCTGGCCCCTACCTGGGAGGGACCTTATAGAGTCACTGCTATAGCGGGTGCGGGGTTGTATTACCTGGAAGGCTTAGACGAGAGACCACTCCCTCGACCGTGGAACGTCTACAATTTAAAAAGGTTTTATCACTAATCGATTGTAAACTAAGGCGTAGGTCAAATATAACGTTGAAATATTCAGTCATGTATTATTGTGTCTCGATCATATTGTCGTATTCAACTTCCCTAATTCTATCTAAGTCGGTGGCAAGCCTGCCTCTCGGTTCGATCTCCTTCACCGAGTAGGCGGAAACCTCAATCTAAAGATTTCTCACTAAGAACGGAAGCCTGCTTCTCGGTTCAATCCCTATCACCGAGCAGGTGGAAACCTTAATCTAACAACTTCTCATTAAGGACGGAAGCCTGCTTCTCGGTTCGATCCATATTACCGAGCAGGTGGAAACTTTAATCTAAAGATTTCTCACTAAGGACGAAAGACTGCCTCTCGGTTCTGTCTCCTTCATCGAGCAGGCGGAAACCTCAATCTAAAGATTTCTCACTAAGGACGGAAGCTTGCTTCTCGGTTCGATTCCTATCACTGAGCAGGTGGAAACCTTAATCTAAAGATTTCTCACTAAGGACAAAAGCCTGCTTCTCGGTTCGATCCCTATCACCGAGCAAGTGGAAACCTTAATCTAACAACTTCTCATTAAGGACGGAAGTCTGCTTCTTGGTTCGATCCATATCACCGAGCAGGTGGAAACCTTAATCTAAAGATTTCTCACTAAAGACGAGAGCCTGATTCTCGGTTCGATTCCTATCACCGAGCAGGGGGAGACCTTAATCTTTTAGACAGACGCCTGATTCTCGGTTATACCGCTTCGCCGAGCACAGGAAAATTATTCTTAAAAACAGAAATCTGACTCTTGGCTCGATTCCCATAGTCTGGCGAATGCGAAAACGATCAACACTATTGAGTGGACGGAAATCTAATGCTAAAACACATGCGTGGAAACAAAAAACAGGAATATAAAACAAAAAGGCAAGCATAATATTCGACAGTTATAAAAACAGCCAAGGCAAATAAACCGAGCATGAAAGAGCAAATTGTCTTGTCCTCAAAACTTGACGACGTAAAAGTTAAATCAGGAAATTAAATAATTGTTTAGTCACCACATCCCGGTGACATAGGCAAATAAACCCGGCAACAAAAAATAAACTCGGCAATCAAACAGTAAGGTCCACAGGCTGCGTCTCGGTCGGCGTCTCGGAAGGCTGATGCTCGGAGATAGGGGGATGGTACTGAGTAACTTCACCTGGCTGGTTGTTAGCAGGAGGGTTGTTGGTAGCTTCCGTCCCAATCACCTCCACGTGGGCGTCAATTTGCTCCACCAGCTCCCTCAGACTGTCCGTCTCCTCTTCATCAATTGGTCCCGCGGGATTATGCGCGGCTGGGAGGGAGTCCGAGAAAGGAATCAGGCCGGGGTCCCTTAAGTGGGAGTCCTCGGGCACTCCTGAAGCATGCAGGGCAGCCATCCAACCTTCTTGGAAAGATAACCGACGAGCCTCTCTGACAACCGGTTCCACGCCCTCCTCGGCGTCGGTGAATCCTTCGTTGTACCATTTATTTTCACAAGCCTCCAAAGTGGCCTGCAGATCAGCCACCTTCTCGGTTAGGGCAACGTTTAGGCTCGCCGCTTCAGCCAGCTTCGAATCTGCTTCATCTCGTTTCGTTGCCAGCTCCTCCAACCTTTTTTCCAACAGCGCTCGGGCCTTTTCTTCGGCGGCGGCTCTTGTTTTTTCTTTAGCTGTTTTGACGGCTACGTCCCTACCGGTCTTTTCCCGAACCGCCTCCTCGGAAAGGTATTTCAACCGCTCGTTCAAGATGTGAGTCAATTGAGCAGCCTGGTTAAACAACAAAAACATGCACGGCAATACAGAAAACTATATACGAAAATAAGGAGAGCATATGAGAGCGGAAAATACAAGGAAGGAGAGGTTACCGCTATCGTATGCTACTGAAGCCTCCTCCCCATGGAATCATCTGTCCCGTCTGCAAAGGCACTCACGTCTTCTGGAAGAAGGAGACCGTGAGCTAAGCTCTGGGCAATACGGCCTCCTTCTCCCTTTTCCTGTACTTAAACACTAACATCGGCAGGGAGCGGCATGCCATCCAGCTCAAAACTAGGCTGCCACGCCGGTACTGATCGGGAGGAGGACGCCACGTGTGTTCCGACCGGGGCCGGGGGCTCCTGGATAATCACACCCCTTGATGGTTGAAGGGGAGTTCGGGTTTGAGCACCGCTCGGACTAGCCGACGTCTGCTCTACAGTCCGTGGTCTTTTGCGAGCCCGTGCAGGGGGAGGAGGAGGGGGAGGAGCAGGTGGGGGTGGGCCGTGCCCTTGAGGGGGCTGCTGATGTGCGGCAGGGCGAGCACCAGGAATAAACCGGCTAATCGACAAAGTCCTGCGGGTCACCATTTCTTCACCCCGAGCAGGATGTGTTCTGGAAGAATTGCTGGATTCTGCGGTCGCGTATTCGGGTTCTTGAGCAGGAGCTTCAGGTTTAACAGGCTCCTCGGGCTGAATGGCTTCGTGGGCGAGTTCCCGGAGGCGATGAGACGCTTTTTCGGCCGATTCGTCTCTTATGGGAGCTAGCTCATTCGAACATGTATAACGCCAGCCAATATCCCGAGCTTCACCTACCCTAAACTTTGGTGGAAGGAAGTTCGCGTGCCGAACATCTATATAAGAGAGCAGGGGGCTATCCACTAAGAGAGCTTGGCTAAACGACTGCCAAGTAGAATACACAGGGTCTACACCAAGTATGAGGTGAGACGCCCAGAGCTGCCCGTCCCAATGGACAAAAATCTCGGACCTAAGTACAAAATTTAGGTCCCGTACATGAACAGTTCTGATGTCTTGAGTAAACACTGAACCGTCTGCAAAGAAGAAAGAAACGGGTTAATATTCAGGCAAATAATACAATTATAAAAGGAGAAGCACAAATTATGGCTCGAAACGAACCCACTTCACGCAGTAAGGGTGGGGGAGGGACATCGCCGACAAACCATTTGCCGCGCACCCGGACGTACTCCCCTGCAGAATTTCTATTAGAGTCCGGCAGGCACGAAATTAGCCGTACCCTCATATCCCTAACCTTTAAATAGTAATTAGATTTCTTTTTTCCACATAAACTGTACATGTGGTTTATGTCGTGCTGGTCTAGTTGCAGACCAAACGTTTGGTTTAACTTACTCACGCAACTCACTACCTGGTAAAAATTGGGGGGGAGTTGGTTGGGACTCAACCCGTAGTATCTAAGGGTGACGAGAAGGAAAGGATTTATGGGAAACCTAATCCCACCCTCTAGAATAGACATCAATGGGAAAAAGGCGGTGCTCGCCCCTCTGTGGAAGACGATTTCACTTTCATGGCAATACGCCACCTCCACGTCATCGGGGACATTGTAGTTTTGCCTAAAGGTGGCTAAGGAAGACCCAGCGTTCAAAAGATGAGCATAACCCATGCTAGGGGATTAGAGCTAGAAAAGAACTCGGAGAAATGAAATTAAAATAAGGGAAAGGGGAAGCAGACTTACTTTTGGCTCTAAGGGAGGAGAGAATTCTGGGTTAACGGACAATGGCGCAGGGAAATGCTCGGCAGAGAGAAATTTCAAGGAAGGGAAAGTGAAAAAGTGAGAATGAGGGTGAAAACGGGCTATTTATAGAGGCCAAGGAAGGACAAGCATCGACTAATGGACAAATAATGAAGATTAATTAGCAATGATGGGACAATAAATCCTTATGAATACCAAAGACAACTGACACGTGAATCGACAGGCAATGATGGCAGCCGAAACGGGAGGTCAGACGCAACGCGCCTTTTGAAAAATGCATTAATGGATCACTAAAACCGTCCCAAAATACGCCTGTTGGGTTGTTCGGGTAACCGCTGCCTCATAAGTTCCTTGATTCGCTCCGAGGGCCGAGCACGAATTAAGGGGGGGGGGGGGCTAATGTATGGCCCCCTGGTACCCAAGCCCATTTGAGCCTTAGGACATAGGTTAAAGGTATGGCCCAAGGCCTCGACTTTTACCCGGCCCAGAATCCCAACCCACACCCGTGAAAGCTACGAGCCCATGCTCGGAGTCATCCAAGAAGCCTAACGGACAGGCGGCTGATGCCAATCCACTTTTGACCATACCATATGACCTTGATCGGCAGGTCGTCACCGAGCATAGTTACAGTCGTTCAGTCTCGCCACCACCTACTCCCGTGCCCGGCGGTGCCTTGGGAATGTCTCTGCCGAGCATATCTCCTGAAGTGGGAGCCATTTCCAAAACCACTCTCACCTAAACCCACTTACAACTAACGATATTGGACTCCCAATTGCACTAGTTGTGACAGTAATCATGAACCTTCCACTTATCTAAGGCTATAAATACGAGAAGTTGGGTATGGAGTAGGGACTTTTGGGGGAGGGAGAAAGGGAGGGAGAGGAAGAAAATAGTTTGGTAGAGTCTCTGTGCCGAGAACGACCCAACGTAGGAAATCCTAAACCCATATTACAAATAAGTTGTGAGCCCAATTGAGGTTGAGCCTACCTCCCCTATGGGGCACGCACATGAGTATATAAAATAAAAAAGATAGATTCTTTGCTAAAATAGAAAGAAAAAAAAAAAATTGCTTAGACCAATGCAAATGCTCTGATTCTTGGAGAGCAAGGCCAGTTACTCGTGATCGGAACGAGTAAAACCTAAAACTATGGGTCTGTTTGGAATCCGCTTATTTTACTGAAACTAAAAACTTTTTATTGAAAGTACCGTAGATAAATGTAAAAGTTAGCTGAAATAGTACAGTGGGACCTATGAATAGTACCAAAAAATGCAGTAGAGCCCATGAATAGTAGCAAAAATAAGCTGAATAGTAAAATAAGCTGGTGGATTTCATCCATGCCAAACGCCCACTAGGTCAAGTGAAATTAATGCAATATAATGGGCCCATCACCATCCAATAATTTCCGTGATCCAATAAATTTAGAAAATCGTAGGGGCTTTAAAAGGTATGATCTAGATAGGGTTAAGTCAACCAAATTGACCCAAAAAACTAAGAACCATATTGAAGTTTGAACCAATTGCTTTATTTTTCTGCATGGTCCAAGGCCTTCACTAGATCTAGGAGAATATCGAGAGTATTGGTATGAAGGGGTATGGACTATGGAGTAGTTTAGGGAGTGTTTGGTACAGTTGTTTATACAATAGTTTTCAATGTTTGAACACTGAAACATGTATTTTCATAACGCTTTTTAACCCACACGTATTTCCACAACACTTAAACAACGATACTAGAAATTTCTAACCAAACAGACCCCTAGACTCTAAGGGTCCGTTTGGTTGGGAGGATGGAAAAGTGAGAAAATAGAAAATGGGGAGATGATGGAAAAGTGGGAGAATAAAAAAGATTTTAGTTTTCCTCATTTGTGTTTGGTTGGAACTTTGAAAGGATGGAAAAGTGGAGTGATGAAAAACTTTTTTATTTGGTTGAAAAGAGAAATGGGAGGATAGAAATGAAAAACTTTTTTGTTTGTTTGTTTGTTTGTTTGTGTTTGTTTTGTATAAATTTATTCATATGTCCTTATTAAAAATAATACTCAATTAAAAAAAAAGGCAAACAACCAACCAAAAAAAAAAATGTAATCACCCAAAGTTTATTAAAAAGGAAAATTCATGTCCAATAAAAAATAAGAAATAAATTTAAAAAATTAAAAAAGAAAAAACGTCCAAAAAAAAGGCACTGTATGGTATTATGGTGTATCATGGATTTGCACATCATCATATTTATAAATAAAAAAAATTCAACATCCAGTTAAACCCAAAAGAAAAAAAAGGAAAAAAAAAAAAAAAGGTAGGCAAGCCACATTTACAGCCATTTTGTCCAAATATTTTTGCCCACTTTTCACTCCCATTTTCTCTCCAATTTGAAGAGATTGTGTGTTTGGAGGGGGAGGAGAGAAAACTTGTGGCCCTACCAAAATCTCTCCTCTTTTTCACCCTCAACTAAACAACCAAAAACATCATTTTCTCTCTACTTTTATCTCCTTCATTTTCCATCCTCCCTAAAATCACTCCAACCTAACATAGCTTAGAGGCTGACCCCTGCATATAGTTGTATCGTGTTTAGAGTGAAAAGTATAAAACCAAATAGATGCATAATAAGGAGGATGGTACAAGAGCCAAATGTGAATTTACAAGCCAAAGTACAATACACACCACCTTTCCTGAAAATATGACTAAAAAATGTGGGCAATGCTTCAAATGAAAGTATGCCACCTTATTTTACATAAATCTCCAAGGGTGGATAAAAGTTGTAAAGATCTTAACCATTGGTTTCCATCTTAAAATGTCAATGACCCACACACGTAAGGGGATAGCCAAAAACACTAACTAATAAGTAAGCAAAAAAACACTCTGTAACATCAAATAGCAAAACCCATGTTCCTATTCAAAAGGGAACTGTCACACCCATTTTTACTAATAAATTTTCAATGCCATTTCTCTTTGATTTATCAGGCCCAAAAGGCATTTCTACTTCACTTAGCAGCACCATCCAAATGCCCCTCCTCATCATCTCTCCCCAATCTAAACTAGAATACTATTAAAATCACCCAAGACATACAAAAACATCATCTTTAAGACTTTAACGCTATGGCCTATACCAACACTCATATTTTTCTTTAATATTATGCTTTTGTGTTGATTATCATATCTTTCTTGATTCGCATTGTATTTGTAAACGTGATTGCTTGTAGCTTGACTATGCAATAATGGCGAGTCGCAAGTCCAACCATAAAGGGAGGATTAGTTCCAACCTCCAACCAATACTCAGCTAAGTGAAGCTTTAAATGTCTAATTTAACTAGAGCTCTCCACGTGGAAACTCATCCACAACCTCATTCTCTTGTCCTGTCGAGTTCTCGTAATGGGTTATCGCTAGATGTACGAGGTTGCCATTGGATGAGTACTTTGTCACTGAATAGGTAAAATTATTGGTAAACTCAAAGAAAACAACTAAATGAGTAATACTCTGCATTTGGACCAATTGAGTTGTTGTGAAGCAGACAAGATTACTATTGAACGATTTATTTTTTTTGCTACACTCTACTCCTTCTTCCTCAATTCAAACAAGCCATAAATGATGTTTTATCCTACACCAAAGCTTGTCATCGCACATATAATGCATTATTAAGTATTATCATTAGTGCCAAAATACACCTAAGCTAATACTTTTAAAAACCCCCTTCTGTCAATTCTTACAAAATACCATTTTTTTGTAATTATTTTTCCTATACAATATGATGAGTTAAGTTTGTGTTCGATGCATCATTGCACTGGACACATTGATATTCAAACACCATTGCACAAGCCGTCTCTTGTAAGGTATATATTATTTCAACCACCTCAATCTTTTAAATCTATCCAACATTTTAATATAATTATTTTAAATTATTTTCCTTACATTTACTAAATAGAAATCCTATTTTCATTAGGGAACAAAATAATAGCCTTTCTCAAAGCGCTCGACAATGAAGGAATTCCTAACTCGAATCAAATAATTTATTAACTACATCTTTTTTAAATGAGCTTCCAAGTAATTATCACATAGGGTAGACGAGTGGACGTAATTAAAGAAAACAGATTATTCTAAAACTGAAAAAAAATACAAATTTTTTTTTTTTTTCTTTTAAAAATCTTCTCTTATCACCCAAAAAATAAAAAGAAAAATCTGTCCACTCAGAAAATTCAAAATTCTAAACAGAAAAAAGGTACAAAGAGTTAACTAGTTGTGGTAAATCAAAATAGCAAGTGACTGCCAATCTCAGACCAAGCAAAAAATGATGCAGAGAGCTTCTTCAGCTCTCTGTTCTTCAAACCCACTTCCCTCTTTACCAACCACTATTCCGACCCGTCATCTCATCGGAGCTCCGTTCCATAATCGAACCACTCGTCCCTACTATGTTCAATTGCCCTTCAAACATCAACAAAATTTCCGACTTGCCATCCCTGCACCACACACCACTGGTAATTTGCCTCTTCTCTTTGGGTTATTATGGTCTTTTGCATAGTGGGTTTGCTTTATTGTTCTAGTTATTTGTGTGTTTAAGTTGGAACAATAGTCTGTTGTTGTGTTTGTGAATTGGCTGTGTTTTAAAGTTTTGTTGAACATTCACTGCTGTATTTAGAATACTCTTTTTTTTTTATAAGTACTATGTAGAATACTTCAAAATGTAACATAAATTAAGAATCTTGTTTGGTCTGTTATCTATGTGGTGGAAGCTTCTTAAATGATTGTGTCAAAGTTTTTCAAGTTTGGAATGGGAAAGTGGGTTCCAGTTGAGTAAAATCTCTTGTCCTCGAATAAGAGATTTTTGGTTCAATTTCCGCCTACAAAAAAAAAAACAATTGATGTTTTGGTTTGATGATAAAGAGCAATTGTCAGGAGCATCGCCATAGGTTGAAATTATCTCTAAAAAAAAAAGTTTGGAATGGGAAAATCCTCTTATTGGTACAAATTGGTATGATGGGCTTGAATTATAGTTTGTTTATATTCAGCTTTAACTACCCAAAAAACACAAATAAATTCAAATCAGCAAGATTGTTCAGAACTCTTTGTGATTGGACACTACTTAAATGAATCTTCCTGATTGATTTGGATTCTTTGTTCTATTTTGTGCTGGTTTTGCGGCATTGTTTGTTTAGACTTAAAGGTCTTTCTTGTAACACATTTATTGTTCATGAAACTGTTCTTTTGAGGGGATTGATTATTTTAGCTTTTGTCTATTATTTCATTTATTTGTGGCTTTTTCCACTGCGTGCTTTGTAGACTACAAAGAACATGTATTATGACCCGTGTAGTTTTTTTTGTGTCTTGAGTTTGTGAATTCTGATTTATTTCACTTGAGCATCTCAACTCTTTGAGACATTGTTTAAATTAGTAAATCTAATATAGAACTTATCCATTTTAGATATGTATGCAATGCTTATAGAAATATTATTGCCATTGATGGTTTTCGAGTACCTTTTTTTGTTTTTGTTTTTTTGGTTTCCTAATGCAATTTTGGTGCTATTGTGTTATTGTCTACAATTCCGCTTCAGCTACTAAAAGTTTGTTCAGATCAAAATTCAAATCCCATGATGAGTTTGAAATAGTCAATGATATAACGGTTTTATTTTATTGTTTGTTTCCCACTTCAGCTACTCAAGAGACATTGGAAACCTCCAAGACTGAATCTGGATTTGTTGAAATTGGATACATATCTAATGTTCATGGACTTGAAGGAGAGATTCGTGTCAAAACCAGCACTGGTTTTCCTGAATTGCGATTCTCTAAGGTAAAACAAATATTTTTTTTCAGAATACTTCTGGAACCTTTGATATGGTCACTTGTCATTGAATATTCTGTATAAATATATTATAAATAATAATTACTATTATCTTAGCCTGGGATAAGATGGTTGAAGCAACGAGTTTCAAGTGGAGAAACAGTTCGGGAAGTTGAGCTGGTAGAGGGAAGAGGACACGCTGGTCAGAAGAGTTGGATACTTAAATTAAGAGGAATTGACACAGTGGACCAGGTGAGCTTTTCTCTAGCAATTTTTTTCTTGCGTTGCTTGTGTGCTAATTTATACTCACATTCGCTTCTCTTAGTTTGCGTGCTTCTATTATTGAATATGTATAGCGTGGTATTTGGATGACCTTGTTTAGAGGACTCTTGATGAAATTTTGCAATCTGTTTGAAATGAGGAATAGATACAATTTTGAGCCTTCTTCTGAGAAAAATTAGTAAAAACCAATTTGGATCCGTTAGATTGTTGAATTTTACTCTTATTCTTCCCTCGGTACATTTATTCAAAACTGTTGGAAGTTATTTGCTTTGATTAAAAAAAAAATTATAGGTTAATAACTTAATAACCATTGAACTTCTAAGTTATGAAAGAAAAAAAGAAGAAAGAAACAATTGCTTCAAGTGGAAACTTGATTATTAGTATATTTACAGAAAGACTGAATCTTTTCCAAATCAAGAACCTATATGTTGTGTTCAGTTTCATGGAAAGGTTTTGTAGAAGCTTAGAGCAACTTTCAACTTGGATGGTGTAAGTATGCATTGTGTTATTCAAACTTCTATAGAAGGAGGAAGTCCCTTTAAGATTCTGAACTTACCTGGCTTCATTCTAATAAGCTTCATTCTAATCAAACTCAACTTGACTCAATAAAGCCTATCGCAAGCCTATCGCAAGTGCTTCGGGTCAGCCATGATATTCTTTCCAAGATTCTTGCTCTTTTTGTTATGAATACTTAAAATTTTGGTACTCTTTTGGTAATTTTTATTAAAAAAATGGTACGTTTATTGAGACACTCACAGTATTCATGTAGTGGTGACTTGTTTTATCATATTAACATGCATGCCTGTTCTTCTGATTTTGGAAATATGTTCAGGCTAAGCAGCTTGTTGGTTCTACTTTACTTGTGAGAGAAGAAGACAGGCCAGAATTGGATGAAGGCGATTTTTATACTCCTGATCTTGTTGGCATGAGAGTTGTTCTTAAGGTTTGTGCTTATTATGATGTTTGGAAGATACATTTTCATGTGTGCTTTTAACAAGGTGGGTTTTTTTTTTTGTGTGTGTGTGTGTGTGGTGATAAATTACCGATTGTGCTAAAAGCTTAATCTATTAGGAAATGGTGAATTTAATCACTTAATCACTATTCTAATGTTCCCCCTCACATGTGGATCCAGACTCCCTCTTAAAAAATTGGGCCCAACATGTGAGATTTTTAACTTTTTAAATGGGGAGTAGAGTGGAGACGAGGCTTGAACTGAAGATCACTTGTTCTAATCCCATAATAAATTACTGAGGTCCCAAAAGATTAAGCTGTTAGGAAATGGTGATTTAATCACTTAACCATTATTAGTCCAAAATGTTTGTTTTGAGAAGTAGTCGGACAAAGGTTTCTTCCACATATAACTTGGAATTTGGGATTGTTTTTGGTTTGTGGAACAATCAACAAGGTGTGATCTTCTATAGTGTTTAAAAGATGATTTTTTACATGTTATATATGTGTGTGTGTGCACACATATTCATTATGATGTTTTGTCTGATACTACTGTGTATCCTTTCATTTAAAAAAACATTCTCTTCTATATTTTTTTTTTGGCTAATCTCTCCCTCCCCCCCACCTCCTTTTTTTTAATCTGTCACCTTTGGAAAGCCATGGTTTTTACAAGTCATCAATTGTGCTTCTCCTTTCAGGAAACTGGTGAATCTGTAGGAACTGTCGTTAACGTTTACAACAGTGGGGCAAGTGATCTTTTACATGTTAAGCTTGATTCATCTGTCAATTTGCTGCCTAAAACCGGAGAGCTAAAGACAACAGAAACATGTGTTTCTGATCACCTAATCTGGGTACCATTTGTTGAAGCAATAGTTCCATATGTTGACATAAATAGAAGAGAAATGCAGATTACACCTCCCAAGGGACTTCTCGAGTTAAATTTACGTTTGGATGAGAGGTCCAAGAAAGAAAGGCGGCAGCTTGTGAGGCATACTCTTTTGTATTCTACTATTGATTCATTAAAGTTATTGGTTGATATCAACTTCATCTGAAGATTAGATACATGCAATCATTATGTCCATGTTACATGATATTTACTAGGCTTCTTTTGTGGTTATCGTTTTATTTTAGGGGTTTTGGGGGAAAAAAGTGTGGGGGGGGAGTGCGTTGAAATGATACTCTATATTTTTAATTGCTGCGTATATACTTTTGTGTTTGCCACTATCAATAACCTACAAATCAACAATCATATTATTTTGCATTAAATGGCGCTATGGTGCTTGATCCAATGTAGATTATTTGTTCCTTTTTTCTCATAGAACATTGGTTTGTGTACAATTAAGGTCATTCATCTTTTGATATATTTCAGGAATGGAAGGAAAGGAAAAAGTTCCAAAGGCGCCTCATAACAGCGAAAAAGAAATTATGTGAAATGGAGCAACAACATGTATTTCATGGGTTTAGATTTGGGGAGAAAGCCCAAAGGAGCTTGCTTGCTGATCAGATTGTTGGTGTCAATTCCAATTTGCTGCAACTGGCATTACAAAATATTGAGATACCCTCTAAGAGGTGAAGTTGATATGAACTAACTACATTTTGTTAGTAGATCATTAGATTTATGTAGGAGTTGATGTTAATGTTGATCTTTCATATTTGATTTGGAGTTCATGGGATCTAAGCTGTTCTATAATTATATCATCATATTAGTAATTTCTAACACGACAATCCTGTGATTCGCCTGGTTGAAATAATCTATTACCTGTGTGACGCCTTTGATTGAGTAGAGTTATTTAAACTCTTCTTTGTTTGCATGCCTGGTTGATTGGTTAATTCAGTCTTTTCTTTGATAAGTAATAATGCTTCATTCAGATAAATATGAAAAATACAAAAAACCCTTAGTACACAGGTAGTATACTAAGGGCAAAACAAAAATCAATCAAAAGTACATATCTCTAAAATGGTACATTTCAATTATGAACCTCATTTTGCCAATTCATGTTATCTGCCACCATGTCCTCTTTATTTTGAGCTATACTAAACAACACCGGGAAGAATCCTTCAAAATAGTATCCCCACACTAAGGATCAAGCCAAAATCATACTCGACTGTGATTACCCATCCCATATTTTACACATTGTGAGAATCTTCCCCATCCTCTCTGAATTGCTTCAATATTTGGAAATAATTGATATAGTTGCTAGTTCATTACAGTTTGTAGGACCAAGGGTGTTTTCATTTGTCTACTCTGTCATAAGTGTTGAACCTATTACTTTCATCTTACATCTTGAATCAGATGGAATGTAACTGAGTTGTTCAGAGCCACAGAAGCCAAGCTAACAAGTACTCTGAAAATATCAGAGGAATGCCTCACTTCTTGTGCAAGTAAAGAAAAGCTGGGTACGAATTCAACTTTTCGAGAAAAGGGACTCCATCTCCTGTCTAAAGGAAAATCAGCCATTGTTTTAGTTGTGAATGAAAGTGAAAGGCAAGGATGGGGCTATGACCCTGATCTGGTTGACTTTGAAAGCTTTGAGACTTCGCCATCTTCCCTCATTCAGACATTGCTTAGTGATGATCAGAGATTTGTAAAGGTTTTTTCTCATTTTAGTTTTTTTAATTTATTTAATTTTGAAAAGTTCTTTTCTAATCAGATTTTATAAGGATGAAGAATCTTTTAATCATAAGTTCTTTCTTATAGTGGTGTTTGTTACCAATTTATGATCACTTCAGGTCCTGTCTGTTGAGTTATTTACTGTATGTGAAGGGGGACTTATATTATATAATAGGAAGGCTATTAGTACTTCATACGAAAAATCTGGAGAGCAATTGTTGGAGACCCAACTGACAGAGCTCTCAAACCAATGCTATCTTTAAATGGGATAATGTGAAAATAAAACCAATTTTTAGTTCTTAGTTCTTATCTTTGAGGTACACTAATGTAATTCTTAGTTCTCTACTAATGTAACTATTTTGGTTTGAATTTTAAAAAATAAAATAAAAATTGTGGTATTGTTTAAAGAATTTTATTCAACATAATCTAATGAACTGTGTCCTTTACAGATAGAAGACCTGCCCTTGATTTTGGTTTGCTCAGCTCATGGAATCCAAACTCTAAGAAAGCTGTTCTTAGAGAACGATTACTTTGCGTTTGACTCACAAAAGGTCAGCATTTACAGCCACATGAAGAATACCTCTTTTATTTTGAGATTTGCTGCTCTAGGAATGAACTAAATTGTATATTGAGAGTATCATTTTCATTTTGGTTTAGGAAATTTGAATGTTTTAAAATCATGGAACTATGTCAGTTGTTTCTATTGTTACTTAAGTTAATGAGGATATGGTTATAGGTTAACATGGAGAGCCAGTGTTAAGCAGCTTAAGTTTGATAAATATCCAAGATTATGACATTATAAGGCATTCCTATATTTTAGATTCTCAAAACTACAATATTTCAATAATACTCTTGACAGCTTTTGACAACCTTTTGTGGCATGGCCTTGAACCACCATGGTGTGTGTGGTTCAATCTAATGTTGTGCCAGAGTCGAGGATCCTGTGACCTCCTTAAATATTACGAATGTTTGATATTTATGGAGGGGAAAAAAAAAGAGAGATAGCTGTCCTACTTGTAAATAGAATGTATCTTTGTTGTCTAAGATGTCCATATTGACAGCAATAAATCACATTTCTACTAATATTAATGATCTATTTTCAATATGCTGCTTACTTGTCCTTTATATGTTCTATTTCTCTCATAGGTCTGGTTTCTGGAAGAAGAGATGCTCCCGGTTGTTAGCAGTTCACTGGAAGAGCAGAACAAGCATAAAATTTTGATGAAATCTCCATGGGAAATACTCCAATCACCTGTTGGTTCTGGTGGAGTTATCAGCTTGCTTTCATCACACAACATTCCTGATAATCTTAGCGAAATTGGTGTGGAGTACATTGAGGTTAGACATTCATTGCATTGTTCAAATTGTGTGTTGCGACTATGCTACCCTAGCCTGTTGTTAAGTTCTCTAAGACTGCTTCATTAGGCAGGGGGAACGCTACCCCTATGGTGTAGCACATAGTCATATTGGGATCCATAACTTTTCCCAAGTCAGATATAAAATGGGATATAGTTTCTAGAATTTGCTTTTTGTGGAGTAATCTCCCTCTCTCTCTCTCTCTCTCTCTCTCTAAATATTATTTCCTGCCCTTTTCTCTGTTGCTGATAGCACAGAAGAAATACTTATGAATTGTGAAAATGTCATGTATGCATCTAACTTCCTTCAGGCTACTGTAATGTCTAGGGGTTTATAAAATTTATATTGCTAAAGTTACATGCTTTTCATGGATTCTCTCTTCTTTAGCGTCTAACATTCAACCACCAACACGTGTAACCATATAAACATTTTCCTATGAATGGTATAACAAAGGATGTGCACATGCAGTGTTTTACCTTCTGTTTATATGTGCATGGAGAGAAAAAATCCGTATCTTGAAAATGATATGCACCATTTATATGGTCAGCCCTTTTATTATGACTCAGTGCAAATAAAAAACCCTATGTAGCTGCTTATCAAAATAAAAAACCCAAACTACTGTGTTCATTATTGTTTGTCAAATTGCGAAATATTAGAACAGTTGAGAAAATAACCTTGAACTTTTGATGAAGTAATGGGTTTCCCTTGTCAAAGTCTGTACCCTTGGTCATGTTGGTTGGTGACTTGGGTGATATAAATATGAAACTTTGTCCTGAAGGGAATATCAATTTATTAATTTGGATGTTCTACTCTTACATGTTGCCTTGAGATAATCTGGAATTTGTGGTATGGCTACATATCATATCATGTAATATTTCTTGTGTGGTGTGCTTTCCCGGGTGCCTCTTAAACTTTCCTAGTTTCATACTTCAATTGATTTATTGATGCTTTATGTTGTTGCAGATATGCAGTATCAGTCAAAGATGCAACAGTGCCAACCCACTTCTTCTTGGATTTGTTAATTCGCGTGAAGCAGATATTGGGATTCAAATATCAAAAGATGTAGAAAATTTTGAGGGAAATTTTGACATGATATTCTCAATGAACTTTATGAAGAAGTTGATGAAATGGATCAATAAGCTCCAGTTCTTTGTAATCCCAAAGCCAAATTCACATGTTGAGTTGATTGACAAAGAGTGGGTTGATGTTACACCCTCATCTCCCAACTCATTTGAGCTTTGTTGTACAATTTACAGTTCCTTGAATGCCTGTTCTTCTGAAAAGGTTTGTATAATGGAGATCACAGAGTAATATATTGATAAATTAAATATGTATAATGGAGATCACAGAGTAATATATTGATAAATTAAATTTACAAACTTCTGTCTCCCGTTACAACAAAGCATATCATTGGCCTTTTTCCTTGTTGTGAAGTATAGGAAGCCTTATATTTTCATTATTTATGAAGAGATAACATACAGAATTAAAATGAGTTAAATCAATCTCTGGCGCTGTGGTATAAATGGGTTATATGCAGAATAAACTGTTGGCTCTTATGTTTTTCCTTTTTCTCTTTTAGTTTTCTAAAAAGTTAATCAAATGTTTGTTCATCCATCTTGTTTTGTTGGGTTTGTAAATCTCTTTGGGAAGAATATACTACTAAATACCACTGTGGATTTCACAACAATTAATTCCTATAAGATATTGTTTTATGTGTAAACCATTAATTGTGATCCTTTAGAGGTTTTGAGTGTAACACAAGCCCTCCTTTGATAATGATTTACGTAAAAATAATGTAAACATGTGTCATCGCGAATAACTCATGGTCTATTTTTACAAATGTTTGATAGTTAACACATAATGCAATATTATATGAGGTTATAACTTATAAGAGTTACATTTAAAATTTGAGGCGAGTTTCGTGTTTTACATAGAAACCTCGAGGTTCTGACTTTTATTTTTCTTCCCTTATTTTTTGTTGTTGCTTTTGAAATTTTATAATTGGAAAAAGACAATAATGTCATAGTGCCAAAATATTAAAAACTTATTTTTGGAGGGGAATGTGCATCTGAAATAGTCATATTTAAAATTAGCATTAAAAAAAATATATTTATGGTCAAATGTTGAAGTTGAACTTTAAAAAAATAATAAATTTTTTTTTTGGTTGAGAATGAAGTATAATTAAAACTGGACATATTGTTTCTAGTTAACCAGATTATATTAGAGCAAATCCTAAGTTTTTTTTTATAAATATTTTTGAGCCAACATCCTAAGATTTAATACATGGTGAGAAGCCACGTGAGAGGAAGACACGTTTCATGCATTCAGTTTAGAACGTACCCATATGCTGCCATGCATGATGTGATTTCCTGGATAACATGCTTTATATCTTCTTACCAAAAAAAATAAAAAAAAATGCTTTATATCTGATAGACTATTTTAGCTGCCTGTAATAATAAACTAGCCTATTAAACTCTTTTTTTAATGGGATTTCAACCTATGACGTTGTGGTGGGCTTTTTTGAGATTGTGGGCTGGGCTGCCTCTTGCCACACTGCGGCCCAAAGGTTATGGGTAGGAGAGTCAGGGCCGATCCAATTGCAACTCACCTTAAACCGGCTTATGCGCAAACTAAAACCTCTTTGTTGAAACTTTGGTCATATGCCCATGGCAGATGAAATTGTTATAAAAGAGTTACGGCAGGCAAGTATAATATAACAACAATAAAAGATAAGTGCTTACTGTTAGTCAAAATAAGCAAAGAATTCCCAATTAAAGAAAAGAGCAGCACAACAATAGAAAACGCATTATAAGAAGAAATGATAATAATAATAAAAGAAAAGGTAACACCGATAATCAATAAGATTAAAGGAGAAAAGGTTAGTCTGCCGTGCTTAGTTGTATTACGGAACTAAGACCAAAGAGGGAACCACTTCCTCAATGTGGATAACCTCACAGGAAGGTCCTGCTGTAGAAATTACCCACTTTGAGAAGATGGGTCTAAATGGTTTATGCCCAAGAAATCCTTAATCCTTAATAGAAGGTAGGCTTTTAGATGAAGAGAAGGGATTAGCCTATTGGTACATGCCTGCTATCACATTCTTACCTACTCTCTGTTTTTCTTTCTCACTATTTTCCTTTTCTAGGTTTTGTTACTCTACTTTTCCACTCTTTTCTTTTTAGTTCTTGCTCATGTGATGTTGTTTTTCTGATGTTGTGGTGATGTAATTGTTGTAATGTCATGTTATTGTGCACGACGGAGGCTCCTTATATACTGCTTGCCGTGACTGGTTTTTACCATTTACCCCTTAACTACTTTTGTCTGGATGTGGGTGTCCTTCTAGACCACCCACTGGTCTGTCGGTTGCCTAGCCACCACCACTTACCTGTGCTGGTCGTGCCATATCTCATTATTAGACAAATAAATCTATTTTGTTTGCTTGTTCACCGTGGCATTCCCATCCGGATAAGGGTGGACATTCTCTCTCACTATCCCTCATGGCATGCACCTAGTGATTCCAACTCATTTTTCCCTCTTTTGGGTGGTATGTCATCCCTGTAGGACATTTTTCCCAAAAGAGTTTGAGCGGAAACCCCAGAATAGGCTTCCCATTCTCCCCATCGCCAGACCATAGCCTCTCTTACTTTTGACCCATGGCCTATCACTCTTGTATTGGCTAGGTACAGGTTGGTGGTGTCTGAGCCTTGTGCATGCTCCACTTCTGTGTGTGTCCAAAGTTTGCCTATTGCTCATGCGTTTGCCATGGCCTGGAGGCCCGTCTGTGCGTTCTGCTGCTCATTTTTTACCTCTTGTGGCATGAACGGGTTTCTGAGCCTTCATTCTTTATGACTCGCTTTCTTCATGGGCTGGGCCTTGCCTGATTGTGAGTTTTTCTCTTTTTAACCCATTCTTTGCTCCTTTCGTAGACTTGCTAGCATTTCTGTCATGCCATTCTGTTATTCCTGTCGTGGTATTGCTTGGTCTGTGCTTGTTGGGCCTCTTTTCGAGCCTGCTATATGCTTTCCCTTTTACTTAATTACAGTGGCCTAGTATTATCATTGGGCTTGCATTCATGCTACTTCGGGCCTTCTTGACCCATTTCATTGCTCACGGGCTTCCTTGGCCCATTTCTTCCTCCTTGGGTATCCTCGACCCATTTCCTTTCCTCTGGCATCCTCGGCCCATTCTAATTCTACATTCCCATAGGTTTTTGCTAAGTCTTTTGGGCTTTCCCGGCCTAATTACCACATCCTTTACTTTTGGGGTTGATGGGCTTCCCATTAACCCCTTACTCACTTGATTCATTGCTTTGGGCTTCTTTGGCCCATTCTTGCTTGCTTTCTATATATAATGCTCATGGGTTTACTACTTCTTTCTTTGGGCTCCTCTAGGCCCATTGCTTCTTCTGAGACCAATTTATTATTTTCTAGGCCTATGATCCATTATTCCTGCCATTCGTTTTTCTTCCAATTTACTAACTCTTTTCTTCCCATATTGTTGGGCTTCTTCTTACTGTTAGGCTTTTATGCCAAAATGAGCTTCAACAGACATTTACTTCTGATGATTGCGCTCTTTATCATTAGACAAAGACACCAATTAGTTTTTGGTGTAGGCGAGGATTGAACCCCATATCTCTTATTCAACTATCAGAGACTTTATCAGTTGAACTAACTGGAACTCACTATATAGTATACTTAATGTTCATTTTAAGATAGTGTAAGAAATGATCTTTATGACCCATATTTAAAGAATTGGGGTTAAATTATAAGACGGTTTTTTTTTAGAGAGTTTCAATCTATGGCGTCTGCTCTTAATGATAGCTCTTTATCATCAGACCAAAACACCAATCAGTTTTTGGTGTAGGCGGGTTTTAAGTGATAATTTAGTGGTAATGTCATTCTTTATGATGTTCATCCATTTTTTTTTATAAATTGATGATAATTCCGGTTCTATTAATATTTTTAATATATTAACAAATTCCTTATATGAACTAATAAGTCTTTTTATATTATATATAACTAGTCGCTAACCCGTGCGATGCACGAGATAGTTAAATTTAAAATCACATATATTTTAAAAAACAAATAGAGAGTCCTGTATGAAAAAACTATTAATTAAAACTTAATAGAAAAATTATTTTATAATTTAAAATAGTTTCCCATAGGTATTGTATAGGTATCAACTAAGTAGGATGCATATTTTAAATTAAAAAAAAAAAAAAAGATCGTAATGGTGGGTGGCGGTTGCTTTTGTTTTATTATTTATCCCAAAAAAAAGAAAGAGAGAATTTGATAGGATATGAGCAAATAAATTGTAGTAGATTTTGAATAGTTTCCCATAGGTATTGTATAGGTATCAACAAAGTATGATGCATATTTTAAATAAATAAAAAAGACAAAACTTTGTCTTCTAACTTTCACGTGCACCAACGCTACACTACCATCATATGTATAGAGGTTATTACACGCCCTTGTTTAGTTTCTTATCAATGTGAACTGCCACTTTTAATATGAATAATGCACCTCCTCACTCCATATTATTCTACAAATCAATCTGAGATTCCAAAATCAAGTACGAAACATTTAAACCATTCCCATATGGACTATACTTCTCCTTTTTTTAAATATAAAATTGATTATTGATGATAGGAAATTTGTGGTTTTGATGGTCAAGAATAAGCTCTTCTTCTTGTTATTGATGACAATTTTTTTTTATAGAGTGGTTTTTCCAAGATCATATGAGGGTTCTATATATAACATACATAGTAGTACAAATTACACCAACGTTAGAGACAATTTGATTGATGAAATTGTTAATTATTAAATCAAAATTACGATTAAATCTAATGTTTTAATTGTAAAAACAAATTTTTACAATTAAAATTTTCACATGTAAATTTTTCATACTAATTAACTCACTCACAAGTCACAACAATAACAATATTATAAAGTAGTAATCATAGAGAGTTAGAGCATGAAAGATGGCAACATGACCTTACCTGTGCATTTACTCTGAGCAACTCTATGAATACAACGTTACAAAGTGGTCTCATGAAGTCCCGTACCCTCTTTGCAAAATCTTCAATTTGCTGTGTGTGTTTTCTTTGTGAAAATTTGAGTGAGTATGAAGGGTTTCGACCTTGGCAGGGGTTTATATTTGTTGAAATTTTTGTTATAGAATTTTAGTTGAAATAGAATTTTCAAGCTCTTGAAACATATATCTAATAGAGTTTTACTTAAACTAAACTATTGTAACACTTGATAAAATAATTACACATTGAAGAAAAATAATAAATATATAAGATATAAAACCTAAAATAAAAAGAAAAAGAAAATAGTGGTGATATGGAAAATTGTGGGAGCTCCAAAAGCTTCGGTTATATATATAGACTAGTATTCTGCTCGTGTAATGCATGGCTTAATCAAGAATCATGTGTAAACTAAAGAAAATAAGAAAATATTTTTTAAATTAATTAAAATTAAATAATAAAATAGATAATTAAAATAAAGTAAAGAGAAATAATCTTTTATTTTAAGTTATATAATGAATGCATGTGTAAGATTAAGTTTTTTTTTTTTTTTTTTAAATCATATTTAAGTTGAAAATTAACTATGTAACTAATTGTAGGGACTGGGTTTTTACGCTATTCTTAAGGGATAGGTGAATTTAAGCCCAACAAGCCCAATACAATAAATTTATAGAGAGAGGGTAGAAGAACTGGACTTTAGTACATGTGACAACAGTTGAGGGTGATATAAATAATGGATAACTAAAATATCTATGGAACTGAGCAAGTAATTCAGTCCTCGGCACTAGTCCGAGGAGATTCAGCTTCTTATTTCTTGAATCATTATGACCCTGGTTACAGAATGGATTTCCTATTTCTACAGTGTTTTCTTCGGTTTTTCTCCTTCCCCTCTCATAGAAGATCCCTTACCTTATATAGTTCCTCTGGGATGATCTTGACCCTACATTTGTTGATTATTTGAGCCACCACATGAGTGCTTGTCCCATCAGACACCCTTTCTGGCCTTCTGTGAGTTGCGGTAGCCAAGACAACACTGTTCAGAGGTCTTCTCCACATAAATGCGGCCAGAGAGTTAGTTGTGAGGTATTTAATGTGAAGGCAGCAGCTTTTCCTAAAATTGTTCAGAGGCCTTCTGTGCTTTGGAAGATTGTCTTTGTCGGTAAGCCACCTTTCCAGCCGAGGACAGAATCATCCTCGGCACGGCTTCCTGGGCTACCATGATCACTACAGTCCTCTTTATATGCAACTATGGGCTTCAGCATGGGTCCCAGGCCCAATATAAGAGGCAAACGTATATTATTGGGCTTTATGACCCCACACTAATATAAAAAGAGATGGCTAAAAAAAATAGAAAGGGAGTCTGCAAAATAATATATTAAGCTTTAAAGCTCAAGTAATCACCACCACATATTTAAATGAAAAAAAAATCTTGAATTCAATAATTAAAAAAGATAAAAAAAAAAAAATTGAAAGCTTATTTAAGTGGTAACCTCAATTTAATAGTTAAGAATTTAGAAAAATCTAAATTATTAAACATTAAAAAATAAAAATTACTAAAAGTAGAGAGACTTACATGAGAATTGATTTTTTTTTTTTTTTGAAAGTAAGGGAGGAGGCACCAAATTTCATCCTATCAATATATATGTGTATTATGAAATAGAAAAAAAAAAAATCCTATCAAATATATGTGTATAATGAAATAGAAAAAAGAAAAGAAATGATAGAGTTAACTAACCTTGGAGAGGAAAAGAGAACTTGTAGCTTTCACTGTAGGCATCCTTAAAGTATCGTTTAAAGTTTCAAGTTAAATTCTAATATAAAATCTCATCAAATTATTCCCTATGATCTAATCTCAAATTGTAAATATACTTGAAGATAAATATGAAAAAAAAAATTGTTGATAACCTTATTTTTAGATAAAGATAGGCATAACTAATAGATTTTTGCATAAGCAAACATAATGAAATAGTGCAAACGATTAAAATCATTCTTTTTTCAAAAGATAATGATTTAGTTTACAAAATTTATCTTTTAAAATTTACATATGCTAGTAGGATTATAGGAATTGTCATAGAGTAAATAAATAAAGACACAATTATGAAAAGTTAGAAAAAAAGAAGTTAAAAAGTACTTGCAAAGAAAAATGATAAAATACACATGACTAAGTTTATTACCTTCATTTGAATTTCACAACAAATTTATTATGAAATAAATGTGCATAATCGAAATAGATGAGTTTGCAGTTGAAAGTAAAAATCATTACGAAATAAATATATGACCATATGTTTATTGTTTATATGAACTTTTGCACGAATATTTGATCTTAAATTGTGTTTTTTTGCCTCTTGGTGGCTGAATTTGTAGGTCCGTCTCGTTGTTTATTCATAATGGATCTTCGTCTTAACCTTGCTTCTCTTGTTTTTTATTTAAACATTGTTCGACCATTTAACCCATAAGGAAGAAATTTATGCATGGCAACTATTGAAGCCAATGTACTGATAATAACAATAGTTTTTAGAGAAAAAAGAAAAAGATGATAATAAGAATAGTTTTTAGAGAAACAAGAAAAAGACTTGCCTGGAGATCAATTTCTTGAATGGAGTTTTTCTTTTGTTGGTACATATTATATATATCACGTCTTTGCAAATTTGCAACAACATTAGCATCCCGGTTTATTGAAGTATTCATAATTCAAGATTAGTTTATTGAAACAAATTTATTATAAAATAAATGTACACAATTGAAGCAGATAAATTTGTAATTCAATACAAATTTACTATGTAAAATAAATGTATGACTATATTGGTTACCTTCAATTGTTCATTGCTTATATGATCTATTTGCAAGAATAGTGTTTCTTTGCTTTTTGTTGGCTGAATCTACAGATCTTGATAGTCGTAAACTCATAATGGAATTTCGTTTTGAAAGACAAATCAAGTACATGTAAAGTGTAAAAAAAATACTTGCCAATGGCGGTAGTGATGTCTTCCATGTCAAATGGCTTCTAGGAGAGGTAGAGAAAGTTTTTTTTTTTTTTTTTTTTTTTTAAACCGAGAGAGAGACTTAGTTTGAAAATTAAAGGAGTCAATATATAATAGTAAAATATTAATATTTGGAAGTGGTATTTGATGCGGATAAGATTTCAATTGTGATCAAATTCATCTTCTCCTTTCTGTTTGTTTTTTTTTTTTTTTTTAATTATGTTTTATGTGTCTTAGTCTTCATATAATTAGTTTTTTTTGGTCCTTGTAATTCAATTTAATTAGAAGTTTTTGTATTCCTGTTTTATCTAATTAGTTTTGGGAGTGATATTTGATTTGGATTGGGTTTATCTAATTAGTTTTTGTTGGTCTTTGTAATTAGAAGTTAACATGAACAAAAAATCTAATGTTAATCTAATATTAGTTAGTTTTAAATGTTTTCTTTTTAAAATCTAAAAATCTAAAAAAAATTTCTTCAATTTGGTGAAGCCACTTGGGGCAACCACGGTATCTAAGCCCAATTTTTATTATATAGTATACAGCATTAGCATCCCGGTTTATTGAAGTATTCATAATTCAAGATTAGTTTATTGAAACAAATTTATTATAAAATAAATGTACACAATTGAAGCAGATAAATTTGTAATTCAATACAAATTTACTATGTAAAATACATGTATGACTATATTGGTTACCTTCAATTGTTCATTGCTTATATGATCTATTTGAAAGAATAGTGTTTCTTTGCTTTTTGTTGGTTGAATCTAAGGATCTTGATAGTCGTAAACTCATAATGGATTTTCGTTTTGAAAGACAAATCAAGTACATGTAAAGTGTAAAAAAATACTTGCCAGTGGTGATAGTGATGTCTTCCATGTTAAACGGCTTCTAGGAGAGGGAGAGAGATTTAAAAAAAAAAAAAAAAAAAACCGAGAGAGATACTTAGTTTGAAAATTAAAGGAGTCAATATATAATAGTAAAATATTAATATTTGGAAGTGGTATTTGATGCGGATAAGATTTCAATTGTGATCAAATTCATCTTCTCCTTTCTGTTTTTTTATTTTTATTTTTTATGTTTTATGCGTCTTAGTCTTCATATAATTAGTTTTTTTGGTCCTTGTAATTCATTTTAATTAGAAGTTTTTGTCTTCCTGTTTTATCTAATTAGTTTTGGGAGTGATATTTGATTCGGATTAGGTTTATCTTAATTCATTTTAATTAGAAGTTTTTGTATTCCTGTTTTATCTAATTAGTTTTGGGAGTGATATTTGATTTGGATTAGGTTTATCTAATTAGTTTTTGTTGGTCTTTGTAATTAGAAGTTGACATGAACAAAAAATCTAATGTTAATCTAATATTAGTTGGTTTTAAATGTTTTCTTTTTAAAATCTAAAAATCTAAAAAAATTTCTTCAATTTGGTGAAGCCACTTGGGGCAACCACGGTATCTAAGCCCAATTTTTATTATATAGTATACAGCATTAGCATCCCGGTTTATTGAAGTATTCATAATTCAAGATTAGTTTATTGAAACAAATTTATTATAAAATAAATGTACACAATTGAAGCAGATAAATTTGTAATTCGATACAAATTTACTATGTAAAATACATGTATGACTATATTGGTTACCTTCAATTGTTCATTGCTTATATGATCTATTTGAAAGAATAGTGTTTCTTTGCTTTTTGTTGGTTGAATCTAAGGATCTTGATAGTCGTAAACTCAGAATGGATTTTTGTTTTGAAAGAAAAATCAAGTACATGTAAAGTGTAAAAACATACTTGCCAATGGTGATAGTGATGTCTTCCATGTCAAACAGCTTCTAGGAGAGGGAGAGAGATTTAAAAAAAAAAAACTTTGTTGGTCTTTGTAATTAGAAGTTGACATGAACAAAAAATCTAATTTTAATCTAATATTAGTTGGTTTTAAATGTTTTCTTTTTAAAATCTAAAAATCTAAAAAAATTTCTTCAATTTGGTGAAATCACTTGGCGCAACTACGGCGTCTAAGCCCAACTTTTATTATATAGTATATGATATGATATAGATAATTTTTTTAAGTACTCAATTTTATTTTATTTTTGAGAATCATATAATTAGTCTTTTAATAAATATTATAAAAGCTATTAAGCTTTTTAATTTTTTCAATAAATTAACAAATTCTTTTCATAAACTAATACGCAAGTCTTTTTATATAATACTAATTTTGTAAGTACTCAACTTTCTTGATTCCGGTACCGTGGAATTTTTTGAGATTAGAAGGTGTAAAATGTGCAAAGTGTGAAAGCTAAGTGAGAAGGTCTATCAATTAAACCAATTGATAATGAGCGGAATATTCCTAGTATACATAAAAAACAAACAAGAAAGTTGAATTATAAAAAATGGTCTATCAATTAAACCAACTGGCTTCCATTTTATCTTTTGAAGACTTATTTACTCCCCGCCAACAACAAACAAACAAAGATACACGTATGAATATATATATATATATATATATTTATATATAGTCTTTTAAAAAAAATTATAAAAAAAGGTTTAATACCTTGTAGCATCTTTGGTATGGATAAAGGAAACAAGAATTATATCACACATCACTCCTGACATCATTAGTTTCATATGATGACTAGCAACAAAGAGTATTATCCGTATAATTTTTAATTTTTATGGTTATTATCCGTATAATTGAACTTTGATGCATGGTTGCTGCTATAAATTATGGCTCAAAACTTGAATTCAAGTTGGTTTGGTTCTACATTAAGAACTGTGGTTAGCTGTTTACTAATATCAAATCAATCCAAATTAGATATTTGGGCTGGTAAGATTCGATTACGCAAGTTTCTTTAGCGTTTTTTTTAGAGAAGAGAAAGATATAAAATATATAAAAAGTAAATAATTTCTTAAGAGATACAAAGTTTCCTAATTAAATGTGATGCACCTATAAATCATTTCATATTGGAGTGGAAGTTCAGAGAAAGTTCAATCAATAATCCAAATTAGATTCTAATTTTGTGCCAAATGTTCTTTAATTATCCTATTATGTGATGCCGAGTGCTTTTAAATTTTAAATACATGTTAAGTGTTTGTTCAATTATGCTCTAATAATGTATAGTTACATTTACATGCAAATTCATTCGTCTATTCTAAACTAAGGTTGTCCATAGGTCGGTTTTGGACTCAACCTGAATCTGACCTGCTCAAGTCGGGTGGAAGAAGTCAAGTTAGATCGAGTCCGACCCGCTTAAGACGAGACCTGCCACTGATTGCCAATTACCACAAGTCAAGTCAAATTGGGCTCTAGAAAACGATCAGTCAATTCAATTAAAACCGATGAAGGAGCGGCGCTAGGTGAAGGAGAGCAAAACTTGGCTAGATTAGAGTAGAGAAGAGCAAAATGTTGTCGAATATGAGTTGAGGAGTACCAAACATCATTGGATTTGAGCTAAAGGACATTGAATCTCAGAGAATTAAAGCCGGATTTGAGCGGAGGAGGGTTGATTTGAAGTGCTAGTTGGTCGGGTAGGGTGGCTCGAGTTTTAGAGGAGAAAACCCACCACTCGACCCGCTAGACTCAGGTTCTAAAAGCTGAGACCCACCATTGATAGCCAGAGTTATCAGATTAGGCGACGAACAGGTCGGTCTGGGCGGTTTGGTTAGGTGTCCAGGTTGCTTGGGCACCCTTAATCTAAGCTTCGCAAAAAAAACATTTTTCAAATTTATTAATATTTTATATAATACTATGAATATATACAATCCATTATCGTAATTGTACCAATATATATACATGAAGTTGTATACTAGGACAAATAATTGATCCATCTGGTCCTCAACCTGCATAGAGTATCATTTATTTACTTTAAAAGGGGCTTATGCGTGAGGCCAAATTTAAAACGTACAAAGGGTTTACCATTCATTTTGCACATATTGCATGAAATTATTTTTAAAAACTCAATATACGAGTAGAGTGAAACAATTATATGAAATTGTTTTTCCAAACAAATTTATAATAAAAAAAGAGAGACATTTTAGGGTTCTAGCATTCTAGCATGGGAAGAAGGAAAACTAGTTAAAGAAAAAGCCAAGGAAGTAGTGTTCCCTATTATTTAATTGTTGCCCTTGCCCATACTCTCACACATTCTCCATGAATTAACATCGCCACTCGATAAGCATCATATTCTTTCAAAAAATTCTTTGTTGTTTTTGTTGTTGAGCATTTAATTTACAACATAATTTTTTTTTTTCATTTTAAATAGAAGGTTTAGGGTTTGATAGTTATCTTTCTTTTCATCAATAGAGATTAAGGGATTCAAGTTTACTTGCTTTTCCCAATACCGCCCATTCCAAACGTGAGGAATATTGCATTTTCTCTTCCCATGGCCAAAAAATTCCATTGTTCCTCCTCATAATCTTCATATGTGGCATATCAATCATACTTATACTAGAAAAAAAAAAGTGTTTTATACTACTAAAAAATTACAAGACCAGGTGGTGCGACCTATACTTTGAGGAATCGCAAATATATTGAAGTTGTTGAGTTGTGTTTGATATTGGTCTTCACAGCCTTGGAGATGTGGTTGTAGACCATGGCCATTGGTGGAGAAAGGGATGGAGTAGAAGGTGATGCATGGCTCTTGTGAGGAGGGCGAGGCCAATCAAATGGTCTAGGTGAAGACTAATGTGATTGTCCTGTGCGATTGGTGAAGTTTGATTGTTATCTCTTCATTTCTCTCAGGTTTGAGTGAAGAAGATAAGAAAGAGATGCAAAGTTATTTACATGGTATAAAATAGACTGTTGAGAAGTTGTTAGAACTTGCAAGGTGAATTTGTGAATTTTTTTTTTTTGAGGGGGCATTATAGTTCTTCATAACTTATAGGTGTCAAGTTATAAGTGATGCAACATCACTTTCACAAGATTGTACTATAACATATAATTTTTTTTCTGCATCAATTGCAATTTTTTTTTTTTTTTTTTTTTTTGAGAAACAAACACACACACACACAATGGAGAGGGAAATTGGTTAATTTAACTAATATGAAACAAATTAGTGAAAATTTTGTGTCCCCTGACTTTATTCATATCATTAATGTATTGATACTATTAGTTTGTGACCCCTTATATTTTTATATAATTTAGTTGAAGGCCTCGGCATTGCCCGATATTGGTAATAAACTTATAGAATCTCACACACACACATATATAAGAAGCATAATCAAAATCCAAAATAGTTTCTAATTGCTATCTAAAATTGTTTCACGTGTCCAATTTATTTTTCTTAATTCTGGTACCAAGCGAGATGACAACCTCACTCACCAAAGTAAGATCATCTCATCATCACAACTGCTGAATATTTCTGTACATAAGCACGTGTTACAACCTAGAATATAATTGATTTTAGGGGAAATTTCACTTTTCCACCATAAACTATCACCCCAATTACTATGAACTATCACAATGCACAGTCAACTTCCTAATTCCAAAAATACGTTACACTTATCCCCCTATAGTTTGTTTTGTTATTAACTCTAATGTAATTTAGCATTGAAAAACCAATTTATCCCCAGCTATAAGTTGTAAATTGGAAGAGATTTAAATTTAGCATTGTTACAGTCTAGTCTATTTGTTGGAGAGATGTAAATTGGTCTTTTAATATTAAATTTTGCTAGACTTAACATCAAAACAAACGGTAGGGGTACATTGAAACAACGATAACTTTGGGGGGTCAATCGTGTTTTTTGATAGTTTAGAGGGATTAGGTGTAATTGGGGTGATAGATTAGGGTGAAAAAGTATAAATTGCCATTTATTTTATAAACAATAACTATATGAATGATTATTACATGATTTCAGAATTATCATCTAATACTAACAGTCTCATAATAACATTTAAAGTTGCTTGTAACAAAGTGTATGCATCTAAATTGTGTATGTAATTGAGTTGCAAAATAATGATCGAAATTGTGATAAAATTTTGATTCTACAATAACTTTGATTATATATACATATATTTACCAGTCTTATAATTATTAAGTTAGTTGAGACATAATGTGATGGATCTAGATGTTTTAATTTGACAAATAAGTGAATGACCTAGCAAAATAATAAAATGTATACTTTTGTGTGTGATTACATCTAGCAAAATAATAAAGCAGACATATATTTGAAGAGAAATGCTATGTCCACAATATTTTCACAATACTTTTACAACAAATTATAGGTGACAAGTTGTTAGTTGCTGTTATCGGTGGGCAAAAAAGTAATGTCTATGATAAGGTTTAAATTAAAACAAGTAATAACCTATAATTTGTTGTGAAAGTGTTATGAAAATATTGTGAAAATATTGTGGACATATCACATCTCATATTTGAATATAAATTAGGTGCATATAAGTGTTAACCAAAAAAAAAAAAAAAAAAACTGCTTGGAGCTCAGTGGTGGTGGGGTACTCATCTATGTTGATGTAATTCTTGTTTATATTGCAATACAAATTTGTTTGTTGTTTATATTACATATCATTAGGGTAATTGATGCCCTAATTATATGTAACAACCTTCATAAAATGAAAAAAAATAGTTGAAAACATATTCTTAAGCCCGAATTTCTACTCTATAGTTTTTTTTAGTCTACCTTTCAAGTATTGAGATTGATAATAGTTTTGAATGATCAAAGCATATCAAATCACATATATTCATTTGAATTGCCTTCATTTATTTTTAATAGATACGATAGTAGTTCAATTTATGAGGTCTATTTTATGAAATTTGCTTCTTATTATCAGGCTGAGACACCGAAATTGGGGAAGCATAGGTGATACTTTTCTCTGTCTTCAAATTTTTGTAGAAAAAGTGTGATCTTCTATGCAAACTTGGTGGACTTTCCAAATCTAAAAAAAAATTGTTTTTTTGTTTTCGGGCAATAATGAAAACCAGGTTGTTGAGAAAATTAACAATTGATAGTAACCAAACATATCACAATAAACAAAAAGCACATGAACTCAGATTTTCTATGCTTCAGATTGATAATGGAGAATTTGTCCCATGTCGGTGTCTTGTCGTGCAATTTTTTTTTTAATATCTGTTTTCATCTTATAAATGTATATTTCGTAAACAAACAAAAAAATGGTCAAAATTCGAATTGAAAAATGCCAAAATCACATAAAATTACACAATTTTTACAACAACTCAGACATGTAGTAAATTATAAGTGATAAATATGTGAACCGATATAGACCTACCATCATGCTTCTGCCACTCCAACTCGTCACGTGGCGAGTTGTAGTAAAATTGAGTAATTTTACCTAGTTCTAACGTTACTCGTTTGGAACCATAATCCTAAATAAATGGAGTAATTGCACCATCATGCTAAGCTGGTTCTCTAAAAAAGTCCTTAAAAAGAACTCGGATTGGCTGATGTGACTCGTCATTATCCTCTTAAGCAACAAAACCAATTCCAAATACCCATTTTTGTCCTTCTTTTTTGGTCAAAATTACCATTATCCATTCCACCCCAAATACAAATTAGTCAATATAGTAAATTAAGATCACTATCAAGGTCAAATTTCTGGATAAGGATCATTTATCCAAATAGTAGTACTATCATAACATTTATTTCACAAAGCTTCAAAATTTTCAAATTTCAAAAAATTATTAATTAATTAATAAAACTAATACTAATAGTACTAAAAATAATTATTTAAAATAAGTTTCAGTTAGCTTAATTGGTGTAGTCTTTGATAGTTGAATAAGAGATTTGGGGTTCAATCTCTGTCTATATCAAAAAATTAATTGATGTCATGGTCTGATGATAAAAAGTTATCATCAAGAACAGATGCTGTAAGTAAATTTTTTTTTTAAAATAAATTATTAAAAAAGAAAAAAAGTAGTATTAAAAATTCTGGACACCAAAAGCAATTTAAATAGAGTTGAATGAATGAATCAGCCACATTCTAAGAAAGAAAGAAACCAAAAACTCTCTCTTTCTCTCTCTCTCAATCATTCTCTGCTCCTTTTTCACCTCTTTCATCCAATCATAATTTCTTTCTCTCTCTTAAAAAAAATTGCATTCCTATTTGGGCTTATAGAGAGAGAAAGCTAGAACTAAGTACTAACAAAGAGTAGCATATTTCTCTCTCTCTCTCTCTGTGATCGTGAAGAGTCTCTCTCTCTCTTCTGTGAAGCTCTAGGGTTTGGTTCGCTGACTTTGTGGTAAATTACTCTCTGTCTCTGTCTCTCTCTCTCTCTCTCTCTCTCTGTGTTTCTTTTACTTTTTTGTTTGGTAGCTTAGCGTAATGCGAAATTGTATTGATGTGAATGGTTTTTACTGGGTTTGATCGAATTCTTTTCCCAAAATTAGTGTTTGGATAGTGATTGTGTGGAGTTTGATTGGTTAATTTTGTTTTGAATTTTGGGTTTTTTTGTGCTTAACCTGTTTGGTTTGAATGGAAAATTTTACTGTTCCGTATAGTAATTTGTTAAACTTTGAACCTCACTGCTTCATCCCTCTCTCTCTTTTTACTATAATTGTTTAACTTAGACACTCATGTATTTATTTTTCTGTAATTATGGGTCTTATTTTTTTTTGGGTAAAGTTTTTATTTTTATTTTTATTTTTTGTGTGGGAAAGTATGTTAAATTGTCAATATCATTTGAATATGTATGGATTAGACTTAATCATCTGTGACTTTTATTAGTTATATCTTTTGTAGTTATTTTTTGTGTATAGGATGCTTCAATTCGATACATTTTGCATATGGTCGTACCCAGTGTACAAAGTTCACACTTTTGCGGGGTCTGGGAGAAGTTTCAAAGTACAACCTTTTTAAATTTCACTTTTTCCTAGAATCCATTTTCGAAAACCCAAATAATAAGCTGTACTAAACGGGCACATAGGAGTTTTATTTTTATTATTTTTGATAGGTACTTATAGTGCAGTTTTATTGATAAAAAAATAGTAAATTTTTTGAATTCACGATGATGAACACAAAGTAACAATGAAAACAAAAGTACAGAAATCAAATGGCTAGTCTAAGAGACGCAAGGAACTACCCCAACACCTTGACCAATCAAAAAGAGTGTGCTGGTGCAAAGCTTTTAGTTGATCCGAAGAGTTCTCGGTATCCTGATGAATGCTCAAACTCCTGGCTCTGCACCTAGGAGTTTTATGCATTTGTTATGTGTCCTGATGAATGAAAGTTAACTATGCAGAAGAAATAAGAAATTTTGAGTGTTTTAGTTTAGAGCTAGAATTGCGAACCTAGTTTGATATGCTGCATCCTTGCACAGACTTAAGGGATTCACTCTTAAGAAATGTTTTGAAAGTTATGCTTGGATTTGTTTTATGTGTTATAGCAAAGCAGCACTGCTTTGAACTGTATGATATGGATGCGTGTTTGGATGACTCTTAGGCTAATTGCTGTATTGCACGGGTTGCTTTTGTTGCAGTTGAAGTTCCAGTGGTTTTTGTTATTAAGGTTTAGAATGTGCACCATGACCCTTTTTTACCGGGGGCAGTATCATGAATGAAGCTGCCTAAAATTATTTAATACTCGGTGGATCTTTTTGGGTATTGTTGGGTGTTATAAGTAAGGAAGGGCAATCATGTAACTTTATTTTGTTACTAACATGCACCGTGACCCTTTTTTACCTGGGGCAGTATCATGAATAAAGCTGCCTATACTTATTTAATAATAGGTGGATCTATTTGGACAATGTTGGGTGTTATATGCAAGGAAAGGCAATCATGTAACTTTATTTTGTTATAAATAGTGAAGCCAGCCATCTAGGATTGAGCTCTTTACAGTCTTTTCATATCTTTTTTCTCCTTAACTTGTCAACAATTTATGTTTGGAATTTGCATTTTGTATGAGCCCTGAAGTTTATAAGATCTATTAATTTATCTTTTCTATTCTGTCATAACCTGAATTTCTATAGTTTTCTTATTTTTCAAGTTTTATGGCTCTCTAAGTGTGCTGCTATTTGTCATGGTGCTTGAGTACAAGAGTTCATCATGTATGTGGCTGCTTTTTGTGATTTTTTTTTATAAGATAAGTAAGTTTTGGCCCCATGGGGTGAGCGGAAGGGGATGGGTCCTCTTCTTGTGATGACCTTCATTCCCCAGAGCAAATAAGATATTATCTTACTAGCCATTCACAGTAATAATTTACTTACCATTCTGATGCACACAACTTTTCTCTTTCTTTCATATATCTTACCACTGCAGAAGTTGATTCTCACATATGTTATCATTTTTTAATCAGAAAGGTGATGCAATGAAGCAGTTTCCAAACCATTCATCTTCAGGTAATTTTCTAAAAAATGTCCATTGTGTTATGTGGGGAGTAGATGGCATAAAATTCTGATGGACAAGTCTTATGAGCTTCTTTTGATAGGTCTTACTAAGATTCCACCAATAAATGTTCCTAAAGAGGCAGGCAGTGGTGCGTGGGGGGTCATATCTGGGTCTGATTCCTACCATGCCTCTAGTGATGCTAGCCTTTTTTCAAGCTCATTGCCTGTTCTTCCTCATGAAAAATGTAGGTGCTGGAGATTTCTTATAGATTTTGTATGCCGTTTCATTGCATGAATTCTTACTTGATTTGTCCAACATGCAGTGAACTTGAATGAAACAGAACATGGATGTCAATCTATTGGTGATGATTCACTTGAAGATCCTGAAACTAATGCAATTGGAAGCTTTCTTCCTGATGACGATGAACTTTTAGCTGGCATAATGGATGATTTTGACCTAAGTGGGTTGCCTGGTTCACTGGAGGACTTGGAAGATTATGATCTTTTTGGTAGTGGAGGAGGTATGGAATTGGAAACTGATCTACAGGAGAACCTGAGCATGGGTATGTCAAAGATAAATTTATCTGATGGTGTTGGGAATGGGATGCCTCCCTATGCTGTTCCAAATGGTGTGGGAGCTGTTGCTGGAGAACACCCATATGGTGAACATCCTTCGAGAACATTATTTGTTCGGAATATTAATAGTAATGTTGAGGATTCAGAACTAAAAACTCTCTTTGAGGTAATTAGAGTTATGCCAAGATCCTCTTAGTATAATCTGTAATATACATTTTTGTTTTATCATGTGATTTGGGACAGTTTCTTTTGTCGATTTACAACTGCAAATGCACAGGTGGATATGCTTCATGGATAAAATTTGATCTTTTACATATTCATCCAAGAAAGAAGTTGACGTTTCACACGAAACATTGTTAATTTCTTTACTATGTCACTTTCTTGATTTCATTGCTTGAGTTTGTTTTTGTTTGAATTCTTGTGGCATCTATAATGCTTGAGGTTTGAACCATTTGAACGAAATTTGAGAAATATCTCCTAATCATGTTCCCTGCTCCTCCACCTCCCTCCAACAAGTAAAGAGAAAAAAAGAAAAAGAAAAAAAGATTGTGGTCCATGATCATTAGGTTTTACCTTTCTTCATTCCTAGTAATGCACTTGTTTATTTGCTCGACCTGTATCAATGTTTCACATGGTTTTCCAGTGTTTTTTGTACAACTATGCACATCCTGGTTTCAAATGCTAAGGAGGGCATTGCCTTGTTTTGTTTTTGTATAATATGAAGTAAATAGTGTCTGGCTTATAGAATACATTCTTACGAATAAGTAGTTAATTAAGAGCTTATAACTGATCTTGGCGTCAATTTTACAAGGACTAGGGTAAGGTTTTTGGGTGCAGAAATTGATTAGCTTTCAGCCTTTCAGGATTGCATTTTTTTTTTTTTTTTGGAAAACTTTGCACCATTTGGAAGTCACTTGTGCTCATATAAGTGTCTGTTTGCCTTCATTGTTGGGGAGATAGGGTTCTGGGAGGTGGAACAAAGGTCTGGGGTTTATATGGAGGTGGTGGTGAGTGTTGGATGAGGTGGTGAGGGAGTTTGCAAGAACGGAGGATACGATAAGGCAAGGGGAGTTTGTCATTCAAAGTGAATTAACGAAACTCTTTTTTTTTAATAAAATAATTAACTCATATCTATATTTTCAACTGCAATTTTTCTTGAGTACTCAACTTATTATTGTGTCTGCCAAAAGGAACTCAACATTAGTTTATCGAAGCATGTTTCCTTCATTACCTGTTGTTGATTAAATTATAGAGGTTTTCTCAATTGTTGTGCCCTGACACTCAATAATTGATGAGTGCAGAAACTAGTCAGTGAGTTCTGAGATTCAATTCAGTATATATTTTTATTCTTTATTAACTAAATACTAATGGTTTCATATCCTTTCTATACAAATTATGGTGCTAAATCATGTTTTAATATCTTTCTTCTTATTATTGTTTTGTTTCTTTTTGTAGCAATATGGTGATATCAGAACTCTGTATACTGCATGTAAACATAGGGGTTTTGTGATGATATCTTACTATGATATCCGCGCTGCTCGAACTGCTATGCGTGGATTACAAAACAAGCCACTGCGAAGGAGGAAACTTGACATCCACTTCTCAATTCCAAAGGTTTAAGATAAATGCCAATTCCAAGTAATCTACTTTTCTGGTGTTGATACTTCGATCATCATATGATTCTATTTTTTCCTTGTATTACACCAGGATAATCCATCAGACAAGGATATTAATCAAGGAACCCTGGTAGTTTTTAATTTGGATCCATCAGTTTCAAATGAAGATCTCCGTCAAATATTTGGGGCTTATGGCGAGGTCAAAGAGGTGATAGTTCATCTCTGTTTAAATTATTCCTTTCCTCATTTTCTACTGGCATATTTTTTTGCATATATGGTTAACGTCTGTGCATTTTGGTAATTTTGTACAAAGCAGATAAGGGAAACACCACACAAGAGGCATCATAAGTTTATTGAATTTTATGATGTTAGGGCCGCAGAAGCAGCACTTAAGTCATTAAATAGAAGTGATATAGCTGGTAAACGCATAAAGCTTGAACCTAGTCGCCCTGGTGGAGCTCGTCGAAAGTGCGTACACTGATATGTTTAATTTTTTCATTTTAAATATAACCTGTCAAAACTATTAATTCTCTTGTAATAGTCGTTTTAATACTTGATAAAAATAATACTTCTTCACTTTGATTTTGGTAGCAAATTAATTGTGTGCAAAAATAATGTTTTTCTTTATTTTTTTGGTGTTGAACTCTGGTATCTGACATCCATGTATTTGATGGGACGAAAGAGTGCACATGATTTACTGCAAACTTACGTTCCTTGACTCTGTCTGTGCTGAGATGTCGACCATTAAACTCTCCCTTTGACTTGCCGCCGCTACTCTGCTTGAGAGAAATTTACATTATTTGGTCTTTTTGTTTTTTGTCTTTGGATGTTGTGGTCAAGAGTCTTGTAGCTCAACTAGTTGGCACCTCCTAGTGTTTGTAATGGAGACATTCAGGGTTCGAATTCTCCCACCCAAACTATCAATGTATCAAAAAAATGCTGTGAGAATTCATTCCTTGATGCATTAAGCTTCCTCCTAAAAGACAAGTTAACAGGAAGGAAGTGGAAATTGTTGCTAGTAGAACTATTATTGTCGTGGGAGTAGAGTAGTCTGTTTTGTATCCACTCTTGGTGTTTCCTGCAAAGTATCAGTGGCTTTTTTTTTCATCTACTATTTATTATTAAATTCAAAGTTCTTAATAGCTGATTTTTAATTTCCCCTTATTTTTTGTTTTTTGTTTTGTTTTGTTTTTTTTTTTGTGTGGCTGAATATTGCTTTATTATCATTGTAATATGCTTTTTAGCTTGATGTTGCAACTGAATCAAGAGCTTGAACAAGATGAATCTCGGAGTTTTCGACCTCCAGTGGGTTCACCAATTGCCAGCTCTCCACCAGGTAGTCTTCTGTTATTGACTTCTCATTCCTTCTTCTTTTATAACTTCTATTTCTTTGACAAACTGAGGTCAATGCAATGTTCATGACAGGTAACTGGGCACAGTATAACAGCCCTATTGAACATAATTCTATGCAAACTATCAGTAAATCCCCTGGTTTCAGGACCATGAGTCCAACCACTAGCAACAATTTGCCTGGATTGGCTTCAATTCTTCATCCTCAACTATCAAACTCTGTGAAGGTTGCTCCTATTGGCAAAGACCAAGGAAGGGGTGGTCATGTGGACCATATGTTTACCAATACAAATGCAGCACATGGAGTTGCCTTGCAACAGTCAAATTCATTTCCAGAGCCCAATTTGAGCCAATACCATCAAACAATATCCTCTTTTGGCCCTTCTACTTCAAATGGATCTGGCATTGAAACATTATCTGGACAGCAGTTTCTTTGGGGAAGTCCAAATCTGTACTCAGAGCACACCAATTCTTCGGCTTGGCCAAGACCATCTGTGGGACATCCATATACATCTAATGGAAAGGGCCATGCCTTTCCATTCTCGGGTCGGCATGGCTCTTTGCTTGGCTCGTCCCAGCCACTTCACCATCATCATGTTGGATCTGCTCCTTCTGGTGTTCCGTTTGAGAGGCACTTCGGTTTCTTCCCAGAGTCACCAGAAACTTCATTTGTGAATCCTGTAGCTTATGGAGGCATGGGCTTGGGTCCTAACGATGGAAACTTTATGGTAAATATGGGTGCTCGTGCTGCAATCAACCCTGGCATTAATATACCTGGGAGCATGTCTGAAAATGGTTCATCAAGTTTCAGGATACGGTCCTCGCCAAGGCTTAGCCCTGTATTTTTAGGTAATGGTCCTTACCCTGGACTGCCACCTACCAGCATGGAGGGCATGACTGAGCGAGGGCGGAACAGAAGGGTTGAAAATAGTGGGAACCAGGTTGATAGCAAGAAACAGTTTCAGCTTGACTTAGATAAGATTAAAAATGGGGAAGATACTCGGACTACTTTAATGATAAAAAATATCCCAAATAAGTAAGAATTAGCTCTATGTTTCTGTTATTTGTGAATAGATAGCCATATATTTGCATTATTGAAAGCCTAGTCATGATGATTTTTTTGTTATTGCTGTTCTACAGATACACCTCAAAAATGTTATTAGCTGCTATTGATGAAAACCACAGGGGTACTTATGATTTTCTCTATCTACCAATTGATTTCAAGGTAATTATATATGGTGATAGTGAAGGAGAAGCTTCAACAATTCTTTCTAGTTTGTATTTGTATGTTTAGCCATGAATTCTTCTTCAATTGGAACTGATTGGCATTTCTTTTTGTTGGTGCAGAATAAATGCAATGTGGGCTACGCATTTATCAATATGCTGTCTCCTTCTCACATTATTCCATTCTTTGAGGTTTTATTTTTAATGCTCAAGTGTATTTTTTCTTTGGATCAGTTCCTTGGGTTCTCTTAGTTGCCTGCTATTTTGAGTCAAACCTTATCCTTGACCTCATAAATGTTAGTTTTGGCTTAGCAACTGATGAGGTCCTTGCATGTTATAAAGTGAAAGGGGCTTCCGGGTTAATAATGTACTGAAAGACAAATTGTAGATCTAATTTAATGTTTCTAATTTTATGCAGGCGTTTAACGGAAAGAAGTGGGAGAAGTTTAATAGTGAGAAAGTTGCCTCCTTGGCATATGCTCGAATCCAGGGTAAGGCTGCCCTTGTGACCCATTTCCAGAATTCAAGCTTGATGAATGAAGACAAGCGATGCCGTCCAATTCTCTTTCACTCAGAGGGTTCAGAGGCTGGTGATCAGGTAATAAGGTTTTAACTGCATAACATACTAGTGGATTAAGCTTGATTGTGGTGATATTAGTCTCAATGATGGATATCTTTAAGTTTCAGAAATTTCTAGCATGCTGGAATTTCCTTGACTTATCTTTGTCTTATGTTTATTGATGTGACTTCAGTAGACAATTGTCTGTGAATCAATTTGAATAAGCACTAACAGTATGGTCTAATTGGTCAAGGTCATGGCTTTTGCTGATTTTTTATTCACATGGTTTATGTATAGATCATCCAAGAACATCTTCCCTCCAACAGTTTGAACATCCAGGTCCTTACACCAAATGAGTCACACTTGGTTGATTCTTCAGGAAGCCCGACAAAGGTTGGCCCTGGTGAGGGGCTTGAGAATTGTTGACAGTATTTAATGCAGATTGTGCTCAGCCCAAATTGATGGTGGCTGGGAATGCTAACTTTGGCGTATATAATCAAGTGTATAAATTTTAGGAAGAAATGAATCCTATTAATAGGGGAAAGGAAAAGGAGGTATGGAGATTTTGTATCCTAGTATTATATAATTTTGCTAGAAAGCTCTGGAAGAAGCTGTAGCCTGTAGGAGCATTTTGGTGATATGCATTGCAGGTCACTGGCTTGATATACGAGGGAGGAGCAAAGTTGAAGCATATGAGTAAAACATAAGTATCTGAGTTGGCAAATGCAGTATCAGTTGTGCCATGATTTCTCCACCGCTCTTTTCATTTTGGGCTCGTTTTTGTTTTTGTAATTGGGTGTTGGATAAATTAAATCTGCAAATATGATGTTTATATGGATATATGTGTATCGAGGGTGGAGGTTTTTGAGGGTTTTGTGATTTAACGTGGGGCACAAAATTGTATAGTGGGGGAGACGGAACAGATTTTCTTTTTTCTTTTTCTTTTGCTCAATCCTTTGTATTTGGTATTCTTGCAATGGAAATGCGAATGTCGTATTTGAAACATGAGATTGTACTGATTGTGGTGCTACTCGCTCCAGTTTTTGTTGTTTTGAGGACGGCATGGTTTATAATTGGCATAACTATTTCTGTAAACTCTTAAATACTGGAGGTGACTTAAATCCAGATGTGGGAAACTCCCAACATCTTTTAGGTGGCTTTTGAATGGTTCCAAACTATTTTGTGCAGCATTTGGAAGAAATATTGCATGGGTAGAGCCATTACTGTCTAAAACTGTATTGAAATTAGTAATTTACCTTGTTTTATGAAGCCTTCAACCGATATACTGGTCAGGCTATACGTGATATTTAGTAAATCACATCAACTTAATTCTCGATGCTGACGGGTTAGTCAAATGAAGTTGTCTGGTATTGGCAACTCAGCTGCTAGTTAAATATTTTCTCTCAATTGTGCAGTTACAGTCTATTCATTTTTTTTTATCATTGTGTACTTTTATTATTCGAGTTGTTCTTTATTCTTTTTCCTGGAGATATTTGGGATCATTGAATTCAATGTATGACCATTGAACACAACAATTACGATAGCTCAAAATGAATAAGCTGGAACAAAATAAGAAAAAGCAATTTTGATGGAAAGCAGAAACACTGTAAAGGTGAACAATATACTAAACTCGTCTACTAGTAAATCCTGAAATTAAAGAGACATTCATGCTATATGCCACGAATAGTGAATCTGACATATTGCCTGCAATACATTTATTTAAGCTGGAGAGTCAATATACATATCGATACTACCTCAAATTGGGTGGCATACAGTGAGGAAACAGTTTGTATGGCAATGGATAGGCTTAATTGTCAAAACTAACCAAATGGGAAGGGCGTTTTGACAAACCATGAAGAGTTTACCAGAAATTTGTTGACATATCCATGCACAATTGAGGTGCCCTTGCAGATAATCTTCCTGAACCCTAAATATTATAACAGTAGTTCGGGAAATGGGAAAGTTAAGTTGTCCTGCCTTTATCTGTCCATGAGTCTCTTTTGCCTTTCTTTCCTTGTTTTAAGTTCCAGGTCAATGAGGAAATAACATTGACTATGCTCTCTAGCATAGCGAACCTGACCATTCATCCTGTTGAGAAGTTTTCGAGACAGGTTGAGCGCAAAGCCTTCCTGTGTTGAGCACTGGTTTCCTCCCTCAAACATATCTTGGATAAGAGCAGAAGGAAGGCCTTGACCAGGGTGAGTCATTCTGCATGCACAAGAAAATAGAATTTTAGTACGCACAAACCATCTATTTGTTTTGTTTTGTTTTTTTTTCTTTCTAAGTGATTATGGTACTAATTGTAGCAAAAATGAGAAAGACAATCACGGGTACAAGGTCATCATTGCACAAACTGGTCTAAAAGATAGTATAAAGCGTGCACATGAAATGAAGATGAAATGTTAGGAGGGTTTTTCTCTCTCTCACTTGCCTGCTTGGAGCTAAATGGTATCATGTGCAATATGGATTTTCCAGTTTGAACTTTGCTGCCTAAAATGGCAACATGGTATATTAAAGAAGCCTATTTTAGATACATTAACTGGAACTAAAAGATCTGAGAAGAATGGTGCGGGAGAAACAAGTTAACAATGTATGTTCAAGACCTGCAAGCATGTCTAAAGCGTAAACATGAATGAGTACAAATCCCCATCCAGCCCCAAAAGAAAACAGTGTACATTTTCCAATATCATACAACAAACAGTCTGTGTGTTTCTGTGAAGGTAGAAAAGGGGATATAGAACACCAAAGAGGACAGGCTAAATCAGAAAAAGGAAACCGTGATGTGTTAAATTCTGAAGCTTTTGATTGAGAAAAGCAAAGGTTGTGGAAATACAACCTAATTTCTCACTGTAAACACAACCTAATTTTTGGACCTTTTGGGAATATTGAGGGGTTTATGTTCTAACAAATAAATAAATTAAAAAATACAAATGGAATTTTTATGGGGGAATTGGTGTTAAAGAGAGTTATGAAAAAAATTAATTTTGGCCATATTAAGGACAGGTTTCCTTTAGTTATTGGACAGAAGTTGTGTTGTTTTTCTATGAGGCAGAACCTCGATCTTTCTAAGTTTCTTGAATTTTCTTGCATCTCTACTCTGTTATTACGTCTAAACATAACAGAAACATTATGGGTTTCTAAGACAATTCAAATGAATGTCTGAATGTGTTTTTGGAAACCTGAAATATTGCATTGAGCTTCGGACAGTACACAATACACATTGAACTGAATATATGAAGGCCATACTGCATCAATGAAGCGATAACAATTCTCATGTGCAACCATAGTCAATGAAGGCAACAAAATAAAATTTTAAATTTGGGTTATTAACACACATCCCCCCACCCACACACACACACACACAAAACTTATTTTAAATTTGGCCTTTTCACATACATATTCCCACTAAAATTAACTTTAAAATCTGTTTCTTTTTTCTTTCATTCTGAGAATTTTCCATCCTAAATATTTTGGACTCTCAAACTGATACAAAGCATATTGAAGAAGGCTTTGTACAAACACTTAGCATCCAAAAAGGAACACTAAAGAGGAGCCTAAAAGCCCATAAGCTATCTATGTGATCCGTTTGGTTTCTTTTCGCAGCTGTTTTTATGTCTTTTAAGTTTTTATAAAATAATTCATATGACATTTTAATACATGTGACCGTTGTAGGATAGATTTAGTAACTGTTAAATTAAATTAAAATTATTGGTTGTGATTGTGTCTTTACTAATAATATTGTCTTATTAAGGATTTGTTTAAGTTGTAATGATAGTTTTTTGGTGAATTACTAGATGAAATTTCAGCTAACGTACGTGGCTTTCTCTCATTTTCTCTCTGGAATTGAGTAGAAATGTTCTTGCTAAATTTATAGCTTGAACTAGCTTTTTAATTTCCCTTCTTTAACTATTTTGTTCTCTCAATCACATTGCATCAGTTGGTATCAAAGCTGATAAGTGGTGTTCAACAGTTTATTGATTGTTGTCACATCTGTCAAGTGTGAAAGGGAGGAACTACCAATGCTGGTTTGTACAGACCATTGCCCAGTCCAACTAGTTCATGGACTGATGTTAGTACAGATTTCACTCTTGGGTTGCCTCGAACATAAATGAGTATGGATTCTAGTATAGTAATTGCAGATGGATTTTATACCATGCTGGAAGACTTTGGATGCTTCTCATGTAGCTAAATGGTACTTCAAAGAGATTGCTCGCCTGCTTGGTGGGCTGAATTCTGTTACTTTTGATTAGGACAAATTTTATAAGCCATGTTTGGAGAACATAATGGAGAATATTGAGATATATGTTAGAATATGTTAGGATATTATCATAAATGTGTGACCTATAGAATATATCAAGATATTACCATAAAAAACGTAGACCATGGTTTTCTATAATACCACGGGTTACTATGGTTTTAGGGTTAGTATACTAAACCTAATGCACCCAATGTATTCTTATATATACCCTATATTAGATTCATTGTAAAATACAATTCAATAAGAAGAAGACATAGCCACTAAGGGCTTTTGGTTGTGGACTTAGGGCATCAAATTGAACCACTTTAATTCTCTTGCCTCTGTTTTCTCTCTCTACATCATTTTATTTTTCCTCTTTCTATTTCAACAATCTAAACTGTATATGTACTGCATGTTATCTGCCATCCAATAGGCAGACCAAACTTATCAATAAAACTCGTGGAAATCTGATTAGACGGTCAGTGGGCAATAATCCTAAGCAATGGGCACTCTGTCATGCAGGATTTTCATATAACCAATCAACTAACACAGCAACAAAGATAAGTTTATTCAAAAATTTCTAAGGCAGAATCCCAACAGTGGTTTAGATCTGGTTCCTTTGCCATTGAAGGATTGTGTGAGCTGTAAAGAAAAAGAAATGGTAGAACACATAAAACACATTCATGAAGACAACAATAGGAAGTAGAAAAAATGAGTGGACAGGGACAAGAGAGATGTAATCTTTTAAGCTAGTGACTATGGTTGTGGGCTGTTTTAATTTGAGATGGGTAATACAACAAGCTCAATGAGGAAAATTGGCCCTTGTAAAGTGTTAGCGAGAATCAATGACAATGCTTATGGATCAAAGTTGTCAAATATTGTACTGGAGTCTGTTTCGGTTTGGATGGGGACAAAATATTTTAGTATTGAATTAATACTGACGTACCGTTTTAGGGTTACCACTATGTGTGTGTGTGTTTATAAACATAGAAGTTAGCCCAAATACATAAGCCAACATATTAGCCCAAATTGCATGCGTTATAGCTCTTTTAATTGTTTTTCCTTTTTTTTTTTTGGTTTTTTTTTTCTTTTCTTGTATTGTCCGAAATATCAACACCGGCCAAGACACCTGACAAATTCCTGGTACAATCAATACAGATAGGCACACCCCGGTATTTTATCCATATGTTTCAGGGGGTTATTCTTACTGGTTTAGTGGCCAGTACAGTAAATACCATTTGGTCCAGTATGGGTTGGTACAATATGATATTGACTTCATTAGTGTGAACAGGAAGACTGATGAATTAAGCAATAATCGTCAAAGAATTGATTCAAATATGTATGAAAAGAATTCATGAGCATTATCAGATCTAAAAACACAAATTCAAACATCAAACTTATTATTTATTTCAATGTAAAAAGATTGATAATGGAATACAACTTTGATATATCTTTCATAAGATAGAACTAAGTGACTCGAGAGTAATCGACAAATCATCAATAAAAAAAATGACAAAAAATCTAAATACCAAATAAGGCAAAACTTTTATTGGACCCCAAATGTCTGAATGAACTAAATGCAATGGACTACATGACTTTCAAGCCAGTCAAGAAAGATGCTGGTTACTTAACTAACAGACTTTACATGGCAAGGACTCAACTCAACAACATGAAGGTATCCTTTCTATTCCAACGTAATATATTTTTAAAAAGAAATAAAAATTAATATTTTAAAACGCAGAAATTATGATAAACAGATAATAAGATGAGAGGTGTTGTGAGAAATTTCTCCATTAGGAGATTTAATGTGGCCCATATAAGGATTTATCCTAATTATCAATTATTGTATATTCATGTTTATATTATTTTATTTAATATTAGTGTGATAAAAGCCTATTTGGATTCTAGTGCTGAAAGGTTGTGTTATGAACAGTTAAATGAAGTATCTGCTAATAATTATTGTTAACTAACTCCAAAGAGTTTAGAAAAGAAACTAACAGAAAAAGAGGTGTCCCTAACCTAACCTTTTGAATGAGCATATGGTTCCATCAAAAGGTTTCATAAAGGTAGGCCAAAAGCTAGAAGGTTTCTCTCTGAAAAATCTACCACAAGTAAAATTTCTCTTCAAGAACTCGAACAATCACGGCAGGAGGTTAGTCTTTAATTTTTGTGTTGTTTTACAATTTGTTACAGGTGTAACTCCTTAAAAGCTCATATATTAACTCAAAAGTAGTTAATAATGTAATGAAAATAGCATCAAAGGAAATAGCAGGGATTTTTAAATATACTAGCTGTGCATATAATTAAAAATTAATTAGTCATGGTTGGGATACCTGAACTGTAAACGGATAAATTCATTGCCTTCTTGTATAACCTTCAGACCAGGTGATATTTTGATTTCCACCCAGCCCTCTTGAGAAGGTGCATGATGCACCACATTAAGCAGGAAATCTGACAAGACCAGTTGAAGCCTAATTTGATCACCATATAGAGATAGTGTTTTGATTTCTTCTGGAATCTCGTGAAAAAGCTGTAAGCTTCTTTCTCTCAGCAATATCATAACTTGACTAACAATGGCATCCAAAACATTTCCCAAGAGAAATTCTTCCATGTTTAACTGCAAGCTACTGCTGTAACCAGGATTAGATATTACACACTTAGGGGTATTGCTACACAGGTTCATAAGTGCAAACAATGACTAATCTGAGTCTATGGAGAATGGTGTCTAGGTGTTTAACAATAATTTGGAAAAAAAAAAAAAAAAAAAAAAAACCAAAAACAAAAAAGAGAGAAGTAAATATGATTGAGATGATAGAATGAGATCATTTATAATCAAAGGAGTAACAATATATTTCCAAATATAATAACACCAAGTAATAGAAAGAAAAATTGCAATTTGCATAATCAACGAAACTACAGTTAAGGAAAAGTTAAATATGATTAACATAGTACTTATAAATGAAGGAAGAATGAATTCAATTATCTTTTCCTATGTTAAAGGGGGGGGGGGGGGGGTTGTATGTCTTTCTCTGACCTTATTTAACAACTGCAGTTAAGTACATGGTAGCAACAGAACTTGGAAAGCTTAAACAAGCATGTGTGTCAGTGTCATGCATCAAAGATAGAGAAATAATGATGAGAAAGGTCCTTCTCCTGAACCTCTAATGTAATTAATTGCTTTTCATATAAAGAATTTGGTCGAGTTCTATAGCTTATGGTGATGCTTGACAATGAACTATAAGAAGAGTTGGTAAACAAAAAGAAGAATAAAAAGGATAGAACCTAGGAATCAGCACCTATGGTTACTCGGAGTTAGCACGAAGCAGAGGAAAATGAATAGAATACCAAGGAACCTGCATTTAGGGTTGCTCGGAATCACCACCAAGTAGGGGAAAAAGGATACAAAATCTAGGAGTCAGCACCTAGAGTTACCTAGAATCAGCATCGAACATTGAAAAGAAAGATGCCTCCATGCAAGGATATTCTTGATTTTCAGTCCTAGTATTTGTCAGGAAACTGCACCAGCACTGATTGAGAAGCATTCTCAGCCCATTTCCACTATAAAAAAAGTCATTGCCATTTAAAGATCTTTGCCAGTCCAGGCCCTTGATTAGGATAAGCACTTATGCATGGGGCAGGTGGTTGCTAAAAGCATGGCTTCAACACCAAGAGTTGCTTAGAATCAGAACCAAGCATTTGAAGGAAATTCCCAAATAAAATTTATGAATCCATGATAAGCCGTCTACATTAGAGAACCCTGGGGCCTTTAAATAAATCATAATCAATTACATTAAACACGAAAATAAAAGCTAATAAAATTAAATCCTAAAAAGTCTTCAGAATCAACATCACTCAGCATTAATTATGCTCAATCAGGTCAACTGGAATCAATCAACATCAATCAGGTTCAACAAACATATATGGTGTCTGCACCATATGGGTTGCAGATGAAGAACTTAAAGAACCAATAAAATATAACATAGAATTTAAAATGTAATGCATGTCATGGGCCTACATTGAGAAGCCTTACCCTTCCTCCACACTTCTGAAATCTATGTCATCGATGAGTGTCATGATCTGTCTTTCACATGCGTCACTAGTGTCAAGAAATTGCTTCTGATGTTCTGAAACAGCTGTAGTTTTAAGAAGGCTGTGGGTAAAGCGAATACCATTTAGAGGATTTTTCATCTCTTGTCGGATGTAAGCCAACTCCTTTGATTTTGAAAAGCATTCTTTATCCTCCTGCCTGCGTCCTTCTAAGGCCTGCTGCAGGTCAGGCACAACAATCTGTAAGAAGCAAAAACAACCAATTACATTTCCACCTGCATCAGTCCTCTTGTTTGCTGTTAAGAACACCTCCACAAATTTTCCATTTCTATCAAAAAATCCAAAAGGGAACTTCTCTGTTTCTTGACCACTAATTCCTCGATACAATAAAATCATAAATTTAGTCAGTGTATCTTGATCTTTCAGCTGACAGAAACCATCAAAGATTTCCCCAGCGAGCATTTTACCCATAACTTCATCTCTCATCCAACCGGTTAGCTTTTCCATGGCTGGATTCCATTCACAGCAGCAGGCATTCTCATCAGAAGCAAATATGGGCGGAATCAATGGATTCAGACTTTGTATGATAGCCTTATAATCACCTTGCAAGCGGATGAATTTTTCCATAACAACTTTCTCAGATGTAATATCTTGACCCACAAAGCACACTCCAACAGCATTGTTTTCATAATCCCTACTTGTGCAGGCATTAGCCATAATGTATACAACTGACATTTGCTGACCAGACCTAAAGTTTTTTAACTTTAACTCAATATTTTTGTCCTCCTCACCTGGATAGTAATAAAAGTTAAACTAGAAATTATACCATTAGGGTAATGTTATGAAAATAGAAGATGAGCAGGCTGAAGTCTGGGAATTTCTTGAGGAAATATAAAAAGAAGTGACATGCAAGACTGCAAACTGAAAGGCAACCCCCATATCTTTGCAAATATTTAGCCTGAATAACTTTGTACAGTATTACAATTCAAAGTAATACTCACAGTTCGCCAAAAAAAAAAAGTTTGTTCTGTGCCCCAAAGCATTCAATAAACAGAATTTAAAAATAAAGTCAGAGGAAGTTTCTTTGGAGGCTTAGAGGCATGGCAATGAAGAATAAGAATTGTCACAATTATAAGAGTCATTTGGTAGTGCTTCTTTGGCACTTAAAGCAGTGCAAAGGGTCAAAAGGAATGTGATCTGATGATTTGAAAGAAAAGATGGCTCAAGTCACTATAGAATGGACAAATTTATTCATGCAACCACACCATGTACTTAAATGTGCGTCTGTGGAGTTGAGTTGAATGAATAGGATTTTCATGCATTGAATGCCAACACAAGTCATAGAAGTTAGATCAGGAAGCTATTTGTGTCATACAGATGTTATGAAATGCTATGTAGTTTACTATGATATTTGAGTTAGATAGTTAACTCAAATTCAATGAATGTCATTGTTAACGTAAAAAAAGATTTACCTTGCAAAGCTCTGGATAGAAGATTTTCAACCGTTCTGCATGAGTCCTCATAAACCACTTCATTGGCCAGGGACTTCCCTATAGCATCACTAGCTTGTAATCCTGTCATTTCAGCAATTTTTACATTCCATCCATTGATGAGACCGGCTGAATCAACACCAAAAATTGGAACTGTTGCTGTTTCAATCAATCTGACCATTTCACATGCCACTGAACTGAGTTCATCTATCCCCTGAATCTCAGTATCATTCTGATGAATGAACTTCAATGCCTTAGAATCGCTGTCCTCCATATCCTGAAATGAGTCTCTCATAATAAGCTGCAAAGAATGAATTGCATTAATTTCTGAAACCTCCCAAGGCAAGCTTCTACTTTTTACTACTTCAAGAAAAGCATTAAACGATGATCTTGGGTTCATTTTTCTGCTGTCGTCTTTTTCCTCTGGATGATGCTTGGCTCCTCCCCATTTTACTTCCTTTGCAGTGTGAGACCTGAACCAGAACAAGAAATCCTTTGAAGTGATTCTTGCAGTAGCCATGCCACAAACTTCATCACCCAGTGAAGCAGCACCTGGGTAACCAGCATCGGCCAAACAATCTGTGCTCAACCCCGTAGAATCCCCATGATTAGTGAGCAGCCACTCTGCAATATCTTTCAGCTGTGATTCAGTTGGAGTAACACCCAATAACCAACATTTCCCGCCATAGAGCAATGCAGCCCCATCACACTTAACAAGATCCATGATACTAGGAGATTGTGTCACAATACTAAATGGAGCATCCCGGAGGAGCATGTCACATAGTAAGGTTTGCGTTCGGAGAATTTTCTTCTCTGCCAATTGTGATGCTAGTTGAAGCTCCATGTATAGCTGAAGCCCAAATGCCTGCATAAGGAACTCACAAGCATACCGAAGGGGGAAAGGGACATAGCGGGTGGAGGTGTGGTGGCACACTATCAATCCCCAAAGCTTCGATGAATCATTACCATTGATGATAATTGCCATTGCCAATGAGGCAATAGAGCCCATATTATCCATATATTGTGCGTGACATTCATGTGGGGAACGAAGAGTTGAATTGACCAAGCAAAGAGGCTGCTTTAGTTCTTCACTCTGAATGATACTTACAGGTTTTGCATGGCAATCACAAATCATCCTTACTCGATTCTGCTTGAATAAGAAGCGGGCAGCTTGAGGGATATCTGTAGCAGGATAATGTAAACCCAAGTAGGATTCTAAATCCGACCTTCTGATTTCAGACACAACTTCACCATGATCATCATCATGGAACTTATAAACCATAACCCTGTCATACCCAGTGAGCTTCTGAACATCCTCCACAACTGTATCACATAACACACCAATATCTCCCCCAGGGAGTGACTGCAGCCTAGAAATCGCCCGAACAGCCAGTTTCTGTGACTGCACTGCCCCTGCAAGGGACAATACAGGATCACCAGACTGCGCAGGCTCCAAATCAATCACAATTCCCACATCAATTCTATGCAATATAGCATAAAATGGCTTCTGGGTACTCCTGGAGTAGACCCAAACGGGGTTTAACAGAGAAATCTCCCTAGAAGAGGCAGCTTTCGTCAAAGAAGCTCCAGAAGAAGGCGTAAACAAGGTTCTAGCATCGGTTCCAATCAGACCCTTTAACTGTTTTGACTCAAATTGAGTGTCTAAAGTTAAACCCAACAACTGAAAGCAGTTCTCACTATAACTGATAATTCTAAAAGTGGGTTCCTCAATTGCAAGCATACAACCAAAGGGCTGAATTTGACCACCCCTTTGGATTTTTGTGAGATAAGCAGTTATTTGTTGTTCAGGCACAGATTGTGGACCATGCAATACTGATCTTCTGTAGTTAAAGGACTTACCAGACACACCAGACTGCTCAAACTCAGCCATCAGCCCAGCATCAGCATTGTACTGAGCAATTGCTTTGTCTCTTTTATCCTTGTTGTTGTTAATGTTTGGCTTCATGATATTGCTTGCAGCTGAAGATGAAAAGGTTGTTGTGCCTCTTTCTCCACTTCCTGGACCCATTTTTAGATACCTCTGACTCTGCCTCTGCCTCTTTAGCTTGGCTGCATAATAGGACTAGAACTAGTAGTAATAGTAAGAGCAAGAGTAGTTGGATCTTTATCATAACTGTACTTGCCGCTTCGGTTGCTTGATTCTTCTGTCTGTACCTTCCACAAGTCTCTGTCTCACTCATTTTTTGCAGTTTGTGATTATCTTCTTCTAAACAGGAATTACTCACGGCTAATCCAGTCTTAGTAGTAACCAGAGGTAACTCTTTATTCTCTAATCCAGTCTTGGCATTACTCTAATTGCTAATTAAATATTATTATCCTCTTATTATATTTCTTATCGAAAAAGTTAACTGACGTGATAAGAGTATAGGTTTAGAAAATATTTTAAAAAAATAATTAGTTTTTTTGACACATTTTTTTATTATATATTTTTTATAAAAATAGTCTCAGTATTTTTTAAAAATATTTTATTAACGATTATTCTAAAAAGTACTTTTTAAAATGATTTTTTTAATTATTATTTTTTAACATTTTACTAACATGTATCCTGAAGACACATCTTAATAAACCATTTTAAACACTTTTTATGAAAAAAAAAAAGAAAAATTACTAACTTTTTTTGAGAACTTTCTTAATTTCTCTTATTTTACAGGGAATATCAAATTTAATTTAAATTTCCTGAGTGTCTCGGTTTATTTTATTACATTTGTTTACATTGATAGATATTGACCACATGTTTGACTAACTTTTTGTGGACAACAAAAAAAGAAAAAAGAATGAACAACGTAGGTGCTTGGAAATCAGTGCAAAACATATGAGTGACATGTCACACATATTCCCAATTAAAATTTTGCCAAAAAGTTGTCCTTATGTTATTTGAAGTATTCCTAAAAATGATGATTCTCATGGTGGCCCATATCAGCAAAGGAGCCTAGAAGATGAATAATAAAATTTTGGGTGGAGGAGATTCCTCTCAGATGTTTATTTCTGTTTGTTGTAAATTCTGTCTTGGTTTAATGAAATTATGATCTTTCTATCAAACATTAGGGGAAAAAAAAGGGTCTTTCAAAATAACAAAACAATAATGATGATGATGATGATGATGATGGTTCATCAGTGCAATGGCTATCTTATCTGCCATAGCATTTGGTCATATGGGGACCAGCATGAAAGCTAAATACCTCGAATGTATTATTTGGAATACCCCACTTTTTTTGGGGGGGACAAAATTATTTGGATACCATACTTACACAAGTTAATGGAGCGTTATGGTGCAGCTAATATGCAAAAATAAAATTGAACTTAAATGTGCTTCATACAATATTTTCTCAAGATTGTACAATTTTTTTTTGGGTCAAGTTTGTATTGTAACATTTGCTTACCCACAAAAACATTTTTTTTTTAAGATAAACTTCAACATATATAAAATCAAACTAAAATAGGGGCACTACAATTAGCCTCACAAACTATCCTTAAGACATTTGGAAGACTGAGTTTATTGAAACAAAAAGACTTAAAAGATGAAAGGGAGAGTTTTGCAGCAACGTAAACTGTTGAAACTCTCTAAAACAAAGGATACTATTGACAGTATTATTGATAGTCCAATCTAGGATGGTTGGTGAGGAGGATAAAGACAAAAAAAAAAAGCAACTTTTTCGTCTCTCTCAATGACTATGCATGACCATTTATTAACCTTTGCAAGCTGGATAATAATATACTAAAGTTGAAGTACAATCAAAATAATTCAAATCAAATCCAAATTAGCTTCTAAATGTAGTATAATTTTGTGCCCAAGTGTCCGTTTTATTTTATGTTTTTGTGTGTGTGCGCGCGCACGCATTAAATAACCCATTCATCACACTAAGCATGAAAGCTGAAAGAACTATTAACAGAGAACTATATGGAAAGCATGTAAATTGTAACTCTAACTAAACAAGTACCAGACCTAAATTCTAAGGGAGATCCAAAGCCATTGAGTTCAAGGAAACTAAGTAATCTATGATAATTCTAAGTATCAAAGCCATCATAAAATTTTGATGCCTACACAGTTCTATAAACTAGTAAACAGATCGATGCCTAAGTAAACAAACTAAGCACCAAATTAGATCGATGATAATGCTTTAAAGATCAAACAAGATTAACAATTAAGAACTTGAATCAAACTAAAGGAAACTTGTATAAACAAGATTAATCAAAGTAACATATTATAAGGAAATGAACTTACTGACATGAGCATCTTCTAAAGCCATATGAACTAAAAGGGTCTATTAAGGAACTACAATTACAAGCAAATGATCTATATAAGCAAGTTTGTCAATGGAGAGTGGTCTACTTTCTTGAGAATGAGTCCTTTATTTATACTTAAAGGCATTTAATAGTTATACTGACAATTGTGTATTTTACGTGTCTCTCTTTCTTAGGGCTTGAATGACACTAGTTGCAGTGTTAAATGTTGTTTTTAACATCTTAAAACTGCATTGATGTCACTTTTCTTATTGAGTGCATTATTACATGGATTAATAACTTACATTGGGTCTACATCTACTTCCCGCGTCTTTTTTCCACATTCTTGTGCTTTTACATGTATAAACTCCCTGTTGCGCCACTTGTTGCACTATTAACATCCTAAGAAATTTTAATTTAATGCAAACAGATATAGTAATTTTTAAAATTTCAAGTACCTATTAAGTCATTTACAATAGGTACTTGAAATTATAAAATTTTGCAACCAACACCGACCATTTAGACTAGTGTCTAGATTAGTGATTATATTAATATTAAACTAGGGTGGTAAGGCCAAAATTTTTGTAGTTTATGATAGATAGATATCCACTAATTTATTAGATATAGACAATGATTCGGATGGTGAGACATTGTAAATTAATCTTAAATATTTTTTTCCGGATAATTAGATAGTTATAACTGAAAAATGGGGATTTAAATTTTTTATATCTCTTTTGAAATTACAAGAATATGTCAATTAATTGAGGTACAAGCCTACAAGGTTCTTTAATATAACTTTCAAATTTAGGTCCACCTTTTCAATGCCCCATATTTTAAAGTGGATATCCATAACGCCATAACAACGCCAATGTCATGTGAATCCCGAATGGTCACTACCTTAATGCCACTAGAACTTGCTTCCTTGAACTGAACCACAACCGCATTTGCTTTGCAGTAGTGGCTAGACTAACTGTGTCAAGCTCTGTCTCTACTCTCTAGCCTTTTAGCTGTTACTACAGTAACCATAATCTTTGTTTAAAGCTCAAGAGATTATCTCATCAGTGCTGATGGCGCAAACCACTTTGCATTGCACCCAACCTATTTTCATTTCTATGGGTTCATAATAACGAAAGGAATGGTAAGAAACATATCTCCAAATGCTTTAGAACCTACGCAGTCTGGATACTTTATTTCAGGTGTCTTACTTGTGTTGTACCGGTGTCGTATCCCTATCATGCTTAGAAATTGCTCATATCGTACCTGTATCCGTACTGTGCTTGTGTATGTGCTTCCTAGTTTAGAACCCATTCCACTAAATCACGAAAGCCCACATGTTTGCTTAGAGATCATCATAAAACCTTCACTTTCTCGCCAAACCTCCGCAACAAATTAAGCAAAAGCCGCAAAACCACAGTGCCTGAGCACGTGATTTCGGTTTCCGCATCACAATTCTCGCATGCTTGTTTTTCTTATTATTCAATATGTACGTCATGTAGAGTGTAGACTAGCATTTTTTTTTCCCCTTGTGAAGAATTTCAGGTTTTCTTTATGGATTAATTTTTGAATGAGTTTAGTTTTAATTTCTTTTGATGTAATGGATGACATTACTGCATGGATGGATTCAATTATGTTTGACAATGAGATTCCTTTGTTGACCAATTTCTAGGAAATTGACCGGGTAAGATGAGTACTTAATACCTTCTTACCTTCGAGCTTAGCCTTCGAGCTTAAATTGATTGATCTAGATTAGTTATTGGCAATGTGTTTATTACTTTTTAGGTTGTAACTAAGAAATAATGCATTATAGTTTCCACTTTTAATAAAAATGTGAATGATCTTAATTAGGTAGAAGACTAAAGAATATTTTAATAGGGAAAATTACAGTAAACTCCCTGTGGTTTGACCCGTTTTCACATTACCTATTCGTGGTTTAAAACTTAATACTTTGCCCACCTAAACTTCAATCCGTTTGCTCTCCATTACCTATCTCACCCTCAGACGTTAGAAAAACACTCTTTTATTAAAAATCAGAACATAACACGGATCAAAAACACGAGCTATTGAATCTTTTCCTCACGAGCCCTAGAAACACGAAAAACCCTTGTATTGAGCTAGGGTTTTGATTTTTCTAATCGTGGTGCATAACACTTTCATGTGAGGGTGAGATTCTGACTTTGGGTTGTCTTGAGGCATTGAATATTCAAAGATAGATCATCACCAGGTACAAAATTTCTGCTTTATGTGGGTTGGGGTTTCAAGTTTTGATGGTAGCTTTGATTCATAGGAAATTTGATTCACTCGAAGTTGATAAGTGATGTCTTCTTCGAGTAGAAATTACTCAGGTTCAAGTGGACATATGTGTACATATGAGACTTGTGTGCTGAGAACAAGTCTGACAGTGAATAATTTTGGGAGAAGGTTTCTGGGTTGTAGTTGATATAAGGTAAGTATAGTTTTTACTTAATCTAGTTGACTCAAGTGAGTTTGGAATGTGATGTGTTCAATTCAATTTATGAACAGGTTGGTCCCAAGTGCCATTTCTTTCAATGGAGCTGCCCATTTGGTGTAACAAAAGCTGGATTTACTGCAAAGTGAGCTGTAACTTGCACATGAAAGGGAAAGAGCAACTACTCATACAACAGCAGAAGCTACCCAAATGGCAGAAATTGCTCAAGAAAGGGCAGCAAAAGCCATTGAGAGGGAGAGAAAATTTCGAGTTTCCTCTGTTCAAGCCAAGGAGATGGCAATGAGAGCTTTAGAGCAAGAGAGAAAGTGCAGAATTGCACTAATTCTGTCATGGTTTTTTTTTTTTTTTGGTTATGTTGTTTTCATGTTTTGGCTCAAGTGAGAATGTTGGAATGATGAGATTGAGTTTGCCTGGTAGGTTGTAATGTATAAGCTGGTCCTCAATTGTATTGTAATAGAACTATGTAAGATGGTAGATGTTGTTGGCTTGAAGCCACTTAATAATATAAGCTTTTTTAAGATAAAATGTTATTTATGTTAGATGTTGTTGGTGTTTTTGTTTAAAGTGAATTGGCTACTTGTGAGCTGTAAGCTATTGGTGTTTTGTTGGATGTTGTGAACTGTGTTGGTTTGTGCATAAAGTGCATTATGTGAAGATAATTGTGTTGAAAGTGAATTGTTTAAAGTTTAAAGTGCGTGACAACTATCTGTCAACTTGCAAGAAAAGACAACAAATGCACACATAAATCTGCTATTCAACACATACACCTACTGTATTCAAAAGTGACTGCTATATTTAATACATTCACACATAAACAAACTTATATATGTACAACTGCAATAATTAACCACATGACAACAACTAGTCAAAATAATAATTTTGAACACTTGCCATTAAGTTGGGAAATTGTATACACATTTAAGGTGACATTGAATAGTCTTTCATTAACCACCAGTAAATATAGGGCATTTGGTACAACAATAATCAAAACGGTTGCACCTGCCCTTGTTTACAAAACTTACAAAAATACAAATAAATCCCAACAGTGTTTTAACATCATACATAATCAACAATTGTCTGCCCTGCCATTGTCTACAAATTACATATAACCTTAACACTACATAACCCTAATACATAGCAACAAAAGTGTCTTGACATAGTCTTCATTTACTGCCCCTGCCCCTACCTCTCCCGCCCCTGCCTCTCCCGCCCCTGCCTCTCCCACCACAGCTGGCCTTTCCACCTCTTGTTTTATATTTCTGTGTCCTAGTTGCATTACCCCTTCCTCTCAAAGAAGCTCCTCTGGTAGCAAGTGATCTTGTAGGCTACAAAGTACAAGAAATCACATGTTAGCTACTAGTATCACAATTTTATGAATAAAACATCAAACATAAAAACTACAGTATCTGTGATGATGGTGCTCTAGTGTCCCATGTTTCTGCAGGGGTGTGTGGTGCTAGCTGGCTTGAAAAGAACCAAGGAGCTCTTCTAACTGTGTACCTGAAGTCTGAAGAGTACCAGCGACTTGGTTGTTGTGACCATGGAGTCTGAGCTAGTGGCTGTGACCCTGCTGCTTGGTTGGATGAAGCCATAGTGTAAGGCTGATGTGTTGGTGGGGGCTGAGATGATACTAAGGGTTGAGATGAGGATGGGGTTTGGGAAGCAGATTGGGCCTGAGATGAGGATGGGGCTTGGGAAGCAAATTGAGCCCGAGATAAGGATTGGGCCTGTGATGAAGATGGGGCCTGGGATCCTTGCCGACATGTAGAAGGCCTTCCACTTGCCTGCAACCAAATATGAGCATATTTACAGTGTCAGTTATTGCCATTTTGCACATAATAAAATTTTTTTGTAAAAACCTACAGATTTCTCTTTCTGCAATCTTTTCCTCCTCTCCCATGGTGTCTTACCAATGACATTGGCCTTGCATCCCCTTGCATTGTGCCCTTCCTTTTGACACCTTCCACACCTTACTGGCTTGTTTGCTCTAGACACTCTATAAGGGTTACTTGGCTTATCAGCCTCTTTCTTCCTCTTTATGGGTGGCCTGCCTGGTGGCTTATAGATAGTAGGTGTAACAGGCTTGGGTTGGCCACTTGAGATCCACTCAGACTAGCCAAGTATGGGAGGTATGGGTGTCTTGTATGTCTCCACAAAAGCATACTTGTAGTAGAATGGATGGGTATAATCCTTTGGTTTCTCATGATTCATAAAAATGGTTGCAACTCCATACTTGCAGGGGATTCCTGTCAAGTCCCATACTCTACAACTGCATGTCCTTCCTACCAAGTCCACTACATGTCTTTCCTTCTCATTGTCAACCTTATACACAAACCTCCCAGATGGCATTGCATAGAAGTTCTTAGACTCTAATTTCAACTTCTCCAACTTGTCCTGTATGCTTGGACATAACTTGCCACCATACTTTTCTATGCCAATTTTCTTTATATACAGCCTGCTCATAAGCCTAACTCTGATCCACTCCAACATTGATAAAGTTGGCTTGTCTCTAGCCTTCACAATCATAGAGTTAAAACTCTTACTCAGATTGTTTACCAGATAATCTGTCAAAACCCTTGGAGAAAAGTGGGATCTGGTCCACTATGCAGGCTCTATATCTGCAAGGTACTTCCAAGCTTCTTCATCCAAACTCTTAAGATATTTCATCCCCCTCTCAAATTCCCTGACTGATGTTGTGCCAGCACACCTCCATAGTATACTCTTCAACTTCATGCCCTTGTGGTTAACCTTGAAGTTGTTATATATGTGCTTCACATAATACCTGTGCTCTACAGTTGGGAATAGAGTCTCCATTGCAAGTAAAATGTCCTGCAATCAAGTAAGCAAGTAAGCATTTAATGTCAACAAGTAAGCATGTAAGCATTCAAGTAAGCATGTAAGCATTCAAGTAAGCAAGTAATGAAGTCGTAAACATGAGCTAGATGATAATACCTTCTGCCTATCACTGATGAATACCAGATTGAGCTCCTTTGACCTACCAATGTCATCTGCAAACTGCTCCAAGAACCAGATCCAGCTGTCCTTGTTCTCTTGCTCAATCACAGCCATTGTCTTTGGGAATATATTGTCATTTCCATCATTGGCAGTGACAGACAATAATTGCCCACCAAACCTACCCTTTAAGTGGCATCTATCCAGCCCAACAAAGGGTCTACAACCACCTAAAAAGCCAACTTTCTGAGCATTGTACCTAATGTACATCCTTTTAAACTTGGGTTCTGCATTCTCATTTTCCATCTCTGTTTGCAGTATCACCTTGCTTCTTACATCTGTCCTCCTTATCATTTCTGCATAATCTCTAAGTATGCCATACTGAGCCTTTTCATTCCCAGTGATCAAAGGCCCGTTTGGTACTCCATCTTTAGCAATGTTGTTTGCTGTTTAAACACCCAAACAGGTGGGGCCCATGTTGAAATATGTGTTTGGTACGTGATTCAGAATATGTGTTGTTTGAGTTTGTGTTTCACATGAGAGTCCAACACTCTGGGCCCACTTGACGTAAACTTTCACTCTTCTCTCCCACGCATATAAACAGATGGTCTCTTCTCTCCCACGCATCAATGCAGTGTGGCCTTTCAGCAACGTCTCTCCCACGCGTTTGTGTAGCAAGAAACTTTGTAAGCTTTTCTCCTGTCCCTCTTGCACAGCCATGTCGCATCACCATAACTCACACACCCTCCATTAATCTCACACACCCACCCAATCCACCATAACTCGTCCTAACGGCCATCATCTCCTTCATAATCGTTGAGTAGATCCCCCAAAATCAAAGCCTTAAATTCACCACAAACATCTCCCCAAATCATACGGCCTTTCAACCTCCCCACCTACCATATTTACTCCCATAGCCCAGCCACACCCTTGAGCACTGTTTATTGTTGGATTTTGTCAAACCCACGATAGGCTTTATCTCAAATCACCTTAATTGCCCTTCAAACCGCGTCTGGCATTACATATGGAGCTCGCAGACACTGCTTCGTCCTCCTCAGTTATTCCACCATTTTCATCATCCTCCTCCAACGCAGTTCCCGCACCTAAGGTAAGTGTTTAATGTTTGTGTTAAATTCAAAGTTCATGTTTGTAGTTACTGAAATTTGTTCTTGGTTGCTGTTGATTGTTGCTTGTTGCTCTTGATGTTGGACATGTTTTTCTTCCATGCCCTTCTAACTGTTCATATAAGTATAATTTGTGAAATGGGCTTCCTGAAGCTAATAAAGGTCTAACTGGTTAATTGCTTCCCTGCAAATAAACTTATGATTGTGATTCTAGATTTGGTTTTTTTTCCCATGCTGTATGTAACTTGTCTGCAAAAGAATTTCTTCAAAATATACCTGTAATAACTGCTTTAAGTTAATCTTGACTCTGTGTTGCTCTAGATGTACCACTTTCTTTTATACATAACGCTACAACTTGTTTGGTAGAGTTTTCTATTCAAACGACCATTTTACTATTGTGCAGTTACTGGTTTAGACCATAGGGTTAGGTTCAAGTTCAGAAATCATAAAACTAATTAGGAAAATATAAACCTGAATTTACTAGGCAACCATGTACAGTCTGTCATGCCTACTATCTATGTTAGTGGATATTTATGGCTTAAGTGTGTATGCCTTATTAGATGGCAGAAAACTTTATATTTCTAAACACCAAAATATCTATTTGAAACACATTACCAAACATATTTTTCTCTTTATGAATACTATAAATACGTATTTTTGACAATACTTATTAAACCACATTTCCACATTATTTTAAACAACATTACTCAAACTCCTCTACCAAACGGGCCCCAAACCCCTAGCTGCCTTCCTTGATCTATACACCTGACTAAGACTTAAATCAACCGAAATCTGCTGCATCACATAGTGCTTAACACCTGAGACCTCCCAATTAGGATTCTTACTAAAATCCTCCAAATACCTGTTTGCCATATAGACTGATGTAACTTGCCCATTTTGAAATGTTAGGGGGTAGGTACACTCAGGATTAAGTGTCTTGATCTCAAATGTGCACTCTCCAGTCACCATTGAGGCATAACACCTCCATCCACAATTGTTCTTACAATGTACATAAATCTTCTTCTTCTCATTCAACTTCCACTTGATATCAATGTGATGTTGAATCGCATACTCCCTCAAAGCCTTCCTAAAAACCTTGGAGTTTGGAAACTTTATCCCTTTTACCAACTTAACATTTGTCATATCAGTCCTCTTATTGAATTTTGGGTTACTAGGCCTCTGCTCATCATCAAAACCATCCACACTTGCAATATTATCCTCTAAAACTGGCTCAGCCCATTCTTCATCTAAATCTATGTTTGGAGGAGGAATATTGCTTGGCCCAGGTGTATCTGTGTTTGGCTGAGGTGTATCAGTGGTTGGAACAGTGTTAGGCTCAGATGGAACTATGTGAGGTGAAGAATACTCACCAAAAATATCATCAGTAAAGTCTTCTCCTTCTAGACCTTCATTCAACCAATCAAACTTCTCCTCTACCCCCACACTAGCACCACCCCCTACACCAGCTCCTGCACCAACCCCTACAGCCCCTGTAGCAGCCCCTGCACCAACCCCTTGACCAACCCCATCAGGAACTTCAACTGCAAGTGGAGCATGACCACTCTCCGCATACCATATGATGGTGTCTCTTGGCCCTCCCTTATTAAGCTTACACATGGACACCACATCTTTATCATCTTCTATCAACCTCAAGTCTTGCTCAAAGTTGCCCCCAGGAGCTAAATAATGAACCCTAGATGGTTCATCAATCCCCAATTCCTCACATATACCTTCTATTTCAAAATAACTAAGCCTATCAGGATCCTTATACATCATTTAAACTTTCCCACCAAAGTATTCTAAACTTGGGTTCCACAGAAAAGTACCCCCATAATGAGCCTCGAATTTCACTTCCTCATCATCCATCTACAATAACAAATTACCATTTGACACGTACACAATTAACAATTAAAGAATTGTAAACAACAAACACATAAAGAGTAAACACTTGTATGTTTCTGTTTTGCTTTTGGGATGCAACACACACATCAGAGGGACCACATTTTTTGCTTTGCTTTTGTTTCTATTTTACTAATAAGCACATGCAAACACTAAAATTTAAACCCAATAGAAACTTGGGTCCACTGTGAGACACAATGACCACAACAGACAAAATGCCCATAAACAAACACAAATCCAAACAACAGGTGGTCACATTTTTCATAAACATCAACAAACACAACCAAGATTCTCAATACGTTACAGGTAACATTGACCATTGACTGATTTCTCAAAAAACTATGAAAAAACCACAAGCCCAAATTAAAAACCCAAACAATGACTGATTTCTTACCAGGATTTTAGTCCCTCAAACAACCCATTGCTCGTCTAGGTTTATACTTGCAACACAATTTCAATTTTAGATGCAGAATGGGGTTTTTCTTGTTTCTAGGGCTCGTGAGGAATTGATTCAATGGTTCGTGTTTTTTATCCATGTTATGTTTTGATTTTTAATAAAAGGGTGTTTTTCTAACATTTGAGGGTGAGGTGGGTAACGGAGAGCAAATAGATTGAAGTTCAGGTGGGCAAAGTGTTAAGTTTTAAACCACGGGTAGGTAATGTGAAAACGGGCCAAACTACAAGTGGGTTTACTGTAATTTCACCATTTTAATAAAAATGTGAGTGATCTTAATTTAGTGGTGGAAGACTAAAGAATAATTAAAAGAGACAAAATTATGGTTAAGAATTTTGAACAAGATACGAGCAAGCTAGGGATAGGCAAAGTATGTACGAACTTTTGGACTTGAGATTTATGAAGGGCTTGCTCGAGCGGGATGATTATTACTCGAGTGAACAGTTGCAGTAATTGTGTTTTCTACAAGATTGTTGCATAAAAATGAGGGGAAAGATGCCTTTTGAGTCCCTAACAACTAGTAATAGTGAAGACAATGTTTTAGATAATTTGTTCCAATTATAGTGACATTTCAAAGATGCATTTTCAATGGCAACTATTCATTAGTTATAAATAATCATTCATATATAGTTATTCACATTTTTTTTATTATAGCTTTTAAACCTTTTATAGATTTTGTATTAGAAAAAAATTCTTAAGATTCTTCAAGATTGTAACACGTAGAATCCATGCTTAGTTGAAGACGATTTGCTTGCAGCCCGATACCAAACACAATCAAATAAGGGCAAATATCATCTTAAAGAAAATAGTTGATTTGTGCTTCTAAGCCTACTTCAAGTGGTGATTCTATGTGTATATCCCTCAATTTAGGGGACATATATGTGAGAAATCTTAAAACAACAGAAGAAAATACAACATAGCCATTGTTGTTCAAATATATATGTGAGAAATTTTAAAACAACCGAAGAAAATACAACAATCATTGTTGTTTTCAATTGATTTATAGAAAAAAAATCTTAGTGTAAATTATTGAATTTGAAGAAATAATACCCTTTGATGGAGAACAAAGGCTTTTTATGAAGTTGGACTAGGGTAGGGATCCCTTCAATTTGACATTGGTTCTCTATTTATATTCATTCCATAAAAGAGTATATATATTCACCAAAAGACGCATTTTTCTACCAAACAATGTTACAAGTATCCGTTCATAAAAAGAATCTTAATAAGATAGGTATTTATCTATTACACTTATTATAAAATAAATAAAATAAAATAAATTTGAATAAATAAGAATTAAAATAAAATGTAAGCCGACCACGTTAAATCTTTTAATGAAAATAATTAGCAGCAATTTATGATTAGTTGATCCTCCAATTTGGAAAATGTATCTAAGGAATGCCCAAAAGTCCCTATGCTTTTAAGTCGTAGTTCTCACATATGGTCAAAATGAAACACTGGCTATAACAAGTAGACGATGAATTATTAATGTGTCATTCACATTTCTTGCACTATTTTCCTCTCACATTTCCTCCCCCATGCATTCAAGTTGATTTTAATTCAGTGGACTCTAGTGGAAAACAAAGAACACCAAAGACTACATCCTATTTTCTTTTCCGTACATGTTCTGCTTCTGCTTCCCAAGTCCCAACAAACAAAGTGAAAAGAACTCTCTCTCTTTATTTCCCCCTGGGCCCTGGCTATTTTTCTTGCCTAAATTCAACCTAACCAAACGGTCCAAACCTAGTCCAAATCATTCCAGCCAAGTAGTAGATTCTTGTTTAGCATTATAAAAATATTTAAAAAAAAGTTGTAGATTCTTAGGTTTAAAATATTTGAAGTGGTTGCCACTTGCCATTGCCATTGCCATACTCAACCATACGCCCATACCTGGCTTACATTGGATGTACATCTCTTTCTTTTCATTTTTTTAATCATGCGTAAACCCATTTAACTAATCAAAGTGAAATTACTTTTGAGTATTGTGAGGTTCACAACATTTACACCAAAAATTTTACAACAAATCCAAATTAGTGAGCAGTTACTAGGTAAAAAAAAAAAGTAGAGAATGGTTACATTCATAATATTTTCACAACAAATTTTATAAGGTAAGTTGCTATTGATTATAATTTGAACTTACTATTCAAATTATTTTTTTCTCCACTTAGCAGTCAGCCATTTAGAATTTGTTGTGAAAGTATTGTAAAAAAAAAAATAATAATAATATCATTAGTGGATTGATATTAGAACTAGTAACAATTTACCATCTCATGATCAGCTTAATTTGTTACGAGTAGGTTTCAATTACTTCAATTAATAAAATCTCTTGTAGTCGAATAAGAGATTTATAGTTCAATCATCGACAAGACCAAAAATCAATTGGTATATTAGTCTAATAATAAAAAGTAATCATCAAAAGTGAACACCAAATATTAAAATTATCTCTAAAAAAAAAAAACGTTATTACAAAATTATTGTAAAAATAAAAGTTTGCTAGTTACTTTTTTGAGAGACTATTGGTATGGGGGATGATAAGAGTGACACAAAAAAAAAAAAAAAAAAAAAAAAGGCAATGGCAAAACAGTAAATGAAATAAAGAACACAACACAAGTTATATATATAGGCAGGTAGTAAACTAAATTACGTAAAAGAGAACGTCAAAAGACAGACAACGTTTGCGAAGACGCAACCGTCGAAGGAGAGAAACAAGTAGTTTTTTTTTTTTTTTTTTTTTTTTCAGTACTACTATTCGAGTGTGAAGAGCACGCGCCAATAGAAGTACGTGGGGACCGTCCAATTCCAAACTCTCTCTCACCCTCCTCTCTTTCCGCGAAGCTGCACGTGTCAACGCGTCACGCTGAGCTGGTCTTTGACAGCACACGTGGCGCATTCCCACCGGTCTAAACCACTTCCCAAATATACCAATCTCAGCCGTCCGTATGATCCAACAGAACCCAACATCACTTCTTGTCTGACCGTTCGTGGAAGTTAAAAAGAGAAAAAAAGAAAAGAAAAAAGAACAACAAAGTCAGAGACAGAACACACCCACAGAGGTTGAGGGAGAGAGAGTTTTTCAGCTCCTATACTATACCAGGTATTTGTATTTTCTTTCTAATTCCACTGTTTTTTAGTTTCTTCCTTTGGTTCAAAGCTAAATTTTAGAGTTTCATTTACTTTTACTTCAATCTTTTTTCTTTTTTACTTTTTGTGTCTGTTGGGGATGCTTTTACTGTGTTGAAATGGTAGTTTAACTGTATAACTGTCATCTCAGCTTTGTCTTTCTAGGGTTTTAGCTTCATGGGTTGGTTTTAATTATGGGTTCTTGTTTGAATTGTTGTTGCTCCTCTTTTTTTTTTTTTTTAATTGATGTGATGAATTCAACTTTGATTTTGAGTTTGGTCTTCTGAATTACTACTTGGTTGACTTGGGTTTTCTACTTTTCTTCTTGTTTTAAAACTTTACTAGAAAGTTTTTGGTAATTTGGACTTGGGTTTTGGAATTCTTGTCTTCTCAATAAGTTGGTCTACTGTTTCTATACCCTTTTTTTTTGGTTTCCTTTTGTTTTTGTTAGGACTTTAAATTCCACAATTTAGTCAGCAATTACACATTAATATTATGCCTTAATCAGACACCTTTGAATTTTAACAGAAATGGATAAATTCTATTATCTGCTATCTTTAGATGTAGTCCTGCTCAAACGGATGAGTCAATTGACAGTGAATTTTTGATGTTGAAGTGTGTTTGGATGCACAGAATAGGAAAAACACATTTAGTGGAGTTGTTAATCGTGATCGGGGCTGTGGTGGTGTTGGAACCGGCGGTATTGACTTTGGTGATGGTGTCTACGTGTTTGAATGTTGGACTCGTTTTCTTTTATGTTTGAAAAGGTCATTTAAGAGAGCCTTATTCATTAAACCTTCCTTACACATCATTTGAGTTTCGAAAGCAAAAACTGTGTCGATTTAAGTGAATTGTTGTCACCTTTTTCTCATTTTAGACCTTATTTTGTCGCATTGCTAAATGTAATAAACCAAAATCCTAGCTTTGAAAGAATTTAAGGTGTTGATCTTCCGTTACTCCCTCTCACTTGTAACCTCTTTTGCATCCGATTATGTGGGCTATCCAAGTTGATGTCATTTTTGTTATTGTAATTATTATTATTATATAGAGAAAAAGTTTCCTTATTTCTGTTAGATCTGCTATTTGATTTGTTTGTATTCTTTCTTTGTCGTGAGTATACCATCGTAAACACGTTGCATTTTTGCTATTAATAAAACTTTTATTACCTATCAAAAACAAGAGAAAAAGTTTTATTTTATATATATGTTCGAATAGAAAGTACTCTGTTACTTTTTTTTAAAAAAATGGTTAATATATAGATAGGGGAAATATGATTTCATTTGCTTTATCTGGATATTTTATGATTTTGTCAATTACATGACGGCTGAAAGAAGCATGATGTGATTGTCCACCCATGGGAGTATTTAGCAAACTTTTGTCCTGAAAAGGTGATCTTTCTCTGCATGGATGGCAGCATTGGAACAGATTATTAAATTGGACCGATCATCAAAAGAAAACGAATCAATATCAGTTGATAACCCAAGTTGATATATTGAGTAAGTGAGATGGAGAGATTGTCGATCACTTGCTATTACATTGTTTGGTAGCTAGGTGCTTTTAGATATTGGTCTTCTCCTTCTTTGGGGTGTAGTGGTGATGCGGATGCCACACTCAGTTGTATAGAAGTTTTCTGCTTGAAGGGGTGTTATAAAAAGTGAGAGGTTTGTTATGCTTGTAGAGTAGCACCCCCTTTTCTAATTCGGTGTATTTATAGGAGTAATAGGACATTCGAATGCTTAGAGTCAATCTTTGGCATGCTAAAGATAGCACTCCTGAGGGAACTGATTTTATTAGGCATTCTGGCTTGGTAACATGTTCTTTGGCTTGGTTAGTGATGGTTCTGGCTATGATAATTATGGTGATTAACTAACTACACCTAACTAATTTATACTAAACTTTCTTGTGTTCTCGGTGATAAATCTAACATAGATTATGGATCTGCCAGTTAATTTTCTTATGTGTTAATTACTGAAGTTCTATTTACAAACATTAACTTTAAAAGATGTTTGAGTGCATAAATACTATACTGCATGATTCTCATTGTTTCTAATGGTTGCTGAACATCTGTCCTCTTTATCTTTATCATTTCCATGATCCAGTCTCTGCTTCTGATTTGATTGTTTAGAGGGTGTTGTTTCCCCACTGATGTTCCTGAATCAAGGTTGCGGTACATATCAGCAGTTCAGATCAAATGCCATCACTAAAAATGAAGCACAATTTGAGCATGCACTGTTTAAAAGAAAAATATGGTCTTCATGTCTGCCAAAAGCCGAGTAAAGTTTCCAAAAAATCATGCTCATATGTCAGGATTACTGAACAAACAGCAGAATTTGACACCTGTATTCACAAATGTCAGGATGGTAAGCAACTACACCTAAGATTTTTTTCTCTCAAACAATGTGTTGTGTATTTAATATGAAGGTTTCAAGTTCTCTATTATTGGCTATCAACAGATAGATATCCAGTGTAGGTTTAGTTTGACCAATTTGATCACCAAGGGTGGACAAAAATCTGTTAAATCGTGTGACATCGGTACTTCGTTTCAAAATAACATTTTAAGAACAGAACCATGTAATAGTAAAGCATAGATAATATTGCACAATGTTAGTGTCCTGTTATATATCAGTGTGTATGTAATATTCAAGATTCAAAAAGTTTTGGCATGCTTTGAATTTAAGGGAGATAAATATGAATACTTTCAGTCTTCACTCAACTTAAAGAATAAAAGAGATCAGAATAGCACTAAAAGTTATCAAAAGCAAAAAATAAAAATAAAAATGCGTCTTTTAAATGTTCCCTTAGTTTCCACCATTTTTTATTATTAGTGTCTTGTTATATATATAGATATGTGCTACTTTAAAAAAAAAAAAAAAAATATATATATATATATATATATATATATATAGATAGATATGTGTGTGTGTGTGATATTCAAAAACTTTCTGCATGCTTTGAATTTCAAAGAGATAAACAGGAATGCTTTCAGACTTCAAGCACAACTCGAATAGAATGAAATCTAGAGGGTTAAAAGAGCTCAAAAAAGCACTAAAAGTTATTTGAAGCAAAGAAAAAATGTGCCTTTTAAATGTTCCCTTAGTTTCCACCATTTTTTTTATTGGTAAGTTACATTAGCAACCTGTGGTTTTTGAATCTATGTCCTTACTCTCCACTCATTCTTATAAGAGGAGGAAGTGTCATTTTTGCCAGAGCTAGTTCCACCAAATTCTAATCCATTTCCTTGCCCCCCCCCCCCCCTCCCCCCCAACACACACACACCAAAAAAAAAAATCCCCACTTTGAAGAAAAGAAGTTAATTACCTTTTTATCAGTTGTGGAATAGTTACCTATCCAAAAAAAAAGAAAAAAAAATCAGTTGCGGAATAGTTAAAATTGTTTGTGTGATATGTTGGTATTTTGTTCTGTTTTGTGTTCCACTGAATACAACCACAGTTTGATGTTACAAACAATGAGTTTTATTATTTCCAAGCATTATGGGCTGACTGGGTTCCTATTTTTGTAATTCATGCATATTTCAGTTTGTTTTTGTAATTAGAGATGCATTGTTAATGCTCCTGATCATTCTTATAGTTTCTTCAAGCACCCAAGTGCCCATTGAGAACGTTGAAAGCAATGAAGCTACAGACTGTGCCGAATTGCCTAATGAAGAAACTTCTCAGTTTCAGAAACAGCCATCATTCTTTGTAGATTCTGCAACCATTGAAAGAATGGTAAAATTTTTATTTGCAAAGACCAGACTGTTATTTCTTTAATTTGTCATTTTGGGATACCCTTACAGTAGTTATTAAATGAGGTTGAGATACATTAATTGTTTTGACCAAAGATGATTTTGCTTTGTATTGTGACCCTTTCAAAACAAACACATGAAGTTGATGCATGTGGAGCACACAAGGTGCATGTGGAAGCTGTGATGGGTTTATAGATATATAGTCGATTGCAACTATTTATCTAGGATTTTTTTTTTAATAAGTAAATATATATATATTTTTCTATAAGTAAAAATTTGAGAAAGAGGGCAGCGTGGGGAATAAGTAAATATTTGTGACATCTAGTGGATTTAATAATATCTATTTGAGCCTGCTCCTCCTTGCCTATTCGCTGTTGAAAACATATGGTATGTCAAGTGGAGGCCACAAGTGTGGAGAAGTTATTTTCATTGGAAAACACGGAAGTTCTTGTTAGATATGAGGTGTGAATGGCAAGGAGGCGAGTATTTCTTACCTCTACCTGGACCTCATTGCGAGTATTGTAGGTTACCTTTTGTTGTTAAAGACATTTTGAAAATGACTGGAAATTCTATTGTGCCGTTTTGTATGCATATAGTTATTCAGATAACAAAGAAGCATATATGTATATGTACTTGTCAAAAAGATAGCATATGTGTCCTTATTTTAAGTTTTAGTTATGAATTTTGTCCTCCATGTACTGCTTCTATATCATGATCTTATTGTGTTCTATGCTTCTTTAACCTATTTTGGTGGTAAGGTACCAACAGTGGTGGTTCATTAATTTGCAGGAATCTACTCACAATTCAAACTTAGAGACAATTTTCTCTCCTGCTTTGGAGCCCATTGAAAACGATACTGAACTCAAAGCTGACGGTGATACAGGTCTGACTTGCAACTCTGTTGGTTGAAACTAAATCAATCTACTATATTTTATGTTCTCTATAGGTGGGAATGGTCATGAAAGACTTCTAGATGTGCTTCTGAAACCCCAACCAAAGTTGAAGAACAACAATTACTTTTTATTAGACACTTATTTGTTTATTTTGAATACAACTTTACAAATCAATATGGTATGCTGAGAGTAAAAAAGAAAAAAGATAGGAATTAAACAATGGTGGAATGTTCATTTACCTGCCTATATTTCCATACATTTGCTTCATTCATGTGGACCAAGTCTCCTAATTTCTAGTCACTGAAGGCTAGATTTTGCATTTATGTTTTGTTAATTCAGAAGAATTCTTTCTTCTTAAATGGGGTAATAGAAAATCTGATTCTTCAATAATGTTGTTTGTTTGAAGGCATGGAAAACTGGGTCATGCATATTTTGCAGCTTTTCAAAACCCTGACTAAGTATAAAAGAAATTATTGTATTTTTCACTACTTTCGACTGCTAGAAGTAATAAGAACATGAATTCCAAGCTTCTTCATCTGGAACATGAACCTAACTTGCCGGGAACATGCTTTGCCTGGAAAAATATTGTTGCAGCTGTAAATATGGTTTGTCTGGAACATGAACTCCAAATTGAATGTGATAAAGAAATCATAAAAGATATGCATTTCAGCTCCTGTTTACATACTTTAACCATGTCATGTTAGCAACTTTACATGCGTTTTTGAAGAGATTGTATCTGATACCTGACCTTTTTTGTAAATTGCTTTAGGGAATAACAATGATCCTGACATGCCAAGGTTGGGAGCTGATGACAGTGATGATAATAGAAGCTCATCTGATTATCAAACTTGTGATGTATCAGATTTTTATATATCTGACATGATTGTTGCTAGCTTACCCGTCAATGAGAATGCTTTTGATGGTGATATTGGTGATGCAAATTTTTTTCCTAATTACGATTATGCTGAGCCGAGTATGTTGTTTGATGTGGCTGAGCAATACATAATGTTGCCTTTCCTTGAGGAAACTGTGAAAATGAGCGATATCAATGATGCCCAATCTGGTGAAGAAGCCTTAAAGGACTCAGATAATAACAGCTTGTACCTAGCAATTGATCAGATGAGATCCTGCAACCAGGAATGTGATGTTAACTCTGACTCAGATCAGGCAGAGTGCTTTGATCCGCAAGTTTTCATAAAAAATTTACCAGAACTATCAGATGTGGTGTCAAACTTTCAGGCAACTATTTTGCCAAAGGAAACTCAGAACAGTAAAGCTGTAACACTAGTACTTGATTTGGATGGTAAGGAAATTGAGTTATATATAGTTGTTCCCTCACTTATGTTATCCTGAATTAGTTTAACATGATATCTCAATTTCTCCTGGCATATGGTTTGAACTTTAATAATTTGGGATTTATAAGTCCAATTCATTCACTTGTACTGCAACCTGCTAGTAATCATCATCTTATATGGTCAAATATTTTTTCATTATATAGATGAGTACTTAATGACAGTTATTTTCCACAATAAGTTGATCAAACTTATTTGTACTGTTGTTATAGGATGCATCCAGTAGATGGTCATGTCATGGTATCTATACCTAGACATAATTTCGAATTTTCTGTAGCAGGAGGTGAAAAATTCTTATACGTTTCCAATGGTGTATTGTTCATCTTCATAAATCCCAATTGGCAGTTTATCATTAAAAAGATGAAAATCAAATTTAAAAGCTAATGAAAGTGAATATAGTGAAAACTCAAGAACTCAACAGATTATGTTGGTCCCAGATCTGGCTTTGAAGATCCAACTAAAGTGATTGGCCTAAGTGATACAATCCGGAATAGGATTCGTTGTTGATCATCAAGCTTTTTTGGTTCGATTCTCAGATACTGTGCACATTGCCTGCACATGAGAAAACATCCCAAAGCTCTGAAGATGACACTGTTCAGTGAACCTTGTTTATTTCAACTGACTTGCTTATTGTTACAAAAACTTTAGTTGACTGCTGGACTCATTGAGTTGTAGAAAGCACAAAAGCAGGCATTCAGTTACACATTATGTATAAGTTGATATGTTTGTATGTATGTTTTTTTTTTTTTTACTGTAATATGATCTTGGCATAATTTGGAGTTCATTAAGAGTTTCTTGAAAATTTACTTTTTCCTTGGGTAAAGATTTTCTGAATAATGAAATTTTCTTTTCAAACCAATATGGGATAGAGATTTAATAGATTCTTGATAATCTCAAGTGAATTTTGTTAAAAGAATATATAATCTGAGCCTCCGTTCTCATGGAGCCCTTACATTGTGGTTCAACTTGGAATCTAAGAGTAGCACTTAACTTTTACATTTGTTCAATGTAATTATATTGTTATTTCTTTTGATTTTTATGTTTGGTCTTGACTTTCTTATATGCAGAAACACTTGTCCACTCTACATTGGAACACCATGATGATGCGGACTTCACCTTCTCTGTTTTCTTCAATATGAAAGAGCACACTGTATATGTGAAACAGAGGCCTTACCTCCACACGTTCTTGGAGAGAGTTGCAGAGATGTTTGAAGTTGTTATTTTTACTGCAAGCCAAAGCATCTATGCAGAGCAACTTCTTGATATACTGGATCCAGATGGAAAGCTTATATCTCGCCGAGTTTACCGTGAATCATGCATATTTGCAGATGGCAGTTACACTAAAGATTTGACAGTTTTAGGTGTTGATCTTGCAAAAGTTGCCATAGTTGATAATTCTCCACAGGTACCTCACCTGCCTATTTTATCTCAGTAGTTTGGCCCTTGGCTTGGTCCCTTTTTTTTGGGTCACTTCTTGAGATGTTGAAAATTTATTTTAGTGGTGTTAATCATTAGGTTGATATTTGTATTTTCAGATTATGTTAGGGGGTATCAACTTAGATTTAGTTGGACTTTCTTAACTCTTGAAGGTGTGCATTTCTTCAGAGATAGAGAAAGAATTTTTTTTAAAGGGTGGGGAGGGGGGGGGGGGGGGGGAGATTGCTGACCCGAGGTCTAAGACCTGGCATTTTGTTTGATTCCATGGCTTGACATAAGACAGTATCTTCCCATCATCTGGTTCAGATATTCACGGTTCTGCTTGGCATTTTTTAAGAAATTAAGAAGTAATTGATGAACTTTGGAACTTATGGAAATGCATATGTCTAGGCAGGAAATTCATACTAAAATCTAGTAAATGATATGTCCAGTAAAAATCTAGGAAGGCAAAGATTTGAGTGCTAGCCCTTGGTATGAATAAGGTCTTCAGAACTTACTTAATATTGACATGAGAAAACAGTGTATGTTATCCAAAAAATAAAAGGGTGCACAGAAAGGGGGGAAAAGAAAAAAGAAAGACAAAAACAAAACAATAGTTGTACCTGTAGGGTAAACTCCTGATTCTGATTGTTTAAGCCTTATCTCATTTTGATCATTTCAGGTTTTCCGGTTGCAAGTCAATAATGGGATTCCTATAAAGAGTTGGTTTGATGATCCGTCAGACTGTGCACTAGTTTCATTACTTCCTTTCTTAGAGACCCTGATTGATGCCGATGATGTCCGTCCAATCATTGCCAAGAGATTTGGTAACAAGGAATAAGAGCCCCTTTTCTTTCTCATTAGCTTGAATATAGCAGCTCCTTGTCCCTCCTGTCTATTTTTAAGCAAAAATCTGGCTTCTAATTTAGATGCTGAGTTCCATTTCCTCTTTGAGCTCTTGAAATAATTAGCTATACAATAAACTATTTCTTGCCTAATTGTTGGGTCAGCTCTTGGTGTTTGTTCCATTCCTTTTCTCCTCTTAGCTGACAAGTTTATGGAGTGGTTTCTCTAATTTTGTTGAAAGTTAGTCTTATAGATTTTCTCTTATATATTTAAAATGTACAGTTGAAGTTGCTATTTGATCGTAAGGAGGTGTATATGAATTGTTATAATATTGTGAAATATAATTCTTGCAGCCTGCTGCTTGCTTTCCTATCCTATGACCTGAGTTTTTCTTTAATAGTTTTTTTATTGCTCTTTATTATTCTTCCATATTTTACAAAGAAATACTGTCAAAATATGCTTATGCTAGTAGTAAGAGGTTATCTTTTCTTGCCTATTCATTTCTACAAAATTGTTTGAGGTTTTGACTGTTAATTCGTTGTTCATTTTCAAAAATAAATTAGGAAGTACATTTAGTGGGATTATAATATGAACTATCTTTTCTTTCAGTCACACTTATGAAATGTATGGTGAATTCACAAGGAAATGCTTTAACTATTTCTAGAAACTCCCTGAATAGATGATTGCTCATGGGAATCACAATTAAATTTCTTTCAGAAGCTAGTTATCAAAAACAGAATATCCCAAAAGGCAAAGGTAAACTAAGATCACAAAAAATTGATACTATTCCAACTATCCAGTTGACAATTGCATGGTTACCTAAAGGAAATTATTATGTAAGTTGAAATTTGAAACATAAAACAGTGATTAAAAAGTACAAGAACTTATCAAACCCAGTTTAATAAATTCTCTTACTTATCTGGGGGAAAAATGTAAACTAAAATTCTGATAAGGTTTTGGAGACCTGTTGGGTGATAAATAATACCTACTTTGTTGGTTAAAGCTGAACCTTCATTTTCTCTTTGTTGCAATGTAGTCTTTTATTTTATTTTATTTTTTCCGTTCATATCTTCAGAAAACCATCTCCTTAACTTTAGGTTTAATTTCCTCCTTGCTGCTAGTATTACTCCATTTTTCTATAGCTTGCTCTTGGACAGGCATGTTTGTGTAGGATGCAAATGTGGAGCGATTTTGAATTAGTTGTATAGCTGGAGTAGTTTGCAAAGAGGGGGATCTTTATGAGCATATCAGTCTAGTTGTAACTAGTAAAATATATTGACTTTTAACATATTTCCATCTCTGCTATATGTGTAGCAAGTCAGTAATTTATTTGCTAATTTATTGATAGTAATGCACATCCAATAATATTTAGTTTGAATCAGGACTGCTCTTAGAGTTATAGGCCATTGCCTGTATTAATAAATTGAATAGAAGACATGGAGTCATAGAATTGGAATTAAGATTAGTTTAACTAAGTTGAAAAGATCTCATAGAGGTAGTTTTGAGAGGAAACTATGTTCTTTCTCAGAAGGTTTGGGTTTGAGATGTGCTAATGCTTGAAGAGATTAAATTTATGCTTTGATTAAGAACTCAACTGACTGACCTAGCATCCTCAACACCTAAGTTTACCTTATTAGTGACATTACCGGGGGGGTGGGGTAGTTTACCTTACTAGTGAAATTTCTTAGGAGGCTACCTGTGCTGAATTAGAATCTCCTGTATTGGATGATCTGAATTGTGAAAACCTTTTACAATTTGAATTAGAAACTTTTGCGAAAACCTTTTACGATTTGAATTAGAAACTTATGAGATGATATATGGGCAAGGGGTTAGGAAAGGTAGTACTCTTGATATGGGGCTATGTTTGAATTGGTGAATTAAGAATTATATGAATGGAAGTGGTTGGTCTGTTGAGAGACACCATTGAGGAGATTGTGAAGAGAAAAATGGTTTGAACTGTTAACTACATTGAAGAATGGGGGAAACAGATGATGAGTTATGGGTGTATAAATTACCTGATTATCGCTGCTTGTCATGATCCTGTGCTGTATATAATAATCCTTTATACTTTCACAATTTTGTATGCCTTTTCTGCAGGTCATTTGAAGAAACCTAATAGAATATCTGCTAATGGCAAAAATAGTAGGTACGTAGAGATTTACTGCTGCTTACCTTTATCAGAAGTTTGTAGGTAATAGGTATTTAACTTATAATGCATTTTTCTAACAATTTGTTTGTCTTTGAATATTTGAAGCAACATTGAGAACAAGTTAATTTTGTATTCTCATTTGGAGAAGATTAGATTGTTGCATTATTTATTTTTTTGTTGTTCTTTTGTATCCTTTTAATCCCTACAGTTTTGTTGTTCCTTACTAACCAATGGCTATTATTTATGTAATATAACTTAGAGCATTTAGCTACAAGTTTTTCTTCTTCTAACATTAAAGATAGTAGTTTGATCATTTCTAGTTACAAGCTTTATTCATTTTGATGTTGCCATTGCTTGTATGATTCAAATGGTGGCTTTACCCTTTGTAATTTTAGATTTTAGTGCTTTTTATTGATATTTCTGCACTTTTAGGATCAGCTTATTTAAGAAAAAATAATCATTATTTCCACCATTTTGTCCTTGACATACATGGACGAAGGCTGTTTGAAGTAACCAAGTTTCTATCCTGTTATTCTAAATAGCAATATCATTTCAGTCTGTCCATTGAGTGAATTTGGTACAAATTCCATCCAGTTAGCGCAAAAATGTTTACCGTTTGATGTGATTTAGTAGCATTAAATTTCAAGAAAGCAAGACTTTGCCTAGGTAGGCATATAAGTCCCAATTCTATCATTAACCCAAAATTTTCTCCACCTCCTCCCTTTTCATATTTGTCAGGAACTTAAATTTTGTTTGGAATTCCAATTTTCCCAGAGCACTCATCTTATAATCTAAGGTGATCCAGTCTAAAGACTTGGGCAGGAATTGAGGTACCTAGAATATTAATAAGTGGAAAAAGTTGTGTGCTAATATTAAATTCTGTGGAAGCTTGTTCTTGGTAGCCAAGGAGTTGAATATTTTTATTATCTACTTCCCATCAGAATGCCTTTTTTATTATTATTTTGCACCATCAATCTAGGGTGGAACTACATACTCTACGTAGGAAGAGATGACTGTGGCTCTTAATTTGGGTTACAAGGTATGCTTAGCTTAGGAGTTAGGCTGCTATACGGAGCAAGCTACATGTCTTGACTCTTGACAATGGATAATTTTTTTCATAGTAATAAATGATTCCTATAGTTTTGAATTTTTTTTTTTTTTTTTCACTAATGGTTTGACCGTTTGAGATATAATTATATTAATATATTATAGCAACAATTGGCAGGGCAAAATTTCAAGTGAGCAGTATTGATAGTGCAGTTAAAAAAATGTGTCTAAAGAAGTAATGACAGTATTTTTTTTAATGATAAGGAAACTTTTTTATTATTAAAAATTTACACCACTCTTTTCTGGATAATTGGGTTGTTACTATGGGGAGAGATTTGAACACCGGAATGTTATGGACGCATCTGGAAGCGCCAACCATTTGAACTACAAGGCTTTTGTCTTAGACATAACATATTACATATCAAAACCTGTTTCTATATCACCCCACCCCCCCCCCCAACACACACACACAAAAAGGGTCCGAGTCCAAAGTCATAATTTCTCTTGTTTGAGCTAAATGCCTAAACCCCACCTATTACCTTATCCCTTGTATGCTGAGCATGAGAAAAAAGAATTTCATGTAGAAGAAGTCTTTACAATGAGGCCCAGATGATCAAGTTCAAAAGAGAGTTTTACAAGAGTTATTGGACTTCCTAAGCAACAACTTTGGTGCTAAAAACTCTTGCCTTGCTAATGGCAATGAAGTCTAAGTGGGACCTGCGAGTTGTGAGGTCCAAATGACATAGCCCATGCACAACACCGAACCTCTGCATTCAGCAAAACCAGAACCCAATACCTAGAAGAAGAAGGAAAAAAAAAAAAAAAAAAAAAAAAGGAGAAAATGCTACTTTCATCCCTACATTTGGGTAATAGTCAATTTGGTTAGGGCAATGACGTCACGTGCACAATTGGCATAATGTAGCTAACAAAATTAATTATAAATTTTTAAATAAATATTAAAAAAATCATATCAACATTTAAATGAAAATAATAATAAAATTAAAAAAAAAAAAAAAAACATAAAGAAGGCAATGGGAAACTCTCATATCGTTCCATTACATTTGGTCAAGAATGTTAGGCAAAGGCAAAGCTAAAATGCAGTTTGTACAATTGCTATGTAACCTTCAATATTTGTAAAATATTTTCTCTCAAATAAGAGATTTGAGGTTTAAATTTGTCTACATACAAAATCTATTGTTGTTTTAAAAATTCTATGTATCTATCAAAACATAGTTTTTATTTTTATTTTTTATAAGAGAGATATTTGGAGCCCGTTTGGTAAAGGCATTTGAATAGTGTTTGTGGGATTTAAATGTTCAAAACAGTAACACCCCGGCCCCCAACTTTGAAGTTAGTTGTTTGGTTTACGATCTCTCTATCTCTCTTCACGTTCTCTCTATTTCCCTTTCTTCACCTTAATTACTTCTCATCTCATCTCTTTCTTCTTTATTTTTTTTGGATTTGGGGTTTATTTCAACATAGTTTGATTGTAGATGTGTGTTCTGCAATGCACGTGAGAAACATTATCAAAAAAAGATTCATAATAAACAACGTTGCAATTCACGACTAAATTTAATTTAAAATTTATAGAAGGTAATAGAGTTGTTTGAGGACATTGAGAAAGGAAAATGAAAATATTAGACATTTGAATGTAATTGAAGCAGTGTGATAAATGATATCCAAGATGCAGGCGGCATATTTACACACTTCAAGTGAACTATTTATGTTGGATTTTCAAATCATTCTTCTTCCTCTCACTCCCTGAAACAGATTAGGAAAACATGTGAGAATACTAATACTAAAAAAATATTGACCAAACGAAAAGAAGTACAGGAAAATGTTAGAGAAAATAAACTACCAAGTTTTTCTTTTTCCTACTTGTTGATAGGTAAAAAATCAATTTGTGGAATTGACATAATCATTATTAATTCCTTTAATTTTCTTCAAGTTTTCATACTTAACAATAGTGTCAACCCATACTTGAAGAACGTTACCCATATAATCTGTAGGAAGCTTGAAGCTAACTAAGAAAACTTTATTCATGAAAATCAATAAATAAATAAAAAAACATAAGAAAACAAATACAAACATAGATCTTAAAAGAAAAAAAAAGGGGGAATCAAGGAGAAAATCTTAAGTAGAAAACATTTTTTTTAATCCTTCTCTCTTGCTTGTTATCATAGATCTAATTCATAGTTTGCTAGCCTAGGAAGACATAGGCCCCGTTTGGTACGCAAGTTTAAACACATGTTTTCAGTTTTTAAACAACATTATATGTATTTCTACACATTTTTTCACCCACACATATTTCTAAAAAAATTAAAAACATTTGTTTAAACATACATAACAAACAAGCCCATATAATCTCAGCCAATTTAGAAGATAAAAGCTTTAAAATATGTTCTTTCACCTTTTCAATCCAACTAGCCCACCTTAAGCCCAAACAGAAAAACAGCCCCGGCCCGCCCAATCCAACTAGCCCACCTTAAGCCTAAGCCTCTCTCTCTCTCTGACCTAAACCCACATAAACCCCTGAAACTAAAACTCATCTCTCTCTCTCTCCACAGCAACCAAAATCACCAGCCACCACCGAACCACCAACCCGCGGCGGAACATCTGGTCTAACCGGCTAAAACTCATCTCCTCTATTCTCTCTGTAATTTTTGTTTGTTTGTTGTAAAACCAAAATGAGCGTGGTGAAGGCGACTAAGGAGCAGAAGGAGAAAGAGACGGAGGAGGAGGAGATACCAGAGGACTTAGATTTGAAAGTAAAGAAATACCTCAGAGGCGGCGCCGCTAATTTCGACGATTTGAAAGATAAAAAACTCAAGGGCCAGCTTTCCCATCGAGAGTTTTTGCATGGAGCTTCTGCTAAAGCCGCTGCTAAGTATGAAAAGGTCTGCACCTTTCTCTTTTCTCTCTCTATTTCTTCTTCTTGTTGTTGTATTAGTGAAAATGATGATATGGGTGTACTGTATGTATGTATGTATGTATGTATATGATTCAGTGGCTTATGCCGAGTGAGGGAGGGTATTTGGAGGCGGACGGTCCGGTAGAGAAGACATGGAGAATCAAACAGGAAGATATTAGGCGCGAAGTCGATATCTCCAGTTCCAGGAATCAACATGATGTTATTTTACCAGGTTTACTTCTCATTTTTGATGAACTACTTTTTATTTGTACATGGTTTCTTTCTAGTTTTGACTTGCCTAAGAAATATATATGTATATTTTTTTTTGTGTGGGGGCAAAACTTTAGGTACTGTTTCTTAGGTTCCCCGATTAAATATTCAACAATGTGGTTGTATTGACCAGTGAAACACACAATAGGAAAAGACAACACTGTTTGGTTATTGTAATCGCGTGTTTGAATTTAATTGGGAAACCTATGGTACAACATCTAACTAACTGTACCTAAGTTTTACTTGTTTTGTTTTGTTCGTTGTTGTTGGGAATGAGCAGGGTTACTGTAATACAATACTACCCCTTGAGCAGTTTTTTGTGTGGATAAATATTAAATAATGAAATTGGATCCCCTTGCCTCAAATTTTTCTATTCAGTAGAAGCATAGATGAAGTTGTTCTTTAGTTTGGTCGTATTTAACTAATTATATGTGTCTTTTCACCTTCAAGTGCAGAATTTAGTCCATACACTCTTGCTTTTACCTCAAATGGTCAATTTATGGCTGCTGCTGGACGGAAGGGTCATCTGGCCATCGTAGACGTGAAGAATATGATCCCAAGGAGAGAAATTCAGGTATGCCCTGGTCCTAACAGATTGAGTTGGCCCTTTAGAAAATCCAACTAGATAGATGAAACCCCTTAATTAGTGACATATGAATGCTGGGATTATATATTTGTTAACAATTTCTCCTTTTGCAATTTTAAAAGTATCAAAATATGAGGACAATGAACTCCAGTTTAAGTGGCACCTCCTCTCCTTGAAAATTTGGAAGGCAACTGCATTGTGTGCGCTGTGGACTATTTGACAAGATAGGAATAGTAGAATTTTTTTTATGGTGTTGAATGGCCTATACATGTAATTAAGCAAATGATGTTGTGATCTTTATATGAGTGGATGACCATGTCAATTATCAAAAAAAAAAAAAAAAAAAAGAGGATGAATGTGTTAGGAAGCATCCTTTGTCTTCTTTTTTAGATTTTGTAGCTCTTTTGAATTTGAGATTTTTATGGATGAGGCAAGCTGATTTTTATGGATGAGGCAACCTGCATGTTGCAATTTGTTCTATTTCTTCTTATGAATTAAATTATTTTCAATCATTAAAAAAAAAAAAAGTTTTAATGCATTCAAGCTTGATCCTTCCCTTACACTATAATAAAGTCTGGCTCTCTACAGCCTCGTACAAAGGGTGAGTGATAAAACCTCTAGATAACAAGGTCATTGTGAGAGATCTCTTCGAGTTTTTTGGTTAAAAGAGAAAAAACAGTCCAGCTGTCCAGGTAGCCTCAAGCTTTTGTGCTTCTTGATAAAGTGCCTGAGGCTTTGAGATGTGCGTATGTGTGAGGTTTCTTTGGCTTCTGAATGTAGGTTTCATTATTTCACGTGGTTCAAGTTCATAACAAAATAATATTTTACACCACTGGTAATGATCAATTATAAGCATGAATATTGTAGGAATTTTTGTTAGAATTTTTATTCATTCAATTTCAGTTCATATCTGTGATATATAATTTGTAGGTAGACCTCCCTGATCACAATATGATAAATTTTGATTTTCAGTCTGGGATGTTGCTGTTCTTTGTTCTTAGGGAATGTGGGTAATGCCCAACTGAGATAGTTTTCATTTAAGGTTAAAAAGGGATTTCTTAATAAAACAAAATTAAGTAGATAACCAAATTTATGCATTTCCTGGACTTTTTCTGGTTTCCGTATTTTGTATGTCAACTTTTATCCCCTGATTGCAAGATTAGACTAATTGACTAATTGTTGATTATTTAGGTTGGAGAAACAGTGCGTGATGTAGTGTTCTTGCAAGATCAGTCCTTCTTTGCTGCTGCGCAGAAAAAGTATGGCCTTCTTGTTGAGAGTTGAACTGTTTGCACGATTAAATTAAGTTATTTGAACATTCACATGGTAAATCTATAAAATCTAGATGTCACCTCAAGGGGTAGCACAATCAGTTGAGGACCATACCTCATGAAGTGAAGTTCACTAGTTTGAATCTACCCTTCCTCCTCCTCTTGGGGGGAAAAAAACTATATAATATAGATGCATGTGTTTGTATGGTTGAAACCTTGTCCTTTGGATCTAATTTGGTACACAGATTATATGGTTCCACTTCCACCTTTAAGTCATCTTAGCTATTAGGATATAGGGTTCTAGCATGATATTCAGTTTTTCCCATTTCAAAAGTAGAATTGAAATATATATGCTAGTTGAAGTTTTTCTCATCATGCTGATTCTTGTGGTGCACAGAGATGAAGTAATCTCAATTTAATTTCATGAATGACATGTCCTCTGTTTTGCTTTTTATCTTTGGACTAATTGATAACATTTCGAGAGGTTGCTAAACCAGCTTAATCTAGTTTTGAACTGGGCTTCTTGGGTCTCGTTTTGCTGATTCTTTTGTGTGGTTGCATGAAAAGGAATTAATCTCATTTTATTTTTTTGAATGGCGTGATTTGATTTGTTTGTTGCCATTTGTGGAATTTTAACCAATATTCATGATCAAGCACTACAATTAGGGCACATTTGGTAGGCTGTAATGGTAATTACATAAGAATAGGAATAGGTATTACAAGGAATATAAGATGTTGTAATGTAATTTTTTTTACTATTCATTTGTTTGATGATAACACAATAATAGAATCTGAAAACAATGGAATGAAAGCATTTTAAATCAAACTTAAGATATATTTTAGGAAATATCTTACTCATATAATTATATTTCCTAAAAAATAATATTTTTTAAATTTGAAAGAGAGATTAATTATTTTTTTATGATTTTTTATTTTCATAATTGTTATGTGCATTATGGAAAGTTTATTTATTTGGAAATATATTAATTTTAGAAATTAATACACCTACTAAAGAATAGCTATTACAACCCTTTTAGAGATGAATAGTTATTCCTCTAATATTAGTGATTTTCGTCCTCTTAGCTTGGTGGGGAGTGTGTATAAAATCTTGGCTAAGGTCTTGGCAAACCGTTTGAGAGTGGTTTTAGATCAGTTGATCTCTGAGAATCAGAATAACTTTGTGGGTGGGAGACAAATCCTTGACTCGGTTCTTATTGCGAATGAGTGTGTGGATAGCTGAGGGAAGAGCAGGGTTCCTGGTGTCATTTGTAAGCTTGATATGGAGAAAGGCTACGATCATGTGAACTGGGAGGCTTTGCTGTATTTGTTGAATAGGATGGGTTTTGGAGTGAAGTGGTGCAAGTGGATCCGTTCTTGCATATCCACGATTCAGTTCTCTGTTTTGATTAATGGGTCTCCAATTGATTTCTTTGGTAGTTCAAGGAGTTTAAGACAAGGAGATCCGCTATCTCCCATGCTGTTTTTGATCATGATGGAGGTGTTTAGTAGGATGCTGAGAAGAGTGGAGGGAGCTAGTTTGATCCGTGGTTTTAATCTTAAGGGTAGGAGGGAGGGTGGGGAACATGTTTCTCATCTATTGTTTGCAAACGATACGATCATTTTTTGTGATGCAGATGTGGAGCAAATCCTTCATATTCGGTTGTTGTTACTTAGTTTTCAGGCGATAACAGGTTTGAAGGTCAATGTGCATAAGAGTGAAATGGTTCCAACAGGGGAGGTTGCTGATGTGCAGGCCCTGGCTGAAATCTTGGGCTGCAGAGTTGGATCTTTGCCTATGTCGTATCTTGGCATGCCGTTGGGGGCTTCACATAATTCCCCTTCAATTTGGTATCCAATTTTGGAAAAAATTGAGCAGAAATTAGCCGGTGGAAGAAGCTGTACTTGTTTAAGGGGGTCGTTTGATGTTGCTCAAGAGTACGCTATCTAGCCTTCCGACTTACTTTCTATCGCTATTCACAGTTCTTACTCATGTGGCTAATAAAATTGAAAAGATGCAAAGGGATTTTCTATGAGGCGATAGCAAGTTTCATCTGGTAGGTTGGGATAAAGTTTGTGCACCTATAGCCAATGGTGGTTTGGGGATTAGGAATCTTACTACCTTCAATAAGGCCTTATTGGGGAAATGGTTGTGGCGGTTTGGGAAGGAAGATGATCGGTTATGGAGGAGGGTGGTAGCTTCAAAATATGGGGAAGAATGGGGGGGATGGACCTCTAAGCTGGGTAGGGGAGCTCATGGGTGTGGTTTGTGGAGAGGTATTTGCATGGGTTGGGAGGATTTCAACAAAAATTGTCAGTTTGTTGTTGGGTTGGGGAATAGAGTGAGGTTTTGGCAGGATGGGTGGTATGGGGATCAACCTTTTCATTTGGCCTTTCCAAGGTTGTATGGTATTGTGTTTGATAAGGAGGTTTCTGTAGAAGCTTCTTTGCCTAGGCAGGGGGTGGAGGAGAGGAGAAGTTGGGATGTTCGTTTTATTAGAGATTTTAATGATTGGGAGATGGATGAAGGGCTGCATTTTCTTCGTATTTTGGGAGCCAATACTCCTCCTAGCTGGAGACCGGATGAGATGGAAGTTGAAGCCTAATGGGGTTTTTGACATCCGATCGTATTATAACAAATTAAGGAATTCTCCCTCAACTGTCTTTCCTTGGAAAGCTATTTGGAGAGTTAAGGCCCTTAGGCGAGTTTCTTTCTTTGTTTGGTGTGTAGCTTGGAATAAGATCCTTACGGGAGATAACTTGAGATTGAGGAGATTGGAGTTTGTGGATTGGTGCATTATATGTCGTCATCGTGGAGAGACGGTAGCCCACTTACTTCTTCATTGTGAGATGGCGTATCGGTTATGGAGCTTTATCTTTATAACTTTTGGCTTGTCTTGGGTTATATCTAGATTGATTCCAGACTTGCTTTTTGGTTGGTGGAATTGGCTGGGAAGCATTCGTCTCAGATTTGGAACTTAGTCCTGTTGTGCATCTTATGGTGTATTTGGAAGGAACGGAATCGGAGGACTTTTGAGGATTTGGATAGTTTTGGTGATCAGATGCTTGCTTCTTTTAGTGGAACTCTTTTTGATTGGTCTCGGGCTTGGGGACTCACGTCTAGTGATTCCCTCCCTTCTTTTCTTTGCTCCCTTTCTCTGTTGTAATTTTTCTGTTGTTTGGTTTTCTATTGTGTTTGTTCTCTGTTTTCTTTTTCTTGTACTTTCTGGGCTTGCTCTATGTTCTTCATGCATAAAGTAGTCTTTCGTATATATATCATTCTTACTTATCAAAAAAAAGAATAGTTATTCATAAGGAACAACTATTCCCTGTAAGAGTAATGCTATAGACACAAACTATTTTACAATATTTTTACAAACTGCTGATGTGGTTTTAGCATTTTCTAAATAGTTATTGTAAGTAAAAATGTGATGTTAGTGATGGACCTATATTAGAACTAATAAGAATTTGTCACATCAGTAGTTTGTAAAAATGTTGTAAAATAGTTTGTGTCTGTAGCATTACTCTTCCCTGTAATAAAAACATAGTCAAACTACTGAATAGCTAAATCATAAGAATAACTATTACATTGCAATGCCTATTACAGTTTACCAAACATACCCTTAGTATGTTTTTCAGTTGTTTGGGTTACTACTTTGCTTCACCTCCATTGCCTTATGATAATTTATTCTTGTTGCTTTTCTCCAGTCTTGGACTAAACTTGTCATTGTATTGGCCTGTGATTGTCACTGCTATCATGTTTTGCTTTGCGACATGATTTGTTGAAGACATCATGTTGCAAAGCAATTTGTTGAAGATGTGCCAATGAGCTCTAGCTCAATTGGCATGTCCATCCCTTGCAAGTGCTTAGTGGAGGGTGAGGTTGTGGGTTCATGACCATCTCAGTGCGTGTGACTTACACACACACACACACAAGCGTCGTTCTGTGCTTTATAGTTATTTATGTATTAAGTCTTTTGGTATTGTTGTTTGTCATGCGAAAAATCAGTTTTAATTTATGGTCATATTGTTTGAGATAGTCATAAAGGAATAAGGATGAACCTACTGCATTGGGATAGTTCATTTCAGTTGCTCTTAACCAAGCTTTTATACTCGTTGAATTGTTTATTTTTTAATATTATAACATTGGGTTTAGATCTTTGGTTGAAGCTTGGATCATCATCTATTTTGTTTAGGTTTTTGTAACTCATGACCCGCCAACTCCTTGCTGTTGACATCTTGCCTCATGAGGCCAACTTAAGTCTTTTTAATACATCGATGGTTGGGGGGTGGGGGGATTTGATCCCTAGATGTTTCCGTTGGAAGCACGAAGAGGTGCCAGTTGAGCTACAAGGCTCTTGGCTGGGGCCAACTTAAGTCTTCATTGATTAACATGTTCTGATTGTGTCCTTGTCTTTCCATTAAATTCATTTATCCTTATTTTCAGCATATTCTACCATGCTTTGTGGTTGTCAATAGCTAGTTCCTAGTACGATTTGATAAATAGGTGTTTCCATTGGTCATTGCTTTAAAAGAAAAAAAATTTTAAGGCTATGCTTTTAAGTTACACTTGTTGTCCTGTGGTTTGAACATTTCTGTAACATGTTGTATCAAATTTTCTTTTCTTTTCTCTTATTTGGTATTTATTGATTAGTATTCTTGTTCAGCATTCTGAAACTATATCTGAATAGCTAACCACTCTAAATTATGACAGGTATACATATATTTATGGCCAAGAGGGCATAGAAGCTCACTGCCTAAAGGTCAGTATGCTGCCCTGGAATGAATTGTGTGTCTTTTTAAGCTATCATAGGCTCTTTGATTCTGTGTGTATGCTGGAGTTGTTTGCCCAGAATGAGTTAAAAACATTTTACTCTGATAGTCACAGGTTCTGAATTTTTTTATCTTGTCCATGTAGGTTGATTTACCAGTGTGTATGTGTTAATATGCCATAAATTTTTTTTTTAACTTTTGAAGTGTAGTATATGGAGTATACATAGATCCAAAGTGTTCTGCATGGATTTGTAATAACCAATAAAACCTGCATTTGAAGCTGAGCTCTTCATATGAGTTTATAGTAAATCAGACAAGCATCATCAGAAATGCTCCTTCTTTCTCCCTTGTCTTCTTTCATAAATTAATTAGTTTTGTGTTGTGTATCATTTTCTTTTTCTTTAGTGGATCCAATGGATGGTTTAATACTCTCAAGTATCTTATGTACATTAGGCAGGTTACCTAGTAAAATATCCAATACATATAAAAAAAAAAAAGCTCAATTATAAACTATGCCTCTAACTTAAACTTATTTTCAATTCAGTCCTTTAAGTTTCTCTCTCTCTCTCTCTCTCTCTCTCTCTCTCTCTCTCTTTTCGGTCCTTTAACTTTAATTTGTTTTCAATTTAATTCTTCCTTTTAGTTCCGTCCAATCTCGCTGTTAGTTTTAGTATCTTTCACTTCCCAAAACAATGTTGTTTTGATGTACTTAACAGTGCAGATTGGACAGAGGTGAATGGAAGGACTACATTGGCAACAAATGGAAAAAGACTGAAATGAAAAAACAAAATAAAATTAAAGGAAGGAATTGAAAACAGGTCAAAGTTAGAGGGTGTTATATATAATTTAGCTTAAAAAAATGTAGTGAGAAACCAAGCCAGCAATAAAGCCATGTCCACCTGGAACATTTGAGTACAGGCCCATCAAACTATCTTTGGTGAATCACCTGTCATGTATTGTTGTTTATGTATTCAATTGATGCTTCGTGTTGAGAAGTAGTAATGTCTCTGTTTTTGTTTGCCCTCTTTTTACTTCATTTATTTTCTTGGCTTTACTACCCCTTCCCTTTTCCCCACTCCCTCTCCAAACAATTGTAGTGTTAAGCTTCATAAAACTTTGTTGGGCTTTCTTAGAATGAGACCTTTCCTGAAGTGGCTGAGTTAAAAGCAGATGATGAGTCAAAGTTTCACTTATTTTTATCTAAATTTGGTAGCACCCACTTATGAAACACCCCACTTGTTTTTCTGGTGATAGCTTTCTTGCCCTTATGAGTAGCCTCTCAAATTGAGTCTGGTAATCTCTTATGGAACCCATCTGTTGCAACTTCGTAAGATCACCAAAGAAATCTTGATATTGGGTTGGCTTGTACCTACTATGAAGTCCATGCTTAAAATGGTCCCAAGAGATGACAGGCGTCTCTTCTTTTAGGAGTTAGAACCACAGTTGGGCATCACCTTCAAGATTGAAGGAAGCTAACGACAACTTCTTTTCTTCTGGTGTTTAGTGGATCTCAAAAAATTGGTCAGCCCGACAAATCCAACTAGTAGGATCCTCGGATCCGTCAAAGCGTGGAATATCGAGTTTAACCAGCTTCGGGAAATACTTCATGGATGACTCCTTATGGTATGGTCTTTCATTTCCACCGCTTCGACTGCCAATATTTCGGTTTTGATAGTGAGAACTCTCACCTTCATCACGAGCTCTAATGGTTTCAAGGCTTGTCAGTTCCTCAGCTTTAATCTTGAACTGAGAATCCACGTGTTTACACATACATGTGCAGCTCACTTTCAATGGTTGTCTCTAGATTGAAAGTCACAAAGGAGTTCCTGATGTTTTGATGTTAACTCTCTTTGGATGTTAAATTTGATTGGAGGTGCAGTATAACTGACTTTGCATCAATTTTTCAGGATCAAGGTGCAGTGTTAAAACTTCAGTTTCTTAAAAATCACTTTCTCTTGGCATCCATAAACAAATTCGGGCAGCTCCATTATGAAGATGTATCGATGGGTGCTATGATAGGTAATATCCGGACTGGTTTAGGCCGTACTGATGTGATGCAGGTGAATCCCTACAATGCGGTTGTTGGTTTGGGTCATTCTGGCGGAACAGTTACCATGTGGAAGCCTACCAGCTCTGCTCCTCTAGTCAAGATGCTGTGTCATCATGGGCCTGTCTCCGCCTTGGCATTCCACCCTAATGGCCATCTCATGGCCACAGCTGGGAAGGAGAGGAAAATTAAGCTTTGGGACTTGAGGAAATTTGAGGTTCTCCAAACTTTACCAGGTCACGCAAAGACATTAGATTTCAGTCAGAAGGGTTTGCTTGCATGTGGAACTGGTTCTTTTGTACAGGTTCTTTCTGATTTCTCAGGAACTCAGAATTATAGCAGATATATGAATCATTCAATGGTGAAAGGTTACAAGATTAGTAATTTGTTGTTTCGACCATATGAAGATGTTCTAGGCATAGGGCACTCCATGGGTTGGTCTAGTATTCTTATTCCAGGATCTGGGGAACCCAACTTTGATTCTTGGGTGGCTAATCCATTTGAAACACGCAAACAGAGGGGAGAGAAGGAAGTGCACCTTCTTCTTGACAAGCTTCCACCCGAGACAATTATGCTAGACCCTACAAAGATTGGTACAGTGAAGACAGCAAGGAAGAAAGAGAAGTCAACAAAGAAGGAAATAGAGGCCGAAATGGAAGCTACCGTAGAAGCTGTGAAGGACGGAATCAACATGAAGAAGAAAACAAAGGGGAGGAGTAAGCCTAGTAAGAAGTTGAAAAAGAGACAGGAGATTATTGCTAAAGCTAAAAGGCCTTTCTTGGAACAACAGACGCAGGATGGACAATTATCTATAAAGAAGCAGAAAATCAGCGAGGAAGTTGAGCTTCCAAAATCTTTGCAACGGTTTGCTCGTAAGAAAGCTGCAACATAATTTTGCTAGTCTAGTCACTTTTGGTTTTTTCTTAAACCACTGTAATTTATTTCCTCTCTTCCTGTTTGTGTTTTACTATATTTATGAAAATTTTGTTGTGTTTAATCATTAATTTTATATTTATAAGCTGTTTTTCATTTTCATAAGTACTTGAGAACCAATCCTCTTTACTTATAACCAATTTTCTTTACTTATGAGCTGGTTTTTCAAGAGCCTTGTAACTCAATTGGTTGGTACTTCTTGATGTTTCCAATGAAAATATTTAAGATTCAAATTCTCTATTCCTCCACTGTACTTATCATATTATCAAAATAAGCTGTCAGGCCAAGTGAATTCCACCCTAATGGCCAACTCAGATTGATTTATGCGTCATTTTGAAAATTGCCAGCATCACCAGCAGTCACTACTAGAACAATATGTAGACAGGGATATGTACTCTATTTAACTTGAGTTAATGTGTTGGGTTAGGTTGTAAATTTTTTTTTTTTTGGGTGGAAACTTGGGTTGTTTTGGTTTGGGTTAGTAAAAATTTCAATCAAATGCTATACCAAATAAATTGCATTATTGTTCCTCAAAAAATAAATAAATAAATAAATTGCATATTAAAAGGACAGTTTGACTCTAACTACTAATAGGACCAACACATGTGTCATGTCATGTGCAATGCACATGACTATAAATTGCAGTATTAAATGATAGTTTAACTCCAAACATGTTTGAAGCCTTGGGCTCTAACTACTAATATGAGCATAACATGTGTCTTGTCATATGCAATACATATAACTCACTTAATTCAACGTATATTTATTTGGGATAAGTTTTTAATGCTAAATTTCATTAAACTTAACTCCAAAACAGACTTAGGTGTTATAACATTGGGGGATCAATCATGCATTTCAATAATTCATGAGGAATAAAGTGTAAAATGATATAATTTAGGGTGGAAAAGTGTAATTCCTCCCCCTTTTTTTTAAGTCTGATAAAAATATAAAAATAACACTTAATAGTGTAAATTGTAATTATTTATTCAATAATAGGCTTACAATTGGAAATTAAAAGAAATAGTAAGACAATGTTAAGAAATATAAAAGAAATAATATAGATAGAACTTGTCATCTACACCACACTATAGATTATTGGATACATTTAGTTATATACATCTACGTATTGTAATTGAACTCACATACTCGTGGAGATTGAAATAGTTCTTGATAGTGAAGTGAAACTATTTGATTGGAAAGATGGCAAATTTAATTGGTAAGAGTAGGGTGGCAATCTTGACCTATTTTGAGAAGTGGAGCTACACGCCAAAAAGTGGGAAAAATACACCTCGCACAAGTCCTCCCTCTCATATGGGAATGGACTCTCAGGTATGATATACCTCCTCCAAAAAGTAACATTAACCTAAGTTGACCTTCGTGGATTAATGTGCTCATTGTTCAACTAGAAGTTGGTCTCTTCCATATTTTTTGTTCAATTAAGAATTTAAACATCATTTCTAAAAATTTAATATATATTAATTAAGGTAAGGGGATTCGAATGTTAAAGATCTTAATTAGAAATTTTAAGAAATATCAATTAACCTAGAGATCATTAGTATATAAAAAGTTTAGTTGTTCATAGATATTGTAGCCTTAACCATCAAACCTGACCTTACCATGAGAACCGACAAAACTGATGAACCAAAACAAAAATTTGGTTTGGTATGAAAATTTTAGAGTTTACAAATAAGTATGGTTATGTAGTAAAATACCAAACCAAGCTAAAAGAAAAAACCCATCCACACTATAAATACTTTGTTTTTGTTGTGGTTTAAAAATTATTAAAGGTTTTAAGTAGAAACTGTGGGTACTTAGGATTTTTACCCTCGGCCAATAGCTTGCTTGTAATCTCATGTTTCACACCTTTGTCCTACATCGAAGAAATCTCCTCCCACTTTCTGGCTTATAAGGGATGAGCCGAAGGAGTAGTGTACCATTAGTTCGGCTCATCCCTTATAAGCCAGAAAGTGGGAGAAGATTTCTTCGATGTGGGACAAAGATGTGAAACCTGAGCTTACAAGCAAGCTATTGGCCGAGGGTAAAAATCCTAAGTACCCACAGAAACATTGGTTTGTTTTTTCTATTGTACGTCACATATGACATAATGTTGACCTTCACAATAGTTAATTAATCAAAACATCATTAATTTGTGAGTTTGTTTATTCTCAACTTTATTTTTCTTCTAAAAAAAATTATAGCTTTACGAAAAGAGGGGATGAAACATTATGTAAAAGAACAATAGCAAAAAGCTGTAATTAATTAATTATTTTCAATTTTTGTACCAAATTTTCTCTAGTCATCCTTATTACATAAAAATCGCTAAAAATTATTATGTAAATTCATTATATATGAGACATATTAAATTAAAATATGTTAAAAGTCCTTTTTTTAATAAAATATTTGTAATACATATTTCGAGTTATCTTTTTTATTTTTATTTTTTTTTATATACAAAATATTATTATCTTTCTAAGATTCTTATTTTACTTCTTTAATTTACTTGGCTAAAAACACATAATCCTACTGCATATCCCATACGTGATCCTACCATGTTTATGTCTTTCTCGGTAAAATTTGGAAGAAACTAATTATTATTCTATCAATTTTATTTTATATTAGATAAAATACTATTTTGGCCTCTAAATTTTACTAAAATTTTTTTTTTCTCTTTAAACTTTAAAAAGTTTTTTTTCATCCATAAAATTTATAAATAGATTTTTTTTTAAATATTTTAGAGACAAAAATAGGAAGAATTTTTTTTAAAATAATTTATGGAAAAAAAATCAATTTTTTGATAAAGTTAAAAGACAAAAAGTAAAACATTTTCAATATTTAGGGATAAAAAGCGAATGTTTCAATAATTTAAGAATATGAAAAAAAAAAACTTTTATAGATTAGGGACAAAAAATTTTTTAAGTAAAGTTTAGAAACCAAAGTATTTTACCTTTTCATATTTTATATACTTTATAAAAAAAAAAATCTCAAATTTCTTTAATTTTTTATTAATGTGAAAAATAGGAGTTAACCCGACCGGTCGGGCCAAACCCAAATCCGTTTGTGAGGAAAGAAGAATAATATTATCCAGCTTTCCAAACAGACCCGTATTGTCTGACTCCAAAATGAGAAAACCCTAAACCTATATAGCCTCCATTGTTGCTTTATATAAACCCTACTTCCCTCTGTGAGTCTCTCTCTCTCTCTCTCTCGCTAGAGATTTTGTGTTCAGGGTTTCATATTTCTGTGTGTTTTTTACTTTGTTGAATCTGAGCTTAATTGAGTTCTCTATTGTGGAAATCTTTCAGAAAAGGTAAGCAAAAATGGCGGTGCCGTTGCTGACGAAGAAGATCGTGAAGAAGAGGGTCAAGCACTTTAAGAGGCCCCAGTGTGATCGCAAGATCTCTGTCAAGGTATTGTGGTTTCTAAAACATTCAGATTTGTTATGTTGCTTTATGTGTTTTGTGAAATCATTTTTTTTGTTTTTGTTTGTAGCAAAGTTGAAAATTTGATGGGTTCTTTAGATCATTTTCCAAATTTTGCTTTCTGGGTAGTTTTTATTATGTTATTTGATTAATGGGTTTGTTTATTTGTTTTGCTTTTTGGGTTGTTTTCAGTTTTGTTTTTCAAAACTGGGTTTCATGGTGAAAATGATGATTGTTTATTGTCGCCCCAGTCTTACCTGCATCATCAAGATGTAGGGTGGTGATTGACATGTTATCTGATTCCAACAACCTAAATTTAACTAGTTTGGTTTTACAATGAGTGTTATAGTTAGTTTCTTATTACATGATTTTTGGTTGTCTTTCTGTTAAATCAGTTAATCTGGGCTTGTATGTTTTACAAGGTTTAGATAGTTTTGTCACTTTAGTCAATGTTTTTTGTTTGATTCTTCCGTATAATTTTATTTACAGCCTATATATCTCAGTCAGTTGGTTCAAGTGGGAATTATATGGGATTTGATGAGATAGTATGTCATTTCTATTACTTTTTTTTTTGGGGGGGGGGGGATGAAAATGAGTTTTATGCATTTGATTTATTGAAATTATAAGGGAGATGATGCTACCTTTTGACACCCAGTCTTACTTGCATCCATTGATGCAAAATGGTGATAATGATTAAACTTGTCTGATCCCATTTGCTTTTCAAGCTATCATTGTTATTATATTGAGAATAAAGGTTTTGGTTCTGTTTGCAACGAGATGTGATGATGTTTAACCATCATTACTGCAATTTTGTGATGAATACATACATGCACTACCATCTGATCTCTGTTGCAAGTTAGAATACATGTATTTATCTAATTATTAATTAGTTAGTTTCTATTATGTAATTTTATGTGAATTGCCTTCTAATATTTATTGCTTCATTGAAGATATTTTTCTGCGCGACCAATGATGCAAACTGTTTATCATTTCTGACAAATCTATGATTATCTAATAAAAATCACCATCTTTCGGCTGAGGTTGCAGTTGTAGATCAAGGATTTTAGACTTTCTTGTGTTTTATTGGGTACCTCTGTTTTTGGAAGAGTATATTTGTATTTGTTTTGTAAGAAGTAAACTGTTTTGCCCATGGTATCTAATGTCCAGATTTTATGCATTGCAGTAGCTGGGCATTTCGTGTATAGGGCATAGATAAATTTACTTACAGGTCTTGCGACACAGTGAGCTTGATATCTCATTGGCTTCCTGTTACTATAACCCTGTTTACATTTTTCCTCCCTTATTCTTATTTACAAAAAAAAAGGAAAAATCCTCCAATGTTGTTAGCTTGGGTTGAAACTGCTTTACATTAATAATTTTGGTTGAAACTACTTTGCATTGATGATATAGATTGGATTTACTTTGTATTGACTACTTTGGTTGTGTGCTTCTTTGACAGCCAAGCTGGCGTAGGCCAAAGGGTATTGATTCTCGTGTAAGAAGGAAGTTCAAGGGATGCGCACTGATGCCTAACATTGGCTATGGTTCAGACAAGAAGACTCGTCATTTTCTTCCTAATGGTTTCAAGAAATTTGTTGTTCACAATGTGAAGGAGCTTGAGCTACTGATGATGCACAACAGGTAAAGTGAAGGCAGCCCTTGCAATCAGTTTTTCTTTGTCAATGTGGCTATATATGCTTATGTGCTTATGTTGGAATTTTCCTTATTTTTCAGGACTTACTGTGCTGAGATTGCACACAATATCTCCACAAGGAAGAGGAAGGATATTGTGGAGAGAGCCGCCCAGCTTGATGTTGTTGTGACCAACAAGCTTGCCAGGTTGCGCAGCCAGGAAGATGAATGAGTTTAAAATCCGTAATGTTGTTGGATTATGTTTTGTAGTGAGCTTTTTTTATTACTGTGAACCTCTATGGAGTTTTCAATATTTTTGCCAAGAAACTCTTGCTGACAAGAATTTTAGGTTATCTATTCTATTTTACAACAGATTATGGCAGAGTTGTGTTATTATTCCATTTGAGAATGTCTTGAAATATATAGCTTTGTTAGTAAGGTCTCTTTAAAGTTCTTACCTGTTCTACCCATTTGCGTTCAGATTAGAATTCAATGTTATGTTGCTTATGTATCATCTTTTTCGCTAGAATTGATCTTTACTAAGATTCTATCAAAGTTATGGATTTCTAATTGTTGCATTTATATTTAATAATCGGACTTCACTCTTAAATTTGGTAATGAAATTCATTTTGGTGCGACTAGGAAATTTTTAATATAAACCCAACACTCAAAATTGATCACAAAATTTTTCACAACTTCTTGCTATAAAACTCTTATATGGTAAGAGTGTGATTAGTGATGAAAAAATGGTGGGTCTATCAATTTGTGTAAGATGGTTAACCACTCAGCTTGTTAATTTAGTTGTGAAATAATTTGCGGTTCTAGAACTACTCTGTAATACTAATAATTTCTTGTCATTTGTATCAAAATTCAATAAATCAGAGACATGTTCAAAAACTATCTATTAACGCATGTCTTTCAATTGTTAGTGAGTTTGTTATTTTTTATTGACATGTCTTCCAATTATTCTGTTTTAAAACTACTGACATGGTATCATTTGATCTCAAATAGCTTCTACTCCTCACCTAGAAATTAAATTAAATGACTTGTATTTGATTATAGATATCAACAATCAATTAATTGGTACAACAAAGAAAAGTAATTCTTCCTACCACTACGTTGGTCCAGTTTAGAAAAATCGAAATTTTTAGGAGAATATTATTTTAAATAAATACAGCTTACAAATTTCAGAAATTAACATCATTAATTTAATTTTTTAGTGTGATATCTAATTTTCAAGAAACGGGTAGGTCAATAAAGATCAATATTATTGTGGGTGGGCAAAAAAGGTCGGCCCATTCCCGGAACAATTTAGGCCTATTCAGGTTTATCTCAGTCCAAGACAAGTCTATACTTGCCAGGTGGATAATGAAACACCCTAAGCAAGGTAAGTAATGTCTTGGGGGAATCTACCCGTTGAACATACGATTCAGTGTCAGGCACAAGTTACTAAAGCGTCATTTCAATGGCAGGGCAGTAGGGCCCATCTTTGATACGTGATAAGACATGATGAAATAGTAAACAAGACCCAAGAGGCCACCCACACTTTATAGGTGAAGGGACCCATTGTCAGGCATAATATTCCCCCATCATGGTAGACCCACTAAAACAAGAGTATAAAATAGAAGGGAGGGGCAAGAAATAGAGGTTGAACAAAAATTGGGGGAGAGACACATGAGAGAAAAGTGAGAACACGGTTTTGGGAACAGAGAAATCATGCTCGGATTTCAACAGGGGAATTCAGCTGTTTGAAAGCCTTCTTGGTTGGGCTGATCACCCATCACAAAGCAAACCACTTCTGGGCCCTCCCATTGTGGATTACACCCTATCCAGAACACAAATAAATTGGGGTTTGGGCCCCATCAACCCAAGGTTGTTGTGGAAAGCACCACCACAATTATTTTCATTTATTTTAAAAAAGAATTATATCTTAGGAGGTCTATAATTTTTTTCACGTAAGACTTTGTGTCCTTGTAATTTTGCAAGTTAATATTTTAATATTAGTCGATAACTTGTGCAATACACCGAAAGTTTAACAAAATATAGTTTTTTTTTTCTCTCTCTTACATATTCTTTTCTATAGATATTAATAGACATTTATTAAGATTATTTTTGTATATAGAATTATACATTCTACTATTTTTCTTTAAAATGATGTTCCAAGATTCCAATGAAGACTTTAATAATAATAATAATAATGTGTAAAATTGTGAGATTTCAAAAAGTTAATGTGGTATAGTATTATAAGGACAACCAATTGTTTTTTTTTTTTTTTTTTTTTTGTTTCTAAAAAAACAAAAATATTGAATGGTGGGATGGATACTAGATAGTTCAATATACAAACACTCATACGTCATAAGAACAACCATAATTACTATAAAAAATACTTAGTTTATGTTTGGTAAAAGTTTTATTTTCTATTTTTCAAAAAAACTTTTTTGGGAATATAAAGAAAAAACAATTTTCTTGTATTTTTGAAATCAAAAACTTGTTTGGTTAGTTGAAATTAAAAAAATTATTTTTTCAAGAAAAAAATAGAAAATACTAAAATATGTTGTTATCAAGATTTGAACTCTAGTGCTAACTCATTAAATGAGACAAATTCATTAAATTAAATATGTTTTTTCATTAACTTTTGAAAATTAGAAACTGAAAACAGCATTTTGCATGTTTTCAATTTCTTTCACAAATTGAGTTTTGATAACAGTTTTTATTTTCTGTCCATTTTGGGTTGCCAAACAAGTTTTTTAGTCTCAAAAATAAAAAAAAATTGTTTTTAAAAACAAAAAATAAGGAGAAAAAACAATTACTAAACATACCCTTATTTAATAGTTTTATATAAAAAAACAAATATCATAATTACTTATTTAATAGTTTAATGATAGTTCAATCCTCCAATAGTTTTATCATAATTACTTATATAAAAAATAATTATGATAGTTCAATATCATAATTACTTATTTAATAGTTTTATATAAAAAAAAAATCAACCATATATAATAAATACAATTAATATATAGCATAATTATCAAATTTTATATTTAATATATTATAGAGAAACACAATCAATATAAATGTCTATTAATAACTATCATAATTATCAAGTTTCATATTTATATACAAAATAAAAGAGAGATAAAATAATTTTATTCTTCAATAAAATCATATTTGGGTAACTAGCAAATTATACCCCTAAAGTTTGGGGATGTTTGGATTTTATACTCTAAAGTTTCAGAATTTGGATTTTATCTTTTGAAGTTTAAGAGTGTTTGGATTTTACACTTTGACGTTTTAGAATTTGGAATTTACCCCCTAAATTTCAACTGTGTTTGGATTTTACTCCCCAAAGTTTGGAGGTGTTTGGAATTTACACCTTGAAGTTTGGGGGCGTTTGGATTTTTTCATACATTGCATGAGTTGTTAAGTGTTAACTATTTTTTTTAATGGAAAACTATATGTAAAGGAAAATATCAAGATAATTCTAGAGTATAGTGAAATAGTATTCACTCTTCTCACATTCATGGTGGACCCTACCATGAATGTGAGAGGAAGGAGCACCATTCATCATACTTCAGGAGTATCTAAAAATTACTCATATGTAAAAATAGTTTTTCTGTGTTTAGCGATATTAGAAAAAATGGGTCAAAAGAAAATTATCTCTACATTTATCTTATTTAGCTTGGCGTGAGATAAAATTGTTTTCTAAAAGTGGAAAACAACTCTATCTCACTCATCAAACATAGATAGAGTTATTTTCTTCTAGAAAGAGTTTTTTTCTAGAAGAAAATAACTCTTTCTCATGCCAAGCTAAAAAAGGAAAGTCAAACAATAGTTTTCTAACTCATTTTAAGGTTGCTACCAAACACACGAAAATGAGATAGTTTATTATTATTATTTTTTGGAAAATAATTCATTTCCTATAAATTTTTAATGTCGAAACAAGTAGAGCGGCTATAGGAGACCTTATGTGAAGATATTTTTTTTGTGTTTTCTTGCATTTGGTAGTATCAAAAAATAGTGGGTCAAAGGAAAATTTTCGTGGAAAACAACTTTATCTCATACCAAACTAAATAAGGTAAGTCAAAAAATAATTCTCCGACGCATTTTAAAGTTGTTACAAAACATAGGAAAATGTGATAATTTTATGAAAAAAAAAATTGTTTTTTGGAAAATGTTTTGTTTTCTAGAAAATGTTAATGTTGAAACAAATAGAGAGTAAATTAAAATTGAAGAACAACAAACAATGAGGGGTTTAAAAGAATAAAAAACAATAAGGAGTCTTTTTTTGGGGTAGGGGGGCAAAACTTAGTTTGGTATTTTTTTTAAGGACAATTAAATTAAATGCAGTTATGTGTTTGAATTGATTTGAAAAGATTAATGTAGTGCACCTAAGATACCATACCTAAAGTATTTATATATTTATTATAATTTATAGTGAAATTCTTATTAATGCTACTAGTAATGCGAGTGCTCACAAAGTCTGTACATAACAATATTTTATGGAATCTTTACAGACCATGGATGATTTTCTGTCAGGCTAACCATCAACTAATTTGAGCGAGTGGAATTAAGATTACACTAATATGTGGGTTCTAGTTTGCATAACTAGTAAAGTCTTGTGTTGTCGAATAAGAGATCTGAAAGTTGAACCCCACTTACACTAAAAATCTATTAGTGTATTGACTTGATGATAAAGATCAATCATTAAGAGCGGATACCATAGATTGAAACTCTATTGCACCTAAAAAAAAAAAAAAGAATTACATTGATAAATTCAATCTTATTAACTATGTGTTCTATATACATTTACTATTTTTTTGATAAGCTCTATATACATTTATTATAATTGACTTTATATGGAACTATATGTTCTAATATTAGGTGTTTATTATGATTGCGACTTTAAAATGGAACTATATATTCTAAAATTAGGTATTTATTATAATTATGCATGTATATTAAATTAAATATTCTTTTTTGAAATCCTGAAATTAAGTGTTTTACTATTTAGAGAAAATATAATGTACTAAAATTCTAATGAAGGGTTTAAATATAGAATAGAATTTAAACTTAATTGAAAGATACATATATTAAAATAATGATGTATAAAATTATAAGACATCAAAAGTTTATGTGGTATATAATATTATGAGAATAACCAAAAATCAAATGGTTTCGTTTATATAAATATATATATATATTTATATATATATATTACAAATTATAGATGAATCAATATCATTCTTGACAAAGAACTTAGAAAAGAGGAAAAGAAAATGACCTCTCCAATTAGCTGCCTATCAATCTTGGTAATCCCTCTACTGGTGACCTCTCTTTTCTACCAAGCTTCTAATGCAATAATTGAAGTGAAGGCTGACCAAGCCTTACTTGATAGCATTTGCCAGCAGACCCAGGACTATGACTTTTGCATGTCAACTTTTCGTGGAGACGAACGTACTGCTGTAGCTGATCGAGATGGTCTTGCCCTCCTTTCTATTGCTATAAACACTGATACAGTACAAGCTACCATTGATCAAATCCCAGATATTCTTAAAACGCTCACTGACCCACTGGATAAGTATCGAATTCAGAATTGCCTAACCGATTTTAGTGATGCACTAGTGAAATTGAGAGCTGCATACACGGCTTCAAGTGCAAAGTCTTATCGGGAAGTGATAGGTTTTATTACGGATGTAGCTAGGAAAGCAGTCGATTGTGATGCTGAATACAAAAAGAGCCCCCCCTTACGTGAATCGCCGATATCAGATAACACTCTCAAAGTGACTAAGCTAACTGATATTACTTTCGTTATAATTAATACTATCATTTCAACATAATGTACATGTGATCTATAATTTTAAAAAAAAAAGAATTTTCAAGGTTCTTGTAACTTAACTGGTACTTTTGAATATTCAAGGTTCAAACATGTTGAATATTGAATCTGTTGAATTATCAAAACATGTACACCTCCACCTTCAACTATTGAATTATCAAAAATAAATTAAATCTGTTTGTACATATTTATGTGTAATCACCTCTCTCTCTCTCTCTATATATATTTATATATTTATATAATATCCTTTTTTTAGTTAACTTATTTAATACTTTAATAGCTTAAAATCACAACTAAAATTGAAAAGAAGAATATCAAATACTTACTTAGTTGATTTTTTATTTTATGTTAAAAAAACTGGAATATAATAAGAAATGACTTCATATATATTATATTTACCTAAGTCTTGCTCTATTATAAATATATAACCACTATTTTGGTGACGAATGTTTTCTTTAAATTTGTAATGTCTAATTACGTTTTATTTTTCCCCCTTTTTTTACACCATATTTTTATAACATGTTTCTTAGAAATAATAGTTAGAATCCTAGATGAAAATATTATCTTGTAAATATGGTTTCCGTCCTTAATTATCAGTTTGACGCTCATGAGCATTTAACATATTCATATTATATAATTAAGAAATAAATTAGGCATGAAATCTTATACACAATTTCCTTCTTTTTTTTGAGAAAAAGTATCGATTATACACAATTTCCTTATTAATGTAATTCCAGATATTATGTGACATATATAAATTTTCCTAACAAGCAGCTACAAATTTGTTAAGATATTATATATGATTTGTTCGAGATTCTAGTAAAAATGAAAAATCTACCGTGATTCTTTTTCCTTTTCGTTTTATTTTTTCGCAAAATTTTCCATATCTCAATTTAATATTTTGCTTCATTATTCTCGCATACAAATATTTGGGGGAAGTTTTAAATTTTTTAAGGAAGAAGCCCGCTATAAATAAATAAAATAGTTCTCTTTTTGCAATTACAAGTTATATTGTCCTATCAATTCCTTCTCATTGGCTGGTTTATTTGAAGCTATTTCAATGGGGTATCAGCATATGCCATCACCTTCGGTAAATATTTCTTCTTCTTCTTTTTTTGGGACCAAACACACTTGTTCATAGTATCAGTATGTATATGCATTTTCTTTCTATTTTTTTATAATAATTATTTTTAAAATTTTTTTCTTTGAACAATGATCCTCTCCAATCAGATTTGTATCTTGAAAGTGGAGATCACTTGTTGTGATGAGTGTCCCATTAAATTGAAGAAGAAGTTGCTGAAGACCAAAGGTGTGTTTTGTTTTTCAATTCATGCAACCTCATCTGAATATCTTGTGTCGTATATGCAGTGTCTGTTTGAGAACAACTTATTTAACTTTTTATTGAATTTTTTTTTTATAAATTTTTTTTTTCTTTTTCACTTGTACCATATTTTGTCACATGTGATTTCATATTTTTAATTAGGAGTTACTTCAGTCAATATTGATTCAAAAAAAGGGACCATCACGATTATAGGTGACATAGTTCCTACAATATTAATGCAAGTGTTTGAAAAGATTGGCAAACCGGCAGAGCTTTTATTCTTTGAGAAGTCCCCCTCACAAGAGAAAAGTGGTTCTAATGTCAAGAACAATGTCCAATTTGCATGCGATGATGATGAGTATGTATCCAAAAGGAGCAGTACTACTCGCAGCACAATGCATGGCATCAAACATGGTTGGGGTGGATGTAACAGCAAAGTTGGTCGTGTCCCTCCCTCTAGTAGTTCAAGGTTTTTTAAGACACCATGGCCTGCATATAGATCACTCTCAAGGCCATTCCCTAATTCGATATGGCATGGTTTTCCCGGGCTTTCTGGACAACCACCACCTCCGCCATCACCATATGGATGTTTTCTATCAAGGCCTCCACAAAAATACAACCCCATTACCCACTACACAAGCTATTGGGACAATTACCACCTTTAATTGTGAGATATAGCTAGGGTCATTCAAGTTGCATTTCCATGCATTGCTCAAGTTACTATTAGACATGGCATGGTTTGTGGGGTTTTTTTTAAAACAACCACCACCACCACAGGTAGCATATAGATGTTCTTTCTATTTCCCTTTGTTCTCAAGATTAAATAACGAATTATCACTAGTGTGTCTACCTCACCTTTTTTGTGTGTGAGAGTGTCTCCCTCTCGCCTTTTTTGTGTGTGAGAATGTATGAGAACACATATAATTGAGAGTAAATTTATGGTTTATCATGTTTTACTGTCACTGATCATCAGATCATAGTGTAAATTTATGATTAATGATTGAGACCATCCTTTGTTGCTTGGATTTGAATATGTGGCACAATTTTATAATCTATCAATTTTGTTTAACCCAAGCTCATAGCATTTTGCATGTTTGATTATCAATTTTATACAACATAAGTACAATGGGTTATACGAAACATACCATTAGCTTCCTCTCCCACCACTCATTAGTTGCAAGTTGCAGTCATTGTCCCTTTGGCTACATCCCATCTCAATCTAGTTTCACTTCCCTTAAACTTATTCCAAAGTATCTAATCTTTCTTCAATCCATCCCACTTATCCATATAGTTCATCCTAGAATATTCCGTTCTAGTTATTAAAGAGGATATTAGGTCGATTACTTAAATACCTCATCCATACAAGCTTTACAAAAGATTGTCATTAGTCTTGATGTCCATTGAACTCTAAAATTTGAGCTTTTTTGGGATGGTTTAGTGTTCGGATTTGAAGTCTCCTTTTTCTTACACATATAAACAAAACATAGGTTTGTTAATGATGTAGCATGATGATCCATAAAAAATTAGGAACAAAAAAAGCTTTAAGACAGATCAATTGGCACTACTGGTCTACTGCAACATGGTTCATACCATTATTTTATATAGAAAAAGGCTTCTTTTTTTCCCTAAAAAAAATATTCTCAACTGAATCTTTAAGACATATCAATTAGCAATACCATAACAATCCCAACACAACAGCCATCTCAACTTAAAAAAAAAAAAAAAAAAAAAAAATCCCTTTAGTTGCCAGTACTAGCAACTAATGAAGTGAAAAGCAATGTAGCAATAAACTAGTTAAGATGATGGGCTGAAAAAAAATGAAAAACAAAATTAAAATAAGAATTGAAACTTTTCAACAGTAGAGGAAAATATACTGCAACACAGGATTATATTTGCTATTTAGAATAGAACATGTTCAGTCACAAGATTTCAGCATTTTCACACCTAAGAAAAAAAGTCTTTATAAGTTACATACGAATTCCTCTCAAAAAATTAAAAGAAATAACAGGAAGCAATAAGGAGCACTAACCAGAATCACTCAATCAAAAGGAATAGCCAAAGCAAAAATTTTGGAACTCGGTTCAAACAAATCCTTAGTGCTATTCAATTGGAGGACAAAGTTTGCATCCCAAAGTTTCAATTTCAGTACATGTCTTTCTCCAAACAGTAAATCAGATGAACACTTCCCATCAATTCTCACAATAGTATAATTGTTAACATAAATTAGACAAGCGTTCGAACACCTTGAATACACTGAATATAAAATGAAGAGCCTAAAGTTTATTCCTGCATTGCTAAAGTTGAACTTTAGGCTCTTCTTTAGCCTTCACCACTAATCAATAAAACTCTTACTCAAAAGTTTAGTCCGTTTTACTCCAAAGCAAAGCAAAACAAAAAAGTGAGCATATATAACGGGCAGGCAGCAGCTATGTCTATGTGGTCAATTCTAAGGCGAAATGAAACTCCTTGAATACAACTTGAATTGGAACAACTATTGTAGGGAATATACATGAAACTCTTAAATTTGTGAGATGCAAAATAAAGAAAAATATGCGTCAAAGAAAACAATAACAAAAGACAATATTTATGTGGTTCGGCAATTTGCCCACATCTACGAAATTGCAATAGTTTCACTATTCACAGTGAAAATTACAAGATGTGGCAGTACATTTTTCTCCCTCAAAACAACACATAAACCCTAATCTTCAAAACAACAGTTTTTCTATCTTGCACAAAGGATTCACAATGGGCTACAAACAGGCCAAAATTTTTCAGCCCAAGCCTCTGCCCCATGGACTAAGCCTCAGAAAAAAAAAAAAAAAAAAAAAAAAAAAAAAAAAAAAAAAAAAAAAAACTCATTAAAAACAGTCACACTTTTATTTTGGGTCAGGTTATAATCCGGATTAAACACAACTAGACTTCACAAAGTCCAACAACTATGTCTATGCATTCCAACACCTTGAATACACTGAATAAAAAATCAAGAGCCTAAAGTTTATTGCTAAATGAAGAGTCTAATTATAGTCCAAAGTTCATCCACAGAGGGCCATTATTGTATTTTAACAAATGTGAAAATCATATTAAGTTTTAGTCATCCAACAAACATCATAATAACAAATAGCCAAATTAGAAAAAGAAAAGGAAATATGCTCTCTTGGATGTGATGATAGGAAAAGTACTACTGGAGAGTTTTTTTATCTAGGAAATATTCTAGTTTCTTCGATGAGTAAGAAGTAAAATTTTATCTCTCTTTCTACTGCTGAAGTTGAATACATTGTTATGAGAAGCTGTTACACTCAACTTCTCTAGATTTAGAAACTCATGCTCGATTATGGTATTTGTCAAAAACATCTGACCATCTATTATGACAATACGTGCTATCAATATTTCCAAAAATCCTGTTCAACATTCCCAAACAAAGCACATTGAGATTCTTCATCACTTCATTCATAAACTGATGGAAGATGGAATCTTAACTCCTGAGTTCATTCCTACCAAAGATCAAAGAGCTGATCTCTTCACCAAACTTCTTGTTGGCCTGCGCTTTGAATTTCTACCCCAATCTATCGGTGTCCTATCTCTTGACTGATATATTCTCTCATGCATTCTATCTAGTTCTTTACTGTTTTTAGGTTTTCATGTTTATTTGGTGTAGACACCTCATTTTGTACCCATTAATAAACTTTGGTTCTTGGCCCCAATGATGAGCTTGACATATGTCAACCAAGGGTAATTAAAGAGTTCACAATAGTTTTGAAGTAATCACAACTCAAAAGTACTTAAATCACTTTGAAAACGATGCTGAAAAATGTAATTTCCTCACTGTTTTTACAATAACTTTTGATCCACATATAATTTTTTAGTAAGGTTTTTTTATTGGAAATTAGACATCTCGAAATTCAATTTGAACATATATTTTGCATGATTTGGATTTATATTGAGTGAATTATGGCCGTTTGAAATTAGGCCACCAGTGTAGTCGAAATTAGGGTTTTTGGAAAGCATGTGTACGCATGCCTCGAACCTGCGTAAGCATACTCATTCCCAGACCACCAAAACTTGAGTTTTGGGCCCCCAAAACATCATTCTTTGATGGGGGTTGACCCTTGGGAACATCCAAAGGCCTCATTTAAATTTTTTTTGCTTAAAACACATTAATTAGTGTAAGAACCACGGTGAACTATGACGTGGTGATCACCTCACAAAGACTTCAATGGGAGGGAGGGTGTGTCACATGTTCTAGCTCCATTGAGAGCATTAAATGCAAGATAGATTAGGATTTATAACTTAATTTCAATAGAAATAATTATATTATCATATAGTTCCCATATTATTATTATTATTATTATTATTATTATTATTATTATAAGGGATTTTCCTATGTGTGTTGATAACTTTTTCCTTTCCTTAAGAATTATAAACATATTTGGCAAGCCTAAGTGAGGGTTTGAATTTAAAACTGGCGAAAGTGTTGACCATAGTAGATAGATACATTTAACTTTGTTAACTTTCAATATATCACCATTTGTGTCTCTGCATTAGGTATTTGTGCCTCCCTCATGAGAACTTCCTATTTGGAACATGCACGATAAAATTAAGTATCTTTCATATAAATTGTAAAAGGTAAATACAATTATAATATGCTGCTAACTAGCTCAAACTCCCCCCTTTCCCCGGCCCCCCTCCCCCTCGAAACTCCCAACACTTTGTGCATAAGGAGATGCTAATTAAGCTACAAGGTCCTTGGCTACTTTTGTTCAATTAAGTTCTTTAAGTTTCAAATTTATTCGTTTCAAGCATTTCATCCAATTTCGTTAAAAATTTGCCATTAAGTATGCATAAAAAAATTATAAAATATTTTTATTAATTTTATAGTTTTTTTTTTTTTTTTATGTGAGGAAAAAAAATTTAATGGCAATTTTTTAATGGAATAGAGCCAAATGTATGAATTGAATATATTTGAAGCTTAAAGGTTTCAATTGAACAAAAGTAAAGTTAGAGGATCTCTCTCTCTCTCTCTCTCTCTCTCCTTTAACCATTCTACAAACCACAAATCACAGCAAACTGCCCACCAAAATCACAGCCTTTCTTTCTCAACCAAAAACCTCACCAAAATCATAACCATTCCATATTTATTCTTATCAATTTCTCATTAGTATTTTCCTTCTCTCTCTCTCTCTCTCTCTCTCTCTCTCTCTCCTTTACCCATTCTACAAATCACAACTCACAACAAACTGCTCACCAAAGTCACAGCCTCTCTTTCTCAACCAAAAACCCCACCCAAATCATAATCATTCAATATTTATTCTTATTCAACTTCTCATTAGTACTTTCCTATTCTTAGATAATAGTTATTCTTATCAACTTCTCATTAGTACTTTCCTATTCTTAGATAATATTTATTCTTATCAACTTCTCATTAGTACTTTCCTATTTTTAGATAATGTAATGTATGCAGGATTCAGATCCTCTAGATTTTCTAGGGTACTCTACTAAATAGATTTCCTTAAATATTAACCATTCTTTAATGATTTAATGGTCTAGATTCTGCCATATCAGCATTCCACTAACAATAATCTTAATTGTTTTGTTTGCAACATTATTTTAAGAATATTGTTAGTGGAATGTTGATATGGCAGAATCTAGACCATTAAATCATTAAAGAGTGATTAGGATTTAAGGAAATCTACTGGTAGAGTACCCTAGGAAATCTAGAGGATCTGAATCCTAAAAAATAAGTTGCCTCTCATTTTGTCTCTTACATCGCACCTGCTTGGAGTATTTTAAGAGGTTATAAACCCATACCCGGAAAGTAGGGGAAAAAATTCCAATCTTTGTGCATTAGCTAGCCCTAAAATGTTTATTCAAAAATTTTCCTCTATTGTTATCCCCATGAATGCAGGGATTAACCTATAATTAGAGGGAAATTCTATTCTTATTATTCGCATTTACATGGTGTGTGATTTAGAATCCATTTATAGTCCTTAATCCATTTATATATAAGTATATATAGACACGAGAAAGTGCACATTCAAAATAAACTTTTTTTTTTTTTTTTTGGTTGAGAACTAAGGATCAATGGCTTTCAAAGCGTTTGTTATTTTATATGTCTTGTTATATTTTGGCTCATTCCATAATGAAGCCATAGTAAAGGGGAATAATCTCAATGATTTGAATTCAGAATTACCACCCATCAAAAATATTTTGGTATTTTCCATTATATGCTCGTCAATTGTTTTACTTGTGCAAATAATATTCATTATTAATGTTCTTTTTTTTTCTTCCTAAATATTGCATGTCAAGTTAGTGCAAAAGCAACTGCAATTTTCGTTCTAACTAAGTATTTGCATTTACTTATAGCTTGAGATTTAGTCTCACAATAATAAAATTTTATCCAGACTAAGCATGGAGACACCTATGATTGCGTGGATATATACAAGCAAGCAAGTTTTAAACATCCTTTGCTCTGGAATCATACAATTCAGGTTCATATTATTACTTCATTTGCGTTTAATATTTCTTCAAAATTTAAATTCAATTTCAAGGTATTGGAGAAAAGGAGCAGGGCAGGCACAAGGTTACATAGTCCACGCCATAATCATTTTGAAACTTATCATTTTAATAATTCATATTAAATTTTATAAATCTAAAGGTGTATATAGTAACACTTTATTTTCAATTTTAAATGATATGAAAGACTATCAAATCTAGGAAATTTTAAAAGTTTCATCATGCTTGCACATGAAAGACTTGCCCTGACACCACTTGACGTGGGGGAAGTTGGGCCCTGCGGCTACCGAAAAACAACACAACGGAATAATGTGTAAAACAGGAGTCAACGGTATGATTCTACTCCGATCTATGGTTTGTCAAGCCATGATCAAGACGAAGAGATAAAAGAGTGTTACAACAACTCTTGATGAAAATCTACAGGTTTCATTATAATAATCAATTTTATAAAACATCAACTTCCTTTACCCAAGGTCCCCTTACAACCCCTTTTATAGTACAAGTGCACCTACCGTAGACTTGGAGACTAAGGATAACAATAATGATAATTGTGATAAACAAGGAAATGAAAAAAACTAAATATCTTTTAATTCAAGTTCAAATAGGCTCCTAAGTTAGCTAAGATACTAATAAGAGAAATTAAAAAAAAAAAAAAAAAAATCAATTAAGGACGTGATTTGCTGCTTTCCAACTTCTACCTCTGGACTTTTGTTGAAGATATCTTCCGCAGAACTTGTGTGTGATTGGCAAATTAACATTAATCGTATGTATGGAAACAACTTATCTAGTTTTTTGCTGAAAGTGTGTTAAAATATACTTGTACCTCGAAAAAATTTGAAAGAATGAAAAAGAAATGAGGTTTTAAAAAATTGTACATAAAAAGTAAAAAGTAAAGTTTAAATCTGATGCCAAACTCACCCTAAATGAGCAACGTAATCTTGTAGGTATGCTTGATCCCAAGTAACTCTCAAATAATTTCCACAAATTGTCATCATTGTCTTGGTTATTGTTGACTTCCAAATCTCCAAGGTTGCTGCCACAAAATGCGTCATTCTTGTCAGTGAAAATCAGTTTTATATATATATATATATATAAAATTTGATGCTACTCTAACAACTCGGATGCTTATTTTATAATATTTCATTTTAAATGATATGTTGATTTACTGAAGTATATAAAAAAATACTCAACAGATGAGACCTAGCTATAAAGTAAGAAAACTAAGAGCCAAAATACTATCCAAGAAGCTGTCGCCTGGTCATCGTTATGCAAAGATAAAGTTAGATGAAGCTTGCCCAAAAGGGACTGTCCCTGTTCTGAGGGTTGCAGACAAAGACCAATTGAAAAATGTATCAAACTCAAATAAGTCTCGATTTTTTCCGAACGATCAGTGGAATCATGGTTTAGAAGTAAGTGAATTATATGGTTTTCTCTTATTTAATGTTTGTTGAAAATTTTCGTTTTTCCTTTCTCTTCTTTATTTTTGTAATGCAATTAGAGTCTTCTTATCTTTAATGGAATGATCATCCTCATAGTTTGCATGCATTTTTTTTCTTTTTTTCTTTTTGATAATCAGTTTGCAGGAATATTTGCGAAAACAACCCCAGACAAAAAGTATAAAGGAGTCTTAGGCGTGATGACTGTATGGAATCCAAAAAAAGTTGGACCTAACCAATATAGTTCAGTTGCAATCTCAGCTGAAGTAGGAGAGGGACCTGACTACACTCGAATACAATTTGGGTGGACTGTAAGTATTAGGAAAGAGAAAAGGATTTGAAAATTGTTTGGTTATCATTAATTTTTATTTGAGAATGGCTGCGTTTGTATAAACTGTTGGAAAACAGTACTTTGAGTTTAAAATGAACGTTTGTTAAAAAGAGTTAAGAGGAGTTGTGATTGCAAAATAGAATTTTGGGTTCTAAAAACGCTCTTTTTAAACTCCCAAATATATATTTCTTCTTACATGATCATGACTATATATAATTTATAATATGAAAATGTGGAATTGGTAACTATTTGTGGTATTCTTCAGGTGAACCCATCCCAGTTCCAGGATAGTCTCACTCATTGGTTTTTTCAAGTAACCGTAAGTTTTTTTTTTTTTTTTAATCTTTAAACAGATTTAAGGTTCTTGGGAGGATAATTTTTTTTTTTTTTAAACGAATATAGTACTAACTTAATTTGAATTTCACATGTACTGTACATGAACTAGAACATAACAAATGTTCCAGGATGTTTTGATCTTAATTGCCAAGGTTTTGTACAAATAAATACCCAAGTTCCAATTGGCGCTGCTATACATGATGTCTCTGATTACGGCACTGACCATCAAGTGTTTTTGCGTTTCAGCCTCCTCCAGGTAATTATTACCTTTTTTGTTTTTATTTTTTTAAAGTAATTGGAAAACTGTGTTTTAAGTTTAAAATGAATGTTTTTAGAAGTTACAAAAAGTTGTAGTTGTAAAACAAAATTTTGGGTTTCAAAAACGTTCTTTTAATCTCCCAAAATGCCTACTCGAACAAACTCAAAAATTTGCATAATTTTTTATCTTCAAATTTTTTTTTTCCTTTTCCTTTTTCTCATTTTTGATGACAATAGGATCCAAAGAAAGAATCACCTTGGTGGCTGTATTATAATGAAGAAACTACACCAATTGGGTACTTTTCAAACAAACTATTTACTAAGTTAAGCGATGGAGCAGACACATTGAAATGGGGAGGCTATGTTTTCACTCAGCCAGGTGATGAGACTAGCCCTCAAATGGGTAGTGGAAAATTTGATAATGAAATATATCAACGAACTGCTAACATGATTAATGTACGATATATTGATAACAAGTATCAATTAGTTGATTCACCAAATGATATTCAAACTGCGGAGTCTCGTTGTTACCTTGAAGGAGATCACTCATACAAAGACGACACAGTAGGTTATACTTTTTGTTTTGGCGGAAAAGGTGGCACAGAGGAGAGGTGTTATGGACATTAGTTGAAAATAATTTCAATTTTCAACTAATATATTGTCCGTGATCATTTATTGTTAAAATAATGGAAATTTTTTAATTTTTGTCCCTTTATTTATGGGGTGTTTTTATTTGTGTCCTAGATTATTTTTACTATTTTACTTTAGTTCCTAGAGAAATAATTGTTGAGAAAGTTAAAAGGATTTTTAGGGTGAAAAAAAAAATCCAAAATCTCTAAACCAGACTCATGTTACCCTTATTCCAAAAATTCAAGAGCCTAAAATCTTAGGAAATTTTAGACCAATTAGTTTATGGGGTTATTACACATTACTATCTTAAACTATACTCTAAATTAAACTATACCCTAAATTACACTTTATACCCTAAACTTTCGGAATGTATAATTAGCACCTTAAACTTTTAAAATGCATAGCTAGTAGCCTAGCACCCTAAACTAAACCATAACTCGTGTTATAATTTGCACCCGCCGTTATTTTGGACGGAAAACCAAAGTTTTTGATGCAAAGTGTAATCGAGAGTGTAGTTTTTTATGGTAAAATGTAATTTCTTTTTTATTTTTAAAGGATTAAATAGATGAGGCAATTGTGTCTTTTCATGTGATGTCATATTTTTCTGTTCCAATTTAATAGCCTAATTGACGATGGGGTTTAAAGTATAATATGAGTTATAGTTTAGGGTGCTAACTGTGCAATCCGGAAAGCTTATGGTACAAAGTGTAATTTGAAGTATAATTTAAAATAGTAAAATGTAATTTCCCCTAGTTTATGTAATACAATGTACAAAATTGTCACCAAAATTACGGTAACTAGGTTAAGGCCCCTTCTCAATAACTTGACTTGTCCATTCTATTAAGCTTTTGTCCCAAACATAAAAGGTATTGATAATGCCAATATACTTCAAAAAAATATTCATATGATTGGCAAGAAGAGAGATGAATTGGTTTCATGGCTATCAAGATCGATTTAGAAAAAACTTATGACGGACTAAAGTGGAGTTTTATTAGAGAAGTCTTGATGAGTTTCATGTACCATGTTAAGTGATGGATTAAAAACACTAAAGGTCCGTTTGGATACAGCTTATTTTGCTGAAAACTGAAAACACTGTAGCAAAATAATTTTTAAATGTGTGAATAGTGCTGTGTGACTCTTTTTTAATGAAAAAATTGCTGAAAAGTGAGGTTTGTGGGTCCTATGAACAGTGCACGAGACCCACTGGTGTTGCTAAAAAGTCAAAGATAACGGCTAAAAAAAAAAAAAAGAAGAAAAGAGGAAAACGCAAAACGTGAACGTGCAAAATGTGAATCCAAACCGCACCTAACTTTGCTAATAATCAAAATAAAAAATTGTTTTTATGTCACATCAGATGACCCGTGTAATGCCGCATGAAATAAAAAATATTAAATTAAATATTTTTGTTGAATTATCAAATATAATTTAATCAAAATCTATTTTTTTATTATCAAAATATGCTTTAAATTTTAAATTTTAAATCTATAAATAAAGTAAAATCATTTTAAAATATTCTCATCTCTTTCTCAGCATCTAAACGGAACATCTAATCCATATTTGAGCCCCAAACACCCTTCAAACCAAGACCCACGGAAACCCCTCTCCTTGACCACTAATTCAAAGTTTCAAACCTGAGAAAATCATAACTACAAAATGTAATTTTTGCATTTCCAAATTTCAACCTGAGAATTATTCAAACCCAGTAGCACCTGAGAGAGAGAGAGAGAGAGAGAGAGAGAGGACAATAGAGAGAGACCATAAAGCACCCCAAGATTGTTTTGCATAATATTTATTTGGGATCATAGTTATTAAGTTGATTTTGGAAAACACTGAACCAAATAAATTGATTTTTAGTGAGACCCATAATTTTTTTGTATTTAAATTATCAAATAGGTTTATATTGGATAAATAACAATCGTTAAAAGCGGATGCCACAGGTTAAAATTATCTTTAAAAAAAAAAAACACCTTCTAATATTACATATACATTAAAAATATTATGATTTGTAGGATGGAATTACAAGCAGAACGATGAAGTTGAGAAAAATGAAGGCAAGCCCTCTTTCTTTTATTTAGTAGCAGGGGGAAAAAGAAAAGGAATAAAATTATAAAGATTGTATTTCCATATCCGTCCAATAGTTCTTGATTTTTCTTATCCACGATAAAACCCAACAGCACCATGAAGTTTCCAAACCCAGGGATCTCAATTGTTTGAATAATTTTCAGGTTGGGATCTTTAATTATTAATTTTTAAAGCATATTTTGATAATTAAAAAATATTAGACTTTGATTAAATTAGATTTGATATTTCAACAAAATCTTTAATTTTATTAATTTTATTTTTTATTCCATTTGGCATTATTTGTGTCAACTGATGTTGGTATAAAAATAATTTTTTATTATTATTTATTTTGGTAATTAACTACGTCAGTATTTTCCATCCATTATTTAACAGTAGAGACTATTTTGACAAAATAGCAAAGGGTCCCAAATTGACACACAGTGCAAGAGTTAGAAACCAAAACTTGTAATTTACCCAAAAATGTTATAGGAAAATATGTGTGTCACAATGATTTAAGAATAAAAAATTCCATATTTATTCTCATCACCTAATTTTTTTCTTGTGATTTTTATTATTTTTTATTTTTTTTTAAAAAATGTTATATGTCATTATCAATTCCATATTTATTCTCGCTATACAACTGATTTTATCACTCAAGTCCCTAAGCCAAAAAAAGGAAATTCAAGATGACTGTCGTGGGTTTGGGATCCTAAAGGCACTACATGAAACTTTGCTGCTTAGTGAGGGAGGAAGGTCCACAAGTCTTGCTTCTTATTGAAAATCAAGTTGACTCTAGTGGTTTTCAAGGTTTGAAACAAAAGAGGCCTAAACTACTGGGGTTGCTCTTTTGTGAAGTTGTTTGGTTCAAGGGTTTTGTTTGGAATTTCTTGAAGTTGCCAACCAAAACTCACTTCATGGATGTTATAGAGATTGCTTCACATAAACTAGGGGAAATTACAATTTATCACCTTAAACTATACACTCTGATTACACTATACACTCTAAAGTGAAAAGATCAAAAACCTCCTCTTCCTAATCAATTAAAAACAAAACCTCTCTCTCTCTCTCTCTCTCTCTCTCTCGTGCGTGCGTAGCAGCCCTCTCCCCAAATCAAAATCATCTTTGGCACCACCACTACTCCACCACCACGACACCACCTCTCCACCATTGCTTCACCACTGCTCCACCATCAATCCACCATTGCCTGAGTTAATGTTTTGTAACTCAAGTGTCCTTCGAGTAATTGATATTGGTGCAAGAAGAGCAAATTGATGTCACTGAAGGTTCTGTCACATGAAAACCAAAGTAGTTTTTGGTTCTCTTTAATCTTGTGCATAATACAAACCTTGTATATTAAGAGAATGCAACTTCTTAGAGCCTTTTAGATCCCACTCATGTATGTACCTGGTAGATGAAATCATAGAAGCCAACTTTTATTAGATAGTTTTTTTTTTCATTTAATAAAACATAAAAAAATCAAAGAAAGAGAGCAAGTTGATTAAAACAATAATCGTTACTTTATCCAATGAAGTGATAAAGTAGCGGAGGAAAAGCTGATAAGAAAAGCAGGGCAGTAGAGAAAAAATTGATAAAAACAAATAAGCTATTGTTTTTATCAAAAAATTTGTTGTAATTTGGTACAATCTCTTGATGCAACCATGACTTCTAAGTCCAATAAGAACAAATAAGCTATTATTTTTATCAAAAAATTGTTGCAATTTGATATAGCCACTTGGCGTAACTATGGCTTCTAAGCCTAACTTTTATTATATAACTTGTAAGTTATCCATGCGATGCACGGATAATATTGTAATGTTTTATTTAAGATGGTTTTAGAGAATGTTGTATATGTATTATAGCATAACTAGTGGATATCTCATGCAATGCGTGGTGCATTTTGATAAATTTAGTAAGAAATTATTTATGATCAATTGATTTCATGAATATTATTATTGTTTGTCATAAATACAAACCCGGTGGGTGTCTTTATTGTATGATTTATGCTTTATGTAAGGGCACGTTTTGCTTCCCAAGCCCAAAAATGAAAAGGACAAAGACCCAAAGAGCCCAAAACAATGAATTTGTAGAGAGTGGGCTAGAAACTGGACATCTATGAGTTGGACTACAATCACAGTAGGTTAAATGATACTACAAAGTAAGAATAAATAGTTTTATGCAAGGAAAATCCTCCTCAGCAAAGTCCGAGGAAGGCAGTTCTTATATATTTCTCTTGGACTTAAGCACAATTACAGTTCTTGAGTGTACAATGTTTTTCTACAGATTATCTGATGATCCCCTTTGTAATGGGGTTTTTCTTCTCTATATTCACCTTCTTTACTTCATCTCAGCCCTTCATGTGTAAATCAAATTGCTGGTTTTGATCCTTGTCCCATCAGCACCTTTCTAAAGTATTTGTGGGTAGCTGTAAAGCTGAATGTTACTGTTTAGGTATCACCTTCAAATTAATGCGGCTAGAGAGTTAGCTGCAGAGCATTCAATGCGGTGGTAGCAACTTTCTCTTAGATATTTCCCAACTTTCCTTTGTCTTATCCCCTTTTGATGCTTATCCTTACCAGTATGATCGTCTGGTGTGTTGTTCTTGATGAAAGGTCGAACCTTTGACCTCTACTCTGCTTAGCCGAGGAGGTATTTCTCCTCGGACTACACTCCCAATCCTTCATGACCAGACCTCTTCTACGGACTAATAACTTGTATGCCCCAGTTAGTGTCTACCTGTCCTCGAACGACTTAACGTCCTCGGACACGGCCCACGACCCAATATCCATTTCTGGGCCCTTTATCCCTACACTTTATATATAGATTTTATAATGTTAATTTCTACATTTCTTATGCCACTAAAGTCTTTATCTCCATTATATCAACACCTATAAATTTTATGTCAGTGAAAGTAGCTTTTCTTTAGTTTCAGAATTGATATGAGATAAAATTAAGGCCCATTAATATATTAATTGAAGAAAAGTTTGATTTTCTAAGACATTAATTATAATAGGGTGAAAATTGAAAGAATGATATCTTAATCAATTAGCTATAAAAATTGCTAGAATTTCATGATACAATAATAGAAATAACAATGCCATAAAGATGCAATAATATCATTGTAGGGACACGTGTTGTAGCCCAAGCCCAAAGTGGTAGGGATGTAGGCCCAATAAGCCCAGTACAATAAATTTGTAGAGAGTGGGTTAAAGAACTAGGCCCTAATGAATTTGACAACGGCTAGTATGGATTCAGAAAATGATCAAGCAAGAACAAGGAACATAGAGCTGAATGAATTCATTACCCGATAAGGTATTTTGTCATACAAATCAATAACAGTTGGGTACAAGTACAACTTTGATTGCTACAGTATTCTTTTTCTATTTTTTTGATCCTTTGTTCATAGAGGGTCTCTCACATTATATAGCTCCCTCTTGATGATCTTGAACCTACACTTGTTGATCATTCAAGCCAATACTTGAGTGCTTATCCAATCAGACACCCTCTCTGGCCTTCTGTGAGTTGCGATAGCTAAGGCAGCACTGTTCAGGGGTCTTCTCCACATAAATGCGGTCAGAAAATTAGTTGCTGAGCATTCAATGCGGAGGCAGCAACTTTCTTTTAGACATTTCCTGGCTCCCATTTCCTTCGGTACACTTGAGATGCACGTCCTTATTCATTGGGGCTTCCTGGAAGGTTACCTTGAGCCTTAGGATACACATTTTGAGGTGTGCTTACCTATCCGAGGGGACATTCCTCCTCGGATCACCCTCCCATTTGTATCTTGCTTATACGATTCTAAGCTTGGCCCATCCACCACCGTTCATCTGTTCTCGGATTACTACGCTCTCGGCCAAGGCCCAAGGCCCAATATACAATTTGGGCCCTTAACCCTACAATCATAATTTAATCTCCAAATTTTAATTGAGCTAAAAGCAGCCAAAACACCAAATATACTGCAAATCCTTGACAAGTATATGCATCATACAGAAAACCCAAAATCTAAATTAGCACATAATATGAAAAAACCATCCTAACCACATTACAATGCTACATTAGTAAAAACGAATACATAAAATCTAAACAAAATATTAAAGACGAACATAATCTTTTGGAAGTTAACATACCTCTTAGAAAGGGAACTAAAGATATCGTGAGAGAAATTATGGAAGTTTGATTTTTAAGTTCAAAGGAAATGGGGATTTATATTAGACAAATGTGGAGACAAATAATCATATTACTCAATATTCATTGAATTTGACTCTTGCAGTTCTGCTTTGAAGTTAATCTTATGCATAAAATTGAAAAATTTTCTTAATTCCTATCTTTCTCATGACTTTTTAGATCCATCTGTATCTATCCAAAGCATTTCAAATTATAAATGTATACAAATTCTTTGAATTTTATTAACGCATCAAAATAAATGCATATGTCATTACTTAGAGTGTATTTGGATACCGCTTATTTTGCTGAAACTGAAAAATTATTGTTGAAAGTACTGTAGATAAAGGTAAAAGTTAGTTGAAATAGTATAGTGGAGCCCATGAATAATAGCAAAAATAAGCTGAATAGTGAAATAATTTTCATTTATAATCCCAATCCAAATGCACGCTTAATAGTTTGATATAAATGCTAAATGAGGTAGAAGCCCAAATGAAAAAATTGTCATACAATACGCCACTTTGTAGAACTTTATGCTCTCGCACATGAGATCTCTGCTTATATATATATATATATATATTGATTTTTTGCATTTAATAAAAAATAATAAAATAGAAAAGGAGAAGAAGTTAAAATACTAATTGTTACTTTATCAAAAGAAGTGATAAAGCAATGGAGGAAAAACTATAGTAGAGAAAAAAGTTAATAAGAACAAATAAATTATTTTTTGTATCTAGTGGATTGTTGCATTTTGGTATAGCCACTTACTGCAACCATGATTTCTAAGCTCAACTTTTATTATATGGTATATAAAATAATATGATATGAGATTGATGATTGATTTGTTGGGTACTTTAGTAACCCAGTTAAGACTCAATTAATACTTATCTAATTGGGTAATTACTTACTTGAATCCACAACTTAAGATTTGTTATTGGTTCTAATTTGAATCCACAACTTAAATTACTTTTTTGCCCACCCTTAATAGCCAATAACAACTAGCTACTTAAGGTATATTGTGAAAGTGTTGTAAAAATGTTGTGGACATAGCAATTTTCAGTAATAGACAAAACTTAGATATATTTTAGGTAAGGTGTTGTTCCTTAGGTTTCCCTTTTAAAAATAAACCACGTGGCTATTTAGCAAACACATCTAAACGAGATTAAAAGAAAAACTTATTCTATTCTCTCGTGAACTCTATCACTTCCCTTGAAATCATAGAGATACAAAGTGCCAAAGCTCTTTCAGCCCTTTCTCTCTTGGAAATACAGCTGATCCACCATGGCCAGCTTCTCAAGCTTTTCTCTCCACCTACTACCATTCACTAGCAGTGGCGGCTGTCTTCAACTCGAACCCTCATCACTCTTTCTCTCCCTATCTTTCTCTAACCTCTCTCTAAGCCTAGCCCTAAATCAAGATCATCTTCACCGCCACTGCCTCCCATCACCACCACCCAAGGTGATGGTTCTCTCATCTCGATTTATCTCCACTTCTCTCTCTCTCTCTCTAAAACCCTATTAGATCCTCTAATTTACCCCTCTCCCTTTTATCTATCTCTTATATACTAAATCTTTAATAATTCAATGGGTCTATGTTTGGGTTTTATGCAGATCAGTTTCAAACGGGTGATTGGACGAGGTCTTTCTTCAACTTTAGATGGGTTTTCTAACGGGAAACAGAAGGTGTTTAACGCTGTTTAGTGAAAATGTTAAGGAGTGGCTAAATTTTAAAAGGGCGCCTAAGGTACAAGACTCTTGTACCTTAGTTTTGTCTAAAAATAATTTGGTGGATTTGGGTTTCAATTATTGAGCGGGTTCGGGTTGCTTTTACCTCTCTAAAATTAATGGTGGCATGATCAAGAACAGTGCAAGTACTTCTCAAAAAAGAAAAGAGATAAAGGTGCAAGTGCAATACATGTATATGTCGTTCTATATAAGGGTTGCCATTATTTGACATGACTCACGAACATGACACAATCAACTGTAGGTTAGTGTTTAATGAAAATGGATTCGTGTCAAAACAAGTCAAAAAACTTTAACATGGTTAATAAATGGGTCAATTTCATGTTGTATTGCTTAACCTGAAATGACTTGATTCATTTAAATCAATGTCATTTTATAGGGAAAAAAAATTACACTTTACCTTCCTAAACAATACCTCCTTTTACATTTACTTCCTCTAAACTATTACCCGTGTAACACTTTGCACCCCATCTTATGGATAATAGTTTAGGAAAGTAAGTGTGCATTCTCATAGTTTAAGGGGGGTTAAATATAAAATGAGCATAGTTTAGTAGGGGTAATAAGTGTGCATTCTTATAGTTTAAGGGGGTAAAATGTAATGTTCCCAATTTTTTTTTATGGCATAAATGCACTTTTAGTCCCTACATTTTGACTTTTTTCCATTTTAGTCCCTACATTTTATTTTTACCACTTTTAGTCCCTAAACCAATTAACGTGTTCCATTTTAGTCCTTGAAGCACTATTCCGTCACCAAACTACCGGAGAAACTGACGAATTAATAAAATAATAATAAAAATTCACTGTAGCACTGACACATTAACATATAAATTTAAAATTTTAATTTATTAATTTTAACTAAATAAAAAAAATTAAAAACAGAATTAAAAGTATTTCGTTATTGTTAGCAACCTAAATCAGCCACCTAAATCACAAATCAGAGAGAAAAAATTAGCAAAAGCCAGCCAACCACCACAGCCCACCCACTCAGCCACTATCCACAAACCCACCCAGCCACCCACCGCAACCCCCAAGCCATCCCAAAAACCCAGATCGTGAAGAAAAAAAAAACCCCACTCACTCTCACCGATTCCAGGTCAGAGATCTTAATGACTGGGTTTCTAGTGAAACCAGATCCGAGCAACGAGCGACGGAGCGGTGGTGACAAGGCTCACCTCGGCCCCCTCGCAGCGACTTCTCCGATGACAAAATGGGCCAAGATCTTATGGTGGTGCCACCAAAACGAAGGCGAAGGGTGCCGACGGAGTGGAGCCGAAGAGCGGTGAAGGGTGCTGGCGGAGTGGATTGAAGAGTGGCGTCACCGATGGGTGTTGTCACTGGTTTGGGCAAGTGTGAGAGAGGATGAGTAAAGTATGAGAAAGGGGGAGAAAGAGTTGGGTATGAAAGACAGTCGGCTGTGATATTTTTGTAAAATGCTTTATACTTGTTTTTCTGGTAAAATATTTTACAAGTTTTTACATACAAGGTTTTAGATTTTTTTTTTTCCAAATAACCTTACTTTGCTAATAATTTCGTTAGTTTACCGGAGAATTTTGGGGGTTTTGGTTTGTTTTCCTATGGGTATCTGACCTGATTTTTTTTTTTTTTTGTATTTGTTTCCCAAGAAGATTTATGGGTTTGAAGGTTAAGGTTTACTTTGTTGGAGATCGGTTTGGTTGTTTTATTGGAGATTTGGGTTTGGTTCTTTGTTGGAGATTGATTTTGCAGGAGATCTGTATTTTTGTGATTGTTGGTTTTGTTCTCATTTGAAGATTGCTGTGTGTTTTGCATGTTTGGTTGCTAAGAAAATGCAAGAAGAGAAACAAAAATATTGATTTTTTAAATTTCTGGAAAAGGTTTGCTGGGAAGAAAATGAAGAACATGATGAACATGATTAACGGGAAGAACACATGTTTTTATTCTGGGCAAGGTTTGAACATGATTTTTTAATTCTGTTTTTAATTTTTTTATTTAGTTAAAATTAATAAATTAATTTTTTAAATTTATATGCTGATGTGTCAGTGCTACAGTGAATTTTTATTATTATTTTATCAATCTGTCAGTTTCTCCGATAGTTTGGTGACGAAACAGTGCTTCAAGGACTAAAATGGAACGCGTTAATTGTTTTAGGGACTAAAAGTGGTAAAAATAAAATGTAGGGACTAAAATGGAAAAAAGTCAAAATGTAGGGACTAAAAGTGCATTTACGCCTTTTTTTTTTTGGATATAAATTTAAATCCTAATATAATTAAGTAAAATTTTATAATGGTTATATAGATAAAAATTTTATTGAATTTTACCCAAAACAAGGTGGGAAAAAAAACTATATTTTCACTTCATTTTTCTTGGATTGTGTGCTAAACCGATTGAAATTGATTGTGTTGTGTTAACCCGCTTAATAAACGAGTTGTATTGTTAGCAGTTAACACAGTTATTAAATGAGTTTAAATTCAATAAGGATGTGGTGTAAAACACCATCCAATTAAATAATGCTACATTAATATTTCACAAACATTTTACAAATTGCTGAATAAAGATGGCCACACACAATCAATTCTCCTCAATACCTATATGTACTCTCTCTCTCTCTCGTGTCTCAGATCAGGCCAATCACCATGGCTACCTGCTCCCCTCCCCTCCCCCCTTTGCTTTCACCTCCGCCACCTTCTCCCTCACAAAATCAATCGTTTCCTCTTTAAACCCTCCATCTTCTCTGTCATTGTCAACCTCCTCCAAACCCCAAAACTCCCTCAATCTCTCTTTTCCATTTCAACCCTAGAGTTGCTTCAAACTCAATCACTCACCACCATTAGTGGTGGCCCAAAGACTCGCTTCTCTTTCTCACTTACTCATTTTCTCTCTAATCAACTTTCTCACTCATCAGAAAATCCTTATACCAATATGAAAATCTAATTTATCAGCGAGAGGCGGTAGAATCCAATGAGAGGTGGACGCACGACAGATCCAATTTGAGAATTTGGGAGCTATCTCCATGGACGATAGCATAATCTAGCAAGATAGCGAGAAGATTTGGGTTTGGGTGAGTTGTGATTGTGTGTGACACTACTTATTCACTCATGTGTAATAATGTGTAATATGCTGATATGGCATACTCTTATTGAATGGTGTAAAATATGAGTTTTACACTCCATTTTTACTAAATTAAGACGGATTTTTTTTCAAAATAACCAAATTCCTCAAACAATTTCATTAGTTAGCAAGGGTTTGAAACTATTTAGCAATCTAACAAATTGAGTGCAGAGAAGTCGATTTTGTTGTGCTAAATCGAGTGTGAAGAGGTCGAGTTCCATGGAACTCGAGTCTCCATGACTCAATTTCCATGCCAAAAACTTCATTAGAAAACTTCGCCTGGGTTTGGGTTCGCATGAGGAAGATTAGAGGGCGTGGGTCGCATGAGGAAGAAGGAGCCTTGCTGCCGGGGTTTGGGTTCGCATGAGGAAGATCAGAAGGCGTGGCTGTAGGGAGATTTGGGAAGTTTGCCTTGCTCTGCTCTGGGAGATTTGGGTATGGAAGTCTCTGTTGTGGGAGATTTGGGTATGGAACTCGAGCGTATAACTCTCGAGTATGAAACTCGAGTGTCAGGCACTCAATTTCCAACATAGCAAAATCGAGAATGATGGACTCGATTTGTTAGATTGCTAAATAGTTTCAAAACCTTGCTAACTAATGAAATTGTTTGAAGGATTTGGTTATTTTGAAAAAAAATCCAATTAAGACTCTTATTAAATAAGTCGGGTTGGTGTTCATCTATTCAAGGCATTGGGCTTAATTTGGGCCTCAATCCCTCATTTTCTCTTTCATCCAAATCTCAGGACATTTGGATTGGGCCTCTTTCTATGCAGCCAATTTTTTGGATAAAAACTAAAAAGAAAAAAAAAAAAAAAGTAAAAAAAGGAAAAGTAAAAGAAAAAGAAAAAGAGATTCGAAATGCTTAATAGTTAAGTCAATAAAGTCACTAACGAATCTCGTGTGGCTTTATTAACTTCCGCGAAGAAACATTTGAAAGTGTCTACAATTTCCTTCACAGTTAAGCAACCAAACCCATTCCATTCGATTCGATCCGAACCCCAACTCCACGGACCCGACCCGAATAAAAACCGGGTTTCACCGTCGTCGACAAGCATGATCGTGACGAACACTCCGGCGGCGGACCTCGCCCTCACGAACCTCGCTTACTGCTCGCACGCCGATCTTCATGGCTTCGCCGTCCCTGGCACCAAGCTCTACCTCGCCTCCATCGCCGATTCCTTTGTTCTTTCTCTCACATATCCTTTTCTCTCATTTCTTACTGCTCCTTATTTCGCTCTGAAATTTTGTTCCATCATGCACATTTCCAATTCTGATCAACCTTGATTCTGATCCTTTACAGTAGAACTTCTTGCACAAGCTAAGATTTGCCATATCTTATTTGCTTAGACGTAAATCCGAAAAGTCGCTTTCAGAATTTGCTCTGAAATTTGTTGATTTCATGCATAACTAAGATTTGCGTGTAATTTTTGTTAAGATTGATGGCTTTTTTATTATTATTCTTGTTTTGGTGGCCTTAACTAAGAGTTGATGATGATACTGCTCACGATAGCGTACGAAATGGCCACATAGCTCTAAATGCGATTCAGCGTCGGCATGCCAGGGTTTCATCTGGTGATACCATATCGGTTAACAGGTCAGAGCTCATTCGATTCGATACCACCACCATCGCCGTCTTTTTTTTTCTTAGTATTGTTTCTAATTGTTGTGTGTGGTTTGTAATTTGATTTAGATTTATTCCGCCGGAGAATTTTGACCTGGCATTGCTTACACTTGAGTTGGAGTTTGTGAAAAAGGGGACTAAAAGTGAACAGGTTATTATAGACTTTCAGTCAATAATCTTAAGTTTTAACTTCATGGAGGGTTTTATTTTATGCTTGAAAAATTGATGTTCTCTTTTTTTGTAGGTTGATGCTGTTTTGCTTGCTGGCCAGCTTAAAAAGAGATTTCTAAACCAGGTAGAGTTTATATGTTTATGACTTACTATTCCATTTTGTGTTTGGTAGTTTTGCTTGGTTGCGCGTGTTGGCTGTAATTGATTGAGGATTTTGAAATAAATGGGACTTTTTAGGCACTTGGGGGTTTCTCTTCTGCTACCTGAATTTGCACTTTAGCGTTGATGTTTGATCACTAAATGCTATTAAAATGAAAAAGGGTAATTTGATCGGATGGCTAAAAGGTGGGTCGTGTTTAATGATATAGAAATGTAGTTAGTCATGAGAAACAACATTGCCATTTTGTAACTAGCTGAGATGAGGAAGTTGTGATGGATGGAAGGTAAGGTTGGAACAGATAGAATTAGATATGTAGTAATTGGTGAGAAGATGAGGGTTGAAATTATTGCGGAAGAATAAGAGTTCCCATGGATGGTTATCGTGTTAAACGAAGCCATCAAGTGTGTTCATAAGGAGGGGATTTTTTTTTTAAAGTTAAAGCTATAAGACAAGGGGAAGGAAGGCTGAGCAGATCATGGATTCATGAAGTGAGAGTTCACATAATTTTGTTAGTAATTTGAGCCATTTCACTTGATAAAGCTGAGTGGTAGGAAAGGATTAATGGAGGTTAGCAGTCTTGTTGAGTTGCTATTTTTTTCTATTTAACTGCGTGTGAGCCATGTTCCCAAAAAAATTGTAAATATTTAATAAATGTTGCTATCCCATGATTATGTTAAAATCAAAGTTCTTGCTTATTCAAATTGATGAAATTTTAGGAATTAACTGGGGTCTTAAGCAATTGTATTTGAATCTGTCTTTGATTGCTGAAAATAAGGATGCTTCTATCTACTTTTTTTTAAAAAAGGATTCTTCTATATCTTCTAGGGTGAGTGTAGGAGGGAAGAATGGCTCCTACTATTGGAATATGAGATTTATTCATAATTTTCATGATTGGGAGATGGAGGGGGTGTATTCTCTAATGGATTTGTTTTATGATAAACTGCCCTTTGCTGGAGGTACTGATTGTATGATATGGATACTGAATAGCAATGGTGTTTGATCATATTATGAACATTTTAGAAATGCTAGCTGGAAGCTTTTTACAAGGAGATGCATTTGGTCTAGTTACATGCCTAAGAAAGTGTCATTCTTTGTGGAGACAGCAATATTGTATAAAATTTTGACTATAGACAATCTTATAAAGAGGAATATACTATCGGTCAATTGGTGTTGTATGTGTAAGGCAAACAATGAATAGGTGGATCATCTTTTGCTACGCTGTATTGCCAACAATGATTCAGTGGATTTCCTTTTGCTACCCTGTTAAGTTGCCCACAACTTATGGTCATTTCTTTTATCAGCTCCTGAGATGCGGTGGGTGATGCCCTAAAAAATGATTGATGTATATTGTTGCTGTAATGGGATGTATGGGAGACATTGGAATGTGTCATGTGGAATGTAACCCCTTTATCTTATGTGGGTGTTTTGGAGGGAGCAGAATTGCTGAATTTTTGAGGGTGTGGAGAAATCTTTTATTTTGCTTGAGTGTAATTTTTTGGGCAGTTTATGTTAATGGCCTACTATGCTTTGGGGATCTCTTGAAACATGTTAATTGAGTTTATGGATCATTTTAAGTTTATGACTGCTTTTGAGCTTTTTTTTTTTTTTTTTTTTTTTTTAGTTTTAATTCTTCTAATAAAAGATTCTTTATTACTCACAAAAACAAAAGAATGGTTCTATATGAAGGTTCTATTTCAAGCCCCTCCCCCCCCAAACCTCCGAGAGAGAGAGATGAAAAAGAAGAAAAAGCTATGTCCTAGTATGCTTCTTGCCCCACCTTTTTTTTTCCCTAACAGGAAACATATGAGACGTGTATTAATGTTCCCAGTGTATTTATAGGTTTTGCCTGCCTTATTTTCTTCCTAATTCTTTTTGGATGATATCACTTCAAGCTGTGGATTATTGTTCTTGTTGTACGCAGGTAATGACAGCAGGGCAAAGAGTGTCATTTGAGTTTCATGGAAATAACTATATTTTCACAGTCAATCAAGCTGCCGTAGAGGGGCAAGAAAAATCTAGTACTATTGAAAGAGGGATGATATCAAGTGATACTTACATTGTCTTTGAAACATCAAATGCGAGTGGAATAAAGGTATATTTCTGTATTTGATTGTGTACTAGTCTTTATACACACACATATTTTGTTCTTGTTTTGAATTTTTTCTTATTGGTAAATACACATGCACTAGTGGGTCTTGAACTCATTACCTCGCCCTCCACCTTGTTCTTACTAGGAGGAGATGCCATTTGAGCTAGTGCTCATTGGCTTCTTTCTCCACTTATTCCACTTAGCTATCCTATACTGGTTAGGTTTAATTATATTGAATTGGTGATAAGTTTGCTATCCTAGCTCTTGGACATGAGCATAAAATGCTTTGCCTGTCAGTGGAGAACTCCCTTGGATTACCTGGCAACTAGTTCTGGCAGGTGGGTCATTTGCTTTTTAGGTTTTGCTACCTAGAGGCAAATCCAAAGGGCTCTTCTTTAGAAAAGTTCCCTACATTATATAAAAAAAATGGTTTGGTATCCTAGAGTTTAATGTAATAATACGAAAAAATTTCTATATACATAATGCCATTGACAAAACTAATTTCAGGTATTTTGTTTGATGTTCATGAAAAATTCTTCCATCATTTGTTTGTTTGCATAATTAACAAATCAATGCTATTAGATTGGTGGATTCTGTACCTGATATTTCTTTTATGCTTAATGCATGCTGGAGAAGGTGCTGCCATGACAAATCAGTCAAAATATCTTTTACACTTGCATCTCCCCTTAATTATTTACCTCTTTGTCTGTTGAACAGAACATGATCAGTGTAGCCTGATAAGCATTTATACAGATCACAGTTGCTCAGAGTAATTATAGGCTGATCAATTTAATGTTAAACATTAAATCCAGTAACTTATATTTTGACTTGCAGATAGTCAATCAGCGTGAGGCAGCCAGTAGCAACATCTTCAGGCAGAAGGAGTTTAATCTTCAATCACTTGGTATAGGTGGCCTAAGTGCAGAGTTTGCAGATATATTTCGAAGAGCCTTTGCTTCGCGTGTTTTCCCTCCCCATGTGACAAATAAGTAATATTTTCAATTTGTCATTTATGCATTAATTCTTCTAGTCTGTTTTATCTCCATAATATGCTCTTACCTGGAAATTTCTTCATCTTCTAGATTGGGGATTAAGCATGTGAAGGGTATGCTGCTTTATGGGCCTCCTGGTACTGGCAAAACACTTATGGCTCGTCAAATTGGAAAAATGTTGAATGGAAGGGAACCAAAGGTTTGTGTATGGTTTATTTTATTTATATATCTTTCAGTCTTTCACCAAATGATAAAACTTATAGCTTTATGAGGCTAACACCTTATCATTTTCCATCTTTAGAATTAAGAGTTTTTTTTTTTTTTTTTTTAAAGTAAGAACCAAAGAAAGTTTTAATAAATGTTTCTTGTCAGTAACAATATAGTAATATTAACTATAAATACAAATGATTTTGATAATATTTTTAGACCTTGATGAAATTATAACTAGTGTTTTCTCAAGGCTCATAAGTTTGTATTCCTATTTACATGGCCTGCTAATCGTATTAAAAAATTTAGTGTTGTCATTTTTTACTTTGCTATGAGCAAAGAATTGATTTGCTCTGTACATTTTGTTTATTGTAATTCCATAATTTCATTGACCTAAAGACTTTGAGTTCATCTTTTAAAACTGGTGTATGAAGTTTCAAAACAAGCATCTAATGCACGAAATTGAGTAGAATGAAACTTTTTAACTATCTCTAGGTTGGTAGTGTTGCAGTTGAATTGGTTTAGTAATTCAGAAAACAAATATCAAAAAACAAATATCAAATGTTTAAGATTATTTCTAGTCCTGTTTGAGCATAGACCATGAGTTCACTTACTATTTGACTGACATTGAACTTTATTCCGTAGACATACAAATTTATCCTGAAATGATGACCATGATGAATCGCACTCTTTTTCTTTAATTTGTCAAGCAGAAATGCTTCTCAGGCACATGATTGACACAAAATCTCATGAAGATATATCTTATATGAGAAGGCAGTCAGCGTCATCTCTATTTTATTTCCTTGCAACATAAATCCTAGGGCACATCCACCCATCCACTTTTGGTTATGTCATGGTTTAAATATCAATAGTCACTAGGTCTTTTGGTGTGCTCAACTTTCATTTGAGCATATGCTCACTTGCTAGTGCATACTTTTTGTTTTGATGCTGGAACATTGTTTTCGGTTTCCAAAGCTAACTAAACATGTCTGAATTCTTTCTATTATAGCAACAAATTATTATTAGTATTCTATGCTGTTTTAATTACTTAATGTTCATCATTGTGAAGATGAAGTAATTTTTTATCAATAAAATTTCTATTACTTATAAAAGCAAATAAATTATAAGTATTCTATGCTTCACATTCAATAAGATGGTGAAAATCTATTCTTGCAGTTGATGGACCATCTTTTTTATTTTTTACCCTTTTTGTGACAAATTGTTATAGATTGTTAACGGCCCTGAAGTTTTGAGCAAATATGTTGGTGAAACTGAAAAAAATGTTAGGGATCTATTTGCTGATGCTGAGAATGATCAAAGAACTCGAGGTAAGGGAGATATAGCAGGTGCTTTTCTAGGTTGGTCTCTTGGTGATCACTAATGCCATCATGTTCTTTTCCTTTTCAGGGGACCAAAGTGATCTGCATGTCATAATTTTTGATGAAATTGATGCTATTTGTAAGGTACATGATTCTTCAAATATTTGTTAACTTTTTTTTTTTTTTTTTCCTGCCAGTAGATTGATAGTGACATCAATTTGTTGCTTTTGATATATATATATATATATATATATATATATATATGCATGTATGTTTAGTTAGTTGGTTAGTTAATTAGCATTTACCTCTGACTGAATCTATTGTTCTTGAATGTCCTGGAGTGTCATTTATTTGAATATCTAAGGTGTGCAGAATCTATAGATTAACTTCCTTATGCAGTTAGAAATGCTTTGTATAGTTTCATAACTCTTTATGTTGTCTTAATGAACAATAAGGACCATTCCAAGAATTGGGACCCTGAGTCAAAGAATCATCCTAAGTGACATAGTGCTAAGAGTTGTAGATGAGTAGGCCATTGGACATAAAATATATTTATATATGTGTATGTATATATTAACTTGAATCCTAGTTCCCTTCTTGACCTCTAAGCGAACATGCTATTATTAGTATGATTTTAAAAGCTACAGCACAAGAACACATTGGTAACACCTACATGGTTAGATTTCCACCTGAGGTCTGCATTGTTTAATATGTCAAAGAAACAATGTCAATTTTTAGATTTAAGGTTGTCTGGTTATGTAATCCAAGTTTTTTAGCAAATGGAAAGAGCTCAATGCATGTTCTCATTTTGCATTTGCAGTCAAGAGGTTCAACTAGAGATGGTACAGGAGTTCATGACAGTATTGTGAACCAGCTTCTTACAAAGGTTAGTTATAGGTTCAATTGCTTTTACAATCTTGCAAATCAGAGTGTTTCTCTGCTAATAACTAAAAGACTAGTTACTTTTCAGATTGATGGTGTGGAGTCTTTAAATAATGTCTTGCTTATTGGAATGACCAACAGAAAAGATTTACTTGATGAAGCCCTTTTAAGGTCTGTTTCTCTCCCTCTTCTGTGTTGCATAACTGTCCATGCAACCTTAAATTGTTTTATGTCATGAAAAGCATGGATAGCAACTCCTAGTTAACATTGATGTACATAGGTTGTAGCAACTACTAGTCAACATTGGACTCTAAATCAAAGTCCAATAAATTTTATTCATTTATTCCTGCCAATGAGCTCTAGTTCAAACTGCACTTCCTCGTAAAACGCGAGGTGGAGGTTGAGATCATGGGTTCAAAACCTGTTGGGTGCATGTGTAATTACCAATAAAATTCATTTATTAATTTGTTTATTCTTGATTTATAGACCAGGACGCTTGGAGGTTCAAATTGAGATAAGCCTTCCTGATGAGAATGGTCGCTTACAGATTCTTCAAATTCATACAAACAAGATGAAAGAGAGCTCTTTTCTTGCTCCTGATGTGAACCTTCAAGAGCTTGGTATGTCCATTAGTGAGATATGCTTATATCTACTTATTCATCTATTACAAGGCTGAAGTGACTGTTAAATGGGGACACGATTATATCTAAATTATAGTTGCCGCCAGGTTTTGATTGGAGTTGTGTGTGTCTATATATATATATATATATATATTAAATTTATAATATATTGAGAACATAATCTATACTAAAACATTCTTTAGGCTGGCTTGGATAGTCAAACTCATGAAAAGGTATTGCAGTTGTATGGATCTTAGAAAATTAAAGTACCAAATGATTTATAATTCAATTTAATCTAATATCTCCCTTACACCTAGCCCCAAAAAACCACACCCTTAATGATTTTCTATGTTACAACCAACTGTTAAGTGGTGAAACTTAAGGATATGATATTTATTATTATTATTATTTTTTTTTTTGGGGGGGGGGGGGGGTGCTGTTTAATGTGTCCAAAATTGATCACTTTGAAAAAGTTGCAGTGATTCTTAAATTGTTTCTTACTTTATTATACAAATGCTTTTGACCATGTGTTGAACGTTTAAATTGTTGCAATGTTTTGGACTCTAGGAATGATAAATGAAGGTCTTGGTTGATTCAGTTATCTATTTTTGTGAGTGCAGCCGCTCGTACGAAAAACTATAGTGGTGCCGAACTTGAAGGTGTTGTCAAAAGTGCAGTATCTTATGCTTTGAATAGACAACTAAGTCTTGATGATCTCACCAAGCCAGTGGATGAAGAGAGTATAAAAGTTACCATGGATGATTTTTTGAATGCACTCCACGAAATAATTCCTGCATTTGGAGCCTCCACTGATGACCTTGAGCGGTGCAGGTATAGTTTTGAGCAATTTGAAAATGCTTTTAGCTTTCAGATTTTATTTATTTATTTATTTTTAACTCACATCACATTGTCATGCTCAAGATAAGTCTTCCTTTTGAGATTTTAATAATTTTGACTTAAATCCCTTTGTTGTGGAATAGTTTATGTTGCATTGCTGGCATATATGACTAATTTGTTAACTATGTGAGAAATTTGGGATAATGATATTGTTGGCTGTCCAAAAAATTGGGTAACAAATGGTACTCTGTTTCTGCTGGAAGCTTGATTCTATTTACTAACGTGATTTGTAGACTGAATGGCATGATGGACTGCGGTGATCGAAATAAGCACATTTATCAAAGAGCTATGCTACTTGTGGAACAAGTTAAAGTGAGTAAAGGAAGTCCGCTTGTTACTTGTCTTCTGGAAGGTCCGAGTGGCAGGTATGCATGGTTTCTCTATTTTAATTGACTTTGTTAATTGCATCTTTTTTGAATCTTACCCTTTTTGGACAGTGGTAAAACCGCACTAGCAGCTACTGTTGGCATTAACAGTGATTTTCCATATGTCAAGATAGTAAGCTCCCTGCCCTATATTTTGGATATTCTATCTTGTTACTGTCCCTTCCATTTATACCTATTTCTAATTTTTGCCATTTTTTGGGTAGGTCTCAGCAGAATCAATGATTGGTCTTCACGAAAGCACTAAGTGTGCACAGATTGTCAAGGTTTGTCAAATGCAAAGGCCCGTTTGGAAGCAGTTTTTAAATTATAGTTTCTAGTATTTAAGTATTGAAAACTGTGGGGTCCAAAAAAAAAAATGTTTGGTTACTTTGGTAACAATATTTTGCAAGGAGTTTTTAATCAGTCTTCACTTTAGAGGATTTAAGTGCTGAATTTTGAGAACACCTCGGGCAGTTTTCAGTTTTGAGCAACAGTTTTCAAAGTTAGTATTATTAAGATATTAAATTTTTTTTTCTTACGTATTCCTCTCTTTCTGTCTGATCTCTCCCTCTCAACCCGATTTCTCTCTCCTCTGTTTCTGTCTGTCTCTGTCTCTGTCTCTCTCTCTCACACACGCGCACACACACACCGTAGAACTCTCAGTGATGGCAGTGGAGCACCATCCCAAGCGTTGCCGTGGCGTCAGATCTGGGTATCCAAATCTGACCACTGCCTCTCTCTGTTTGTCTCTCTTGCTCCTCCCTCTCTCTGTTTGTCTCTCTTGTTCCTCCCTCTGTGTGTTTGCATTGGATCTCAGTTGAGAACTGAGACTGGGTTGTGATAAATTTTTATTAGATGAATATTAATACCAATTTTTGAGTGAAAAATCTCATGCCAAACAGACCAATTTTTGTTTTGGTTGAGAAAGCATGTATTGAAACACAATTTTGCAAAACCCTTTGAAAACTGAAAATTGAAAACTGGTTTCACTTACCAAACAGGCCCTAAGACTTTGACCATTCTTGGTTGCATTTTAAAAGATTTTTTTTCCTCCTTTATGGGATAGAACCAGTTCCTAGTCTAAATTGAGATTTGATGTATCTAAGACAAGTTTATACTGTACTTGCAGAGTTATCAATTATTTATTGTCTATTTACACTAGAAAGATATATACTTTTTAATGTTTTTCTTTTGTTTACGTGATTTGGAGGAAATTTTGAAGCCTTATTTATAATGATATTCTTTAATAGGTGTTTGAGGATGCATACAAGTCACCACTGAGCATCATCATCCTTGATGACATTGAAAGGTAAATCCACTGATGTGAATTGAATGAAGCTGTACTACTTTTCTCCAGAACAACCCCCCACCCCTCTCCCGGTGCACGTTTTTCATCTATTAATGTTAATGAACAAGTGCCTTAGATGATTTTACTGTAATTGTTGATGCAGGTTATTGGAGTATGTTGCCATTGGGCCTCGTTTTTCAAATATAATCTCTCAGACACTATTGGTCCTACTCAAGCGGCTTCCTCCAAAGGTTTTTCATTGTTCTTTGTCTTTATTGGCTGGACTGGTCTTATAATTTCCTATTATATTATTATCAGTGAATTTCATGAAGAATAATTCTTTATTCAAATTGTATAATTGTAAGGGGTGGATTTTTTTTTATAGGAAAAGTTAATGGATGCTCTAAAGGCATTGGTTTAGGAAACATTTATAGATACTTTTAATGGGAAAAGAAAAAGTACTTAATTTTTTGGACAACTTTTTATATTTTCCATAAAAGTGGTATCAAAATTTTCCTAAATTGGTCCATTAACAAATGTCCTAAGGACACCTGTTAACTAGACCCTTCGTTTATATTTGAATTGAGTGTAATTCATAGGATTCTATTCACCTTTTCAAGATATGTCAGGTATGATAAGATACACTAAATCTGGAAGTGAATATTGATAAATTGATGGGCAAATAAATGACATAAGATGTTCTGCATTGGGTGGTTCACCATCTGTTGAGGTAAATATTTGATATAGCAGCACTTATGAAATAAAACTTTTCACTTGGAAATTTTTTCTACTTGAATAAACTTCCCAAAAGACTACTTTCACTGAAAATCTCCAATTTTTGAACAGGGAGAAATAACTTTCAACCAATTGAGTCCTTGATGTTTTTTTACCAATTCACAATCCTGTAACCACCCTCCTTCCCTGTGATGTAAATGCTGTACTTTTTTGGGTCACATCATATATTTCTCTACCTGTCATTTGTACCACAATCTTAAAATCATGTAATGCCCTGTGCTGGAGTGTGTGAGCTATCCAAAATAATTAAATAATGTGATTTCTTATGCAAAATTTTTCAATGAGCACGACACAATGACAGCAATATAGGTACATGTTAAAATGCTTCTATTCTGGTCAGTGAAATTCTCTGCATGATGTAACTGTTTTCCTTTTCTTTTTCTTTTTTTAATAGATTGAAAGAATTAGTAGAAGTTTAGTATTCCCTCTATACCAATTTGAATGTCTATGACCTATCAAAATTCAAAACAAAAAACCAATTTGAATGTCTAAGTTTGACATGTCACATATTTAATGAGGAAGAAAGAGCATGCCACTCTAGCCAAAATGCCAAAAGTATTGATTGTTTTTTGAATTAGTAAGGGGTAATATGGGAAGGTTTAGGTATAAATGCTTGGTTTTTTATTTCTTTTTTTATTAAGTGTGCACTCATTTTGGGACATTAAGGAAAACAAGACACTCAACATCTCATGGAGGGAGTATGTAATTTCTTTTGGAAAAAATGGTGGCTTTATCTCAAGTTAAATATTTAAACTTGGTAAGATGTGAGGCTGATGAGCTCTATCTCAACTGACACCTCCTCCCCTCATAAGAGCAAGTAAGGTGATTAATCCTGTACTCGGGCAGCTTAATCTACTGGGCACCTACGCCTCACAAAGTAGAGGTCACTAGTTCGAATCACCTATTTCCCCCTCCCCTTTAGGGAAAAAAACATATCAGAAAAATTTTGCAAAATTGAAATGAAGGTTAATATTATTATTATTTTTACACCTCAGGTTCAAAATATTTTGGTTGATGTATCATGTATGATTTGGATCATAGGCAGTATGGAAATTCCCTCTCTATGACCAACTGTAGTGCATGTGTTATGCATGTTGGTAGTTACAAAACCTATAGAACTAGATATAAATTGTTCACAAAGATGTCAATGGTTTCAAAGTGGTAGCAATTGTGAAATCCACTTTTAAAATTGTTATATTTTCTTTCTGAACTATGGTCATGCTATCTTTCCAGTGACATATTGAATATGTAGTCTCCACTCTTCAAACCCCTCTTAGACACATACAACATCGCTGAGTCTTACCCAGCATGAATGAGGAAAAAAAAAACACTGAATTCATTGTAGATTACAAATTTTGAAAGCGTAGCTAAGATCTGGGATCTCCTCCCCCATAACAGAGTGAAAGGATGAGCACGGGTTCTATCCCTTATATACTCTTTTTTTGGGAGCTACATATATGCATAAAATCATAATGCTATTTGATGTACTGGCGGAAGTTGGTCTGGTCTATTGTTTGGGATTATTCAGCTCCATATTGTCACCATCACTGGCAGTACAAAGAGCATTCATCGACAGCCTTATGTGTGATATTTTCTGATATCTTTGGGACATGGTTTTCCTTTAGTAGTTATGTGATATCTGACTTGATGAATGGTAATTTTCTAACCTTCCTGAAGATCTCATTACTAGTTCATTTTGTGTGCTTTGTTGTCAGGGGAAAAAACTTATGGTCATAGGGACAACAAGTGAAGTGGGCTTCTTAGATTCTATTGGTTTTTGTGATAATTTCTCTGTCACTTACAATGTTCCTACGTTGAAGACAAATGATGCAAAGAAGGTAAAATATTTTTGTTGTGGTCTGTACTTCTGTTCTTGTCTCAGAAATATGGGTAGTTGTGGTATTCTTGTTTTTCTGGTTAGCATCAATTTCCATCAATGCTAGTAAATTAAACAAAAGGAGCTAAAGAATAGTGTCATGTGGTTTATGTAATTGCTTTAAGAGCCTGACATTTACTGATTTTTGTCTAGTAGTTGTGCACTTGCTAAATTGGACACGAGGATGGATGGTGTGGTAATAGTACACTTCTTAGGCTGAAATGGTCAAATTACCCTTTGTATATTCCGGCCTATATGTTTTAAAGTATTAAATATAATTTAGGAAATGCTGCATGGATTATCATGAATGCAGGGCTGGAATTGAAAATTTTGCATATCATATTTTAAACTTTTAAGTGGGAATAATTTAGCCTTCTTTTCTTTTCTTTTTTATTTTAGAAATATTATTGGCTGGGGTCGGCAGTAATGCTGAAATGCATATGCATTGTGCAAGGAAAATGGAGTATATGATTCACCCCCAAAAATAAAAATGGAGTATATGCCTAATGATACATTTAAAAATGGTGCTGATGAGTTGTTTTATGGTTTAACTATGATAAGGCAGTCTGTGTCCATTAATAAATGGGTGTGTTTATTTCACTTTCATTGTGGTAGTGAAAGAAAGCTGCCATTTAGGGAATGTTTGTAAATTGACTCAGAAATTGTGGAGTCTGTATGTAAGGCTTTTACAATTGGAGGTTGGTAAGAATTGATTCATGATTTACAATGCTGGGAAAGTAGGGAGTTACTTCCAGTAAAAATTCCGATAATTTCTCTGCTAAACAGATGTTTGGACTGATCAAGTGGTTTGTGGATGTCATTGTTTCGATTCCTTCCTTGCTTGGTAGTCTTTTGGAGTCTGGATGAATGTTAAGACCCTCAAGTTCATTTCATTACATATATTTCATGAATGCTGAAAGGAAATTTATATTATAACAAACATTTAGCTTCAAAGTTCAATGTATTTTAATCTACTCTTTTTCATCTCAGGTGCTAGAACAGCTGAATGTTTTTGCTAAAGAAGACATCGATACAGCTGCAGAGTCCCTGAATGATGTAAGCTTATACTTGATCAGTCTTTTGTAATATTCCTTGGGTCATTTTAATTTATATTTTTGCAACACACGTCTCTCATAAACTCTGCCTTTACCAATCAAAGAATGGATTAAGAGAGACAAAAAAGAAAATTTTCCCATCTCATGAAATCATAATACTTTCCCTGGAAACTTTACAGTAACTAGTTTAATCCATCATTTGTGCTTGTACTTGTTTACATGAAGTTGACTTGTGTAAGTCCTGATAGAACCATACTAACTGAAGAGTAAATATTCTGAACCTTGGATATTGTCAACTGTCTTTTCTTTTGCATGGTTTGTTACTGAAGAAATTAGTAGTATGGAAAGGAACTTATTATTATGATCACTCACTTCTTGCTTCTTACTTCTGTTCAATTTCTCCTCATAGATGCCTATCAAGAAGCTCTATATGTTGATTGAGATGGCAGCCCAGGGTGAACATGGTGGAGATTCTGAGGCAATATACGCTGGCAAAGAGAAGATTAAGATCTCTCACTTTTATGATTGCCTTCAAGATATTGTCCGATACTAGTTTCTTCACAATTAGTTCCGTACAGATACTACGAAGCAGAAAATCGTTCTCTCTTATTGTTTCTATGTGGTGATATTTTGTATTGTTTTCTTCTTGTGAGTTGTGGTTTTCTCTAGCTTTTAGGCCTTGAAAACAGAATTTTGTAAATTTCTGCAATGTATGAGAATTGAGAACAGAGAGGACGATTTGAGAAACTATTGTTTATTTTGTAGAATTTCCATATTTTCAGTGATTGCCTTTTCTTTATACTCGTGGTCCAATCAAATCTCTAATATATTGCCTCTCTCACTCTTGCTCTAATAATTTCCATCGGTCACTGAAGGAGAAAAAGAGGTGGCTTCATGGTCATGGTTAGAAATCCATCCAATGCTAGTAGTCACAGCCGATTTGTTTCCAGCTAAAATCATACCTCGTGAGGTTAAATATGAAATCTAAACAAGCACCCACATTCCTGTGAGAAGGCCCTCGTAAGACATTTGTGTCCACTGCTATTATTTATGATTTTAGAGGTGACTTTCAGTTGGTTCAATTGACAAACTTTGTTATCATTATATTAGGATATAAATATGCCAAAAGTCTTGTAATTCAATTGTTATATTCTATTGCTTCCAACAAAAATGTTTTGAGGTTCAAAGTTTTCTTCTCCTTCACTATTGAATTATACATATCAACAATAATTTTTATCAAAAAATATATATATCAATAATAATAATAAAAGATTTCCTATGATTTTCCACTGTTGAATTAATGAACTAAATATATGTATTGAAAATAATGATCATAACAATAAAGAATCACCCTATAATTTCGGCCATCTCTATTTTAAAGGTCTGTAATTTTGGAGAAATTATATAGTCCTTTGGTGGACCACGTCACTTGTCAACCATTCTACTAAAAAACTTCAACTTGTTTAAAATTGCTGAATCAGTAATTAGTTTCTATTAAAAAAAATTTATAACTCAGCAATTTTAAACAAGTAGGAGTCTTTTAGTGGAATAGTGGATCACAACACTTGTCTACCATGAGGACCCTATAATTTCTCATAATTTTGGGGTTAAGATGCTTTGTATTCTTAACTCAGGAATCTAATATGTCTTTTGGTATACTAAATATAATCTATGGAAATGTGATGTCTTGAAATGTAAATATGTGCTTTAATTAGGAATCTTATTAGATTCTTTGGAAAAGTGAAATCCCCATATTTGGTTTATTCTCAAGAATTTTATAAAAAATATTTATTTTTCTAAAAATATCCTTTGGTTTATATAATGTCCAGTATATTACCCATCACTTTATGTTTTTTTTTTTAAATTACAAATACATAATATGAAAATATATGAATCGTGAATTAAGTGAAATATCTTAAAATAAAAGCCTAATGTTAAAACATAATAATAAATATAATTATTAAAAAAAAATTTAATAAAAGACAATTTCAAATAAGAGATAAATTGATGGAGAAGAAATATTGATGTGTCAAGTCAACTAGGTCTCCATATATAAGGGAGGATATTCATATCCAACTAAAGGATAACTTCGAAATTAGAGGTAAATGAATTACACAAGATTAAATTCCTAAAATCATGGCTGTACGGCACCGAGGTACCCAGACCCAAATAGGTAGTGGACCCCGACTCATCAACGGGACCCACAACATATGTGCAGCGAAGGGCGCTTTAGGCCCATTAAGGTTTAACGCCTTGAATGGCCCATAGGCCCAACTCACCTATCTGAAGCCAACCCCCGGGCCGATCGAAGCCTCCCGATCAAGAAAAAATGCTCTCAGATTAACGTCTCTTTTATGTCCGGCAGTGCCTTGGGGAATATCGTGGCCGAGCACATCTACTAAAGCAGAAACCATTTCCAAGGTCACTCCCACCTAACACCACTTACAATAAACAGCATTGGACCTCCTATTACACTAACCACAGGAGTAATCATAACTTGTCCACTAATTTTGGGCTATAAATATGAGAACTAAAGGAGTGAAACGGGTTGGAAAATGGAGAGAAGAAACTTAGGGTAAATGGAGTAAGGGAGCAATAATAGAGCAATAGTCGTGAGAGTAGAGAAAGTCCAGGAAAAAATGGTGTCACTAGGTCTTGGTGTTAGGAGCCATCCAAAGTAGGAAACCCAAAGCCCACACTACAAATAAGTTGTGAGCCCAAATAAGTGACAGCCTGTTAACTTCATTTTGGGTACGTACGATGGCGTAATTCAATCTCCAATAGTAATACAAATAGTGAGCACTTCAAGCCCTAAGAGGTATGAGAGAACAACTCCAGTTTACATAATTACTATATCCTTTGGTGATATTACTTACTTGGGCATTGAAGAATTCCACTGTTGTCGCTTCAAATCTTTTATGCAATTGACACGCGATATTCATTGTGGCATGTAATTGAAAATTTTTTTTTTTTTTTTTTTTTTTCCTACCATCTATCCACTTCTCAATATAAGGGGTTAGGTTACTCACCACATGGCATAATTTGTCAAATCACACATGGCGTGGCTACATGTTTATATTGTCTCTAATATTATAAGTGAGTTTATGCCAATTATATGCTCTTTTATATATATATATATATATATATATATATATATATATATATGTGTGTGTGTGTATATTTTTAAAAACAATGTAATCATGCTTTGAGAGAATAAATAAGAACTTATACTTGCATAATGTTTGAAGAAAACAAGGCTTTTGACTTCTTGGTACTGAGACCTATTCTAAGAAACCAAAAAAATCTTGTATGAGCATGCTAAGATTGTGATAGTTGTGGTGGGCCTTTTTGTATTCTGGATTGGGTTGTTTCCTGCCATGCTCTGGCCCAATAGTTTTGGGGTAGGAGAGTCGGGACTGGCTTAATTGAAACTCACCTCAAGCCAGCTTGTGCACAAGTTAGGACCCCTTTGCAGAGACCTTGGTCATGTGCCTTCGGCAGGGGATGCTGTCACAAAAATGTTATAGCAAGAGACACATAATAGAACAAGATAACAAGAAAGACATTCTAACTAAAGTGCTTACTTCCAGCCAAAGATAATATTAAAAGGTTTTTTTTTTTTTTTTTTTTTTTTTTTTTTTTTTTTTTTTTTTTTTTTTTTTTCGCAATAAGAAAACTCAATGGTATAAGTATGGCAGAAATAAATTAGCAATAATGAAACGAATAGTGTTAATGCTTAAACAATCATGATAAAAGAGGAGAAGGGGATTGGTCTGCTAGACTTAGCTCCTTAGCAGATTTAAGTCCAAGAAGGGAACCAATCTCCAATGTGGGTAATCTCACAGGGAAATCCTGCCATAGAAATTACCCACTTTGAAAGAACGGACCTAAGTGGCTTATTCTCGAATCTCTTGGCTGACTAGAGAGTAGGCTGTTGAGAGGGAAAGAAGGGAGAAGCCTATTGGTGCATGCCTTATCACACTTTTGTTTTCTCACTTCACTTCCCAGTCTTTTGTTTTTCTTTCTTTCCTTACTTATCCTCTCTATTTTTCTTTCTGCTTTCTATTTCTTTCTATGTTTTCATTCTTCCCTCTTGTTTTTCCTCTCGTCTTTCTTGTTGTTCATTGTGCACAGCTAAGGCCTTTTTATACTGCCTACCGTGATTAGGTTTACCATTTACCCCTTAACTACCTTTGGCCCGTTGCGGGTGTCCTTCCTAGGCCACCCACTGGTCTGCTGGCTGCTTAGCCACCACTACTACTCTGTGCTGACTGTGCCATGTTCCATTCCCAAACAAAAGGAGTTTTGTTTTATTTCATTGCTCTCCGTGGCATTCTCATCCGGATAAGGGTTGGGTATTCTCTCTTACTAACTCCTACAGCATGCACCTAGTGATTCCAGCTCATCTTTCCTTCTTTTGGGTGGTATGTCATCCCAGCAGGACATTTTCCCCAAAAGAGCTTGAGCAAGAATCCCAGAATAGACTTCCCCTTTCTCCCCACCGCCAAATCATACCCTTTCTTACCTCTGACCCATGGCCCACCGCACCTGTATTGGCTGGGTATAAGTGGGTGGTGCCTGAGCCTTGTGCGTGCTCCATTCCCATGTGAGTTCATGGATTATCTGCTGTTTATGCGTTTGTCGTTGCCTGTGGGTTTTTTTTTTTTGTCTCACTGCGTGTTTCTACTACTTATTTTTAACCCTTTGTGGCGTGGATGAGTCTGGGTCTTCATTCTTTGCATCTCGTTTCTTCTCTGGGCTGGGTCTTACTTGGGCATAGACCCTTTCTTCCTCAATTCCGCCCCTGTTTCCTTTTACTGCTGGTTTGTGGGTCAACTAATATTTTTTCCACGCCACTGTATTGTTTCTGCCATGCATCGCTTAACTGTGCTTGTTGGGTCTCCTCTGGGCCTGCCATGTATTTATTTTTTCCCTTACTTAGTTCATGTTGCCCAATACTTTTGCTGGGTTAGTTTTCATATCATCTTGGGCTTCCTTGGCCCATTTCATTTTTCTGGGCATCCTCGGCCTGCTTCATTCCTTTGGGCATCCATGGGCTTTTTGCTAAATCTTTCAAGCTTCCCCGGCCCAATTACCATATCCTTTACTTTTGAAGTTTGTTGGCCTTTGCACCAAACCCTTTTACTAATTCCTTTCTTTGGGCTCCTCCGGCCCATCCTTGCTTGCTTTCTACTTCTTACAATTCTCATGAGCTTACTACTTCCTTCCTTGGGGCTCCCTCGGGCCCATTTGCTTACTTTGGGGCCTTTTTACTATTTTGTGGGCCCGTATACCATCGTTCCTGCCATTCTGGTCTAATGGTTTTTTCTTACTTTGCTAATTCTTCTTTCTTTACCCTTTGTTATATTGTTGGGCTTCTTCTTGCCATTGGCCTTTTTCTTTTTCTTTTTTTGTCAAAATGGGCCTCAACAATAGTCTCACTGAGTAACTCGAGAAAAAAAGTAAAGAAATATTGTCCATGGAAAAGATAAGAGAGAAATTGCAGTTCTTTCCTAAATTTAGAAGGGTGATCTTTCTATCTATGTAGTTTGTTCCATCAATAAAGACAAACAGTAAAGAAATTGTATTCATGATTAGTGTAATAGTATTTGATGGAAACTCATACACTCTATCATGCATGAAGTCCCAATCAAAATCTAGTTTAACCACTAAACAACCTGTACAACTCTTCTTTTTAATTAATCCACAAACCAAGCCCTGGGCCATTATAATATTGTCACTGACGGACTGACCTGCTTGTCTGGAACAAAAATCTCACCTGATTTGTGATTTGGGTGGATAAATTTGTCTAAAAAAGGATGAAGACACTTTGTGACTTGTGAGAATCTTATACATTGTACTACACAAATTGATGGGATTAAATGGGGGTGATATAAGTGTTGCCAAAAAGCTTACGATACATGGCCTGACCATAACTGTTAAGACCCATGGGTAGTTCACTAGTTTGGTGAATTAGGTCATGGGTTGATTTTTCTGCCTACGCACTAGAGACTGCATGCCTAGCCACAAGGATACCTAAGTGGTTGTGTCAAGTAATGCATTATAAATATATGCTAGTTATTATGCTGATGTATAGCTTAATCAAGAATTAACTTAAATAAAAAATTTCAATAATATAATTGAAGTTTTTTAACTTGAAAAGGAGATTTTAACTCTTAGGATAATAATACAGCACAAAACAAAAAGGCATACGGTAAGAATTGCCAAAAGTTTAAAGGTAATTTGGCACCCAAAAACAAAGAAGAAGAAGAAAATATTGATATGATGGTTATTTTTTCTTATAAAATGGCATGACAATCACATAAGGTTCATAATAGCTAAAAAAAATTGAAAACAAATATATATATATATATATATATATATATAATTATATATATAGGGATAATTACAACTTACCCACCTGTGGTTTGGCCGAAATTTAAGTTGCCTACTCGTGGTTTGAAATTTGGAACTTTACCCACCTGAGGTTAGCTCAGTTAGGGTTCTGTTATCCACCTCTGTTAAAAATGAGGCTAAATATGTATTTTTGCTCTCTTTTATGTCTCTCTCCTCTCAAAACATAAAAAAATATATATAAAAGAATAAGAAAAAACAATATCAGAAAGTGAATTTTTTGGTAAAAATTATGAACAAATATTACCACCGCCATAGAAGCTATTAGATTCATGGAATACATAAGAGTTTAAATGTTTAAAACACATGATGATTTGAATATATATTCTATATTTTTAGTCCACAAGTTCTTCTTTGGTGATTTATATTGGTTTGTTCTTTGTTGAGCAGATAACTGGGGAATAGTTGGGGAGGTCAGGCTGGTATCAGACATGCATTAGAGGAAAGCTGATATGGCTTGCTATTCTGACTATTTTATTGCTCTTCTAGGTCTCTCTTTCGTTTTCTCTCAGACTCTAAAATTGTGGACAATTGAAGGTGGGTATTTGGGTATGGTCCGTATGGAACTTTGGAAGTGTTATTGGAAGTTGTCACATGGTCCTAGCTTGGAATCCACGACAAGCCTGTAAAGCAACTTCATGATTCAAACTAAAATTTGAAAGCTAGTTCGCATATATATTGGATGATCAAAACCTGATATGTAAATGTTTGTTCATAATTTTTACCAAAAACTTCACTTTTTGATCTTGTTTTTCTTATTCTTTTATATTTTTTTTATGTTTTGAGAGGATAGAGACATAAAAGAAAGCAAAAATACATATTCAGCACCATTTTTAATAGAGGCGGGTAACAAAACCCTAACTGAGCTAATCTCAGGTGGGTAAGTTGTAATTAGCCCATATATATAACACTGTTGTAATACCATAGTTATGTACACCAATATGCATAAAAATTAGAAACACTAAAAACTGTTGGTTGTTAGTAAACAAAAAAAAAGAGAAATTATTCTATAAAAAAAAAAAAAAAATTGTAGCTAAATAGTAACTTGGTTTTTAGCATGAAGCATCATGGGTTAAGTGGCAACTGAGAACCCTAAATGGCCCAACCAATTGGGGCAAATTATTCTAAAAAATCTAACAAATAAATATGGGGAAAAAGCATTTTCCGATTACTTTCTCCCCCTTTATGTTTTGGGTAGTTCACAATTCCTTTCATTATCTTTAAAACCAAACAATGTCTTTCACTATGTTTCAAAAATGAGCAAATACCTTATACCCTTATTCTGTTACTCACACTTAAACGGAACAGAATCTTTTAAAACCTGAAATATTTCTTTGTACAAAGTCTAAAATACCCTCAACTAAATATAAAAATACCAAAAATACCCCCAAATGTAAAACCCGTGTAAACACAATGTGGATTAAACAATGCTAGGCTTGAATTTTCAATGAGGAGATATTTGTTCAAGAACTTGATTTCCCCTCCTATCTAAATCTAGAGCTGATTCGTGAGGGTTTATTGCTTTAAGATTGTGAGTTTTACATTGGTTGATTTGAATCTTTTTATCATTGTTGGAAATTTTGGTCAGACATTGATGGAATTCAAGTTTTGTTACTTTGATCCTTGTAAAATGAGCTTTAGGAAATTTTGTCTCTGCGAGAAATATAGAATATATATATATATCATGATCTCTGTCGAGGGTTCTTCTTACGTTTCTTGTACCTTAGACACGCGTCTTGATGTTATTGGACAATGCTTAGTCTAGGCTTTTTCTAAGAAGGAAGTTGGGCCTGGCGCTCTGCGGAATGGGCTCCAAAGTACCATTCTACCGCTGCCAGTTTATGCGCAAATGTTGAGTTCAAAGTCGAAAAGAAGATGATGCAAAGTGGTCTTATCCTCTGTTTTTGCCGCAAAAGGAACTTTTCTCCAGTTTCTGCCACAAGACTGACGTTTTTGCTGTGCAGTAAAACCTTCTGCTGTGCAATAAAACTTTCTATTGCACAGTAAAGCTTTCTGCTGTGCAGTAAAGTTTTTTGCACTTTTCTGCAACGTGAATGACTACTCTTCATTTTTTACTGCAAAAATACTTTTCTACTTCCTGCACATAAACAAATCTAAGACCCAAAGAAAATACCTGTCAAGCAAATGTTAGTTTACATGGGTTATTCTCAAATATATACATACATATATTCGTATATGTACTTATACGTATTCACATATACATATATAAAATATATTTTGTAGAACATAAGATACAAGGTATATGTATATATACTTATGGCAGGATAATGATTAGTTTGTGTCAAGAGTAAAACACGTAATAACAAAGAAACAAGAAAGCTTCAGCAGAAAAGGTTTAGCTAGTATAATAGCTAACACAGTAAATATAATAAAAATGTGCTACAACAAAATAACTAGTACGGTAAATAAAGATACCACAGCAAGACAACTGATGCAGCGAACATGATAAAAAACGTGCTACAGCAAAATGACTAAATACAGCAAATATAATTTTTAACGAGCGAAATCAAATATATTTACAATCGAAATCAAGTATTGAATCTTCCCTTAAAATATGTAAACCAAGAAGGAACCCAAACCCCAACTTGAACAACCTTGTCATAGGCTTTTGCCATCAAAGTTGTGCATTTTGGAAAATAGGCTTAAATGGCTACTAGCTATTACTTTTGGGGGACTTCAAAGAGTGGGTTTGCTAAAAGGGAGGGAAAAGATGGTCTATTGATGCATGACCCTATTTCTACCATGTTTTCTCTCTTCTTTTTACCACTTTCTTTCTCTTCGTTCTTTTTACTCTTAGTTTTTGACTACTATCTTGCCATGAGTTGTTTTTCTCCCTTGGGTCTTTTCCCTTTTGGATCCCCCTCTCCCTAGGTGCCTCTCCCCTTCTAAGTGCCTTCCTTAGGTGCTTACTACTCCCTTACCATGGGTTCCTCCCCTTAGGTACTTCCCCCTTTTCATCTATGGCTATCTCTTCCTTTTATAGTGAACTGATTCAATGAGATTTCTCATTTTTTCCCCTAGGGCTTCACCAACTATTTTTGGCTTGTTGTGGACATTCCTTTAGGACTGCCCACCAACCCATTGGTTGCCTGGCCACTACCTTTGCTCAGAATACGTTTGCTGCATCACTACTCATTTCATGACAAAATTCCCTTTTGTTTGCTCTTGCTGTATACCTCTACCTTTATGTTCAAATGGATAAGGATTGAGCTACCTCATCACCTACCTCTATGGTATGCATCAGATGGTCTCAGCCATTTACTACCTCTTTTGGGTAAGATACCATCCCAGCAGAGTATATTCCCAAAAGAAATCACGGTTGGAAACCAAATATAGACCCCTTTTCCCCCCACCACCAAACCACACCCTCTAAATCCCATTGACCATGGGCCCACCTTCCTTGTATTGGTTGGGTTGCTCCACTATTTTCTGTTTTTGTCTTCTTTCATTCCCACGCTGTTTCTGCCGTAGCAGATTAGCTTTGTTTCGTTCTGCTACGTGTTTGTGTCTTATTTCTTCATGTGTTTCCTGAGTTTGTCATTTCCTTTATTTTGGCTTTTCTTTTCTTCACGCAATTCCTGTTGCTGACACTTCCTGCTGTTCCTTGTTTCTTTTCATCGTGCTTTTTCATATTAGTTTTCACACCTATCCTTTTATACAAAAGGATTTGGGCTTTTTGTGGGCCAAATAATGTTGATTGGATTAAAAGGGGCTTGGGCCCAATTTGCCTTGATTTGTCGAAGCCATTCTGCTGAAGAATTATATTTTGCGGCAGATCTGTATTCTGCTACAGATTTGTATTTTGTTGCAGATCTACATTCTACTACAGATCACTTTCCCTTACACTTCTTTCTTTGGGCCTTTCTTGCTCTTTGGTCTTCTTGGTGGGCTTTTGGGCCTTGCTTTTCATTAGGCTTTCCTCTGTATGGGCTTTTGGGTACAAATTTGCAAAAATGGGCATCAACAATCTCTTTACTCTGCCTATTACGATTAGAAATATTTTTTCAAAAGCATTGCCATGATCTGTAATTTCATTATTTAGTTGAGTATTTTAAACTTTGCAAAAAAAATAATATTTCTAGTTTTGTTATATTAACCGAATGAGAGTATTTGCTCATGTCCAAAACATAGAGGAAACATTGCTTGAGTAGGAGAATTGTGAATTACACTAAACATAAAGGGAGAATTTTTTTTTTTTTTTTTTTTTTTTCACAATAAGAAATAAAAACACAATTATATAAGACACAAAACCAAGAAAATTTTGGAATTTGATGCAATTTCTAGTGAATCTCCACTTTGACTCAAATTCCACCAAATAATTTCATTCTTTTTGGAGCAACTCCACCTTAATCCAAACAAACATTCTTCGAACATGTTAATCATGGTTTCCACTAACGCCAAACTTGTATGTGCCTAAATCAAAATAAGTGCAAACTTATACCTTTTATTTTATTTTTTTTCTTCCATATTGCGGATTCATAGTAGAATAATCTATTTCCCACTCTAGTCACCTCAACCCAGCAAAGGAAAAACCTTGCACCCCTGTCCATCACCAATCCAACCACCTCTACTTTAAACCCACGAAGCCAAGTCAGAACAACAGAGAAATAGGGAGTAATAGCAGCAATTCAGAAGCTTGGCAAGATGATGAAGATATGAGTGATACACAAAATCTCAACAATGATGGCATCCTTACCAATACCATCTTTCGCAGGGGACCTGTCATTCAACTAGACAGTGTTTCCCTAGAAAGGAACAGAGCATTATGGAGGCAATGTTTGGTGGGATATCTTCTTGACAGAAGATGTTTCTCTGTAAGAAGAATGGAGTCCATTCTAAACTCTGCCTGGAGGCTTAGAGGTAGCATTCGAATAGTAGGTAGACAAGAGAGTTTCTACATCATCCACTTTGAATATCCAACAGACCAGGAATATATCCTCCGTGAGGGACCTTGGTCCATTGATGGTGCTTTGTTTGTAGTGGAGCAATGGACTCCCAATCTAACTCTAAACCGAATCCAGTTAACTTTCTTTACTACTTGGTTTCAAGTGCACAATCTACCATTGGAGTATCATGACACTGAATTGGCACATTTTATGGGTGATTTAATTGGAGAATATGTCTCTATGGATTGGAAGCCCACTTTCCCTCGAAACATCCGTTTTTTAAGATTGCAAGTGAGGATCAATCCATGGCTCCCTCTAGTCACTGGTTCATTCTAAAACGCGATGATGGCCAATACACATGGATAAAGTGTCATTATGAACGCATTTTCAAAATCTGCAAAAAGTGTGAGTTGATTGGGCATTCTCGTAGCCAATGTCACATGGAAATTGTGGACGTGGAAGAACTACTTAGAGATCAAGCATATCGAACACGATTTCGCTACCCTATTAAGTTTGCCCTTGATATCACAGAAGTCTTGTACACTGATGACATAAGAGCCTTCAGATGCCATCCTAGCAGAAGAACAACTCAAGTCAAATATGAAGCTGAGTCACAGCCTAGCCCAGCAAACCTCCCTAACAACCAACAACCTAGTGTTCCTCGATCTCCAAACAACCAACATCAAACCAATCGTCATCAACAACCCAGCAATCAGCCACTCCTAAACAACAACCAACCTTATCCAGGTGAAAACAGTAGGAACCATTCTCAAAGTCAGAGGACAACACCTAGGCACTCGAGTTTTAACAGGTTCATGGTAAGGGATTTAAGTGATCTGGAAGCTCATAATCCTCATAGCCCTACAAATGACAGCCTCTACGAAACAAATATCCTTGCTGATACTGATGATGAAAATGATCCTCCAAATGTTGCTTTTAATACTACTACCCAACTAACCTTAGATTAGACTAATAATAGACAAAACCAATCATGGGACCCTCCTGAAGGCTCAAGTATCAGACTAGTGGAAGTAGAAGAAGGCTTATGTGGGTTGACTAATGCAGAGCTGGTCTTCATGGATTGGGAGGCATCCTACTCCAGCTACCAAATGGCTATAGGCGAAGAGTTTTCAAGCTTTGATTTTGGGGTGTTTTTTGCAGATAGCCCTAAAGTCACCATGGCTGAGACTTTACCAGAAGAATCAAAATTTTCAAACTTTGAAATAGGAGAAAAGCAGTGGGACAACTTATGACAATGAATATTTACAAGTTATTGGGGGTACTCTCGCTAGAATGATTCCTAGGGAGGCTCAATATGAGAATACAAGCACGAACTATAATCTCACTTGCTAGCATGTAGACAACACTGTGGGAAACCTGGAGTTTAGCACACACACTTGGGAGATCAGTCCACAACTAGCAATATCAATCTTCCTTTCCCTTTGCTACAAAACTCAAAGCCCTACCTCCTTTCTAAATCACCTTCAAGGGCTAACACAAAGGTTCATGCAATTAAATGGTCTCTCTATGAGGCAACTAAATGATCCCAGGATTCATTTTGATGTTGCTCTGTCCAACCAGCATGCAAGCACAGAGGTCATGTTGTACGACCCCAATTTTTCCTTCAACAAGCTGCAATACCAACAGCCAAAAAAGCCTTCACCCGAACGGCAAAGATGTGATGAAGTACAAGGTATAAGCAGTCCATGCCGAAGAAGAATCGATCAGCATCAATGGATTCCTAGTACTGAAACTCAGAGGGAATTTTATAACCAAGCAGAAGCAATGTCTAATGTAATAGCATCTCTACAACACTCTGGCATTGAAAATAATGAGCTTATAATTAGAATCAAAATTCCAAACAATCCTAGTCAACATAGGGAACCAAACTTCAGTTGGAATAGACCACACTCTCAGCAACTACAAGCAAGTTTGATGTTATCACAAATTCTGCACCTTTTGTCCAACTTGGGGCTATCGAAGGCGACCCGTGAAAGGCCTCCGCAGCAACCATGAGGATTTTGGCATGGAACTGTAGGGGTCTAGGCAATCCCTCTACAGTTTATCTATGCTCAAATATTGTCCAAGCACAAAGACCATCCATTATGTTTTTGATGGAAACAAAGCAAAAGGAAGGTAAAGGCAAATACTAGACACATATATGATCTTTTGAGAATTTTGAAGAAGTGGGTAGGGTGGGTATGTCAGGGGGACTTCTATTATGTTGGTCAAATATTCACCTTGCTGTACTGGATGCATCAAAAAATATTATCCACACTAGAATAAAAATGCCAAATGTTGGTTTTGTCTATTACACTTTCATAGATGGTCATCCAACTACACATAAAAGGAAACATGTCTGGAATCACCTCTTATCTTTTCGCAGCATAGTAACAAGCCCTTGGGTATGGATTGGAGATTTTAACCAAGTCCTTAACCAAGAAGATAAATTTTCTGTTATGAATCAAGCATGCTTAGGTGCAACAGAATTATACAATTGTCTCCAAGAAGCAAGCATGATCCCTATGAATGCCACAGGAGTACAATACACATGGAAAAATAATAGGGAAGGTGAAGACTTTGTGTGTGAACGGCTTGATAGAGCTTTTGTTAACCTGGATTGGTTACACATTTATGAACATAGTAGTATGGAAGCTTGGCCAATATCAATTTCAGATCATGCCCCTTTAATTTTAGATACCCACAAAAAGCAAATCTTTCGAAAAAGACTCAAAGATTTGAAGCTATGTGGTTATTAAATCCAAGCTGCAAAAAACTCATTGAAGACACATGGCAGGAAAAAATATCAAGTTCAACTGCACATATATTGACAACAAAATTTAAGAGAGTGCAAAAGGTATGCAATGAATGGAATAAAAATGACTTGGGAAATATCCATAAACGTCTAGCAGAACTGAAAAACCAATTGACGTACTTGCAAAACCAGTATTACACCCCAGAGATAGCCAAACAAGAGAAAGAGAAACGGCAGGAACTACAACTTCTGTTGGATATGGAAGAAACCTTTTGGGCACAGAAAGCAAGAAAAGACTGGATACAAAAAGGGGATAGAAATACAAAATACTTTCATGCCTTAGTAAAGCAAAGGAGAATAAATAATCGTGTAGTCCGCATTAGATAGGACTCAAGGCAATGGTTGGAAGAAGATGAATCTATCAGAAAACATATTAGAGAACACTTCGAAAAGCTTTACCAAACGCTAGAAGAGGAGAGCAAGGAAGACATACTAAGGAAGCTGGACAATTACAATATTCCGAGGTTGTCCTTCCTTCATAGGCAAGATCTAGACAAAGACTTCACAGAAAAGGAAGTTAAGGATACAGTTTTCCAGTTGGGAGCCTGGAAAGCACCTGGAACAAATGGTATTCCTGCTTTGGTTCCCCAAAAGTGTTGGAACACCATGGGACCCACAATTACACACGCTACTCTTGGGTTTTTACGATCAAGCTTCATTCTCAAGGAACTCAATAATACTTTCATTACCTTGATCCCAAAGTGCCTAAGTCTAGAAATGGTTGGAGATTTTAGAACAATTAGCCTGTGTAACGTTGCCTACAGGGTAGCATCAAAAGTTCTAGCAAACAAATTAAAACCCATTATGGAAGACATCATCACTCCATACCAAAATGCTTTCATCAAAGGGCGTCTTATTTCAGACAACCTTATCATAGCTCATAAATTATTCCATACAATAAAAGCCAAGAAAAAAGGTCGAGCTCGATTTACAGCTATAAAAGTCGACTTGAGTAAAGTTTTCGACCGCCTGAGTTGGAACTTCTTGGAAGCTATTCTCCAAAAAATGGGATTCAGCCAACTATGGATAAACTCAATTATGCAATGTGTAAGTACAGTAACTTACAGCATCCTAATCAATGGTGCACCAACTGAAAACATCAAACCAACAAGAGGCATCAGACAAGGTGATCCGCTATCCACTTATCTCTTTATTCTTTGTGCTAATATCCTATCTTGTATGCTACTAGATATAGAGGATAAAGGACTCATACAGGGAATTGCTCTACAGAAAGGAGAAATGCCTATATCACATTTATTTTTTGCTAACGACATCCTCTTATTCATGAAACTAAACAAACAAACCCCGGAGCAATTAAAAGAAGTCTTGGAAAGCTTTTGTAAAATTTCTGGACAAAAAATAAATGATAGTAAATCCGTTATGACTGTCAGTCCAAACTGCAAATCTGAAGAAAGGGAAAACTTGCAACACAAGTTCAAGATTCAGATAAAAAACATGATTGGGAAATATTTGGGGATTCCCATTGACCCAAGTACCAAAATGAAAGACATAGGAAATCAAATCATCGACCGAATTCAAAGAATCTATAGAACTGGAAAGATAAGTTACTGTCCCAAGCAGGCAAACTCACTTTGATCAAATCAATCATGCAAGCTATGCCAATTTACACAATGTCTCTCCCAAAAGATACTTGCAATCGAATTGATAAAATAATGCGAGATTTTTGGTGGGGTGATAATATTGAAAAGAAAAAGATTCATACAATCGCTTGGGAAAATATTTGTCAAACAAGAAGCAATGGGGATCTTGGTATCAGGAAAACAAAGACTTTCAATAGAGCCTTAGTAGCAAAACAATTCTGGAGGATAGGGCAAAATCCGCAATCGTTACTAGCCAAAACCTTGAGAAGCAAATATTATCCCAAGACTAACCATATATGGGAAATAGATCAAGTCCCTAGAAACTCCAATAAGATGTGGAAAAACATATGGCAAACAAAGAATTCCTCACTAGCTCAAGCAAAGTGGCAAGTGGGGAGAGGGGACAGCATTGGACTGAGAGACTCCCTTTGGCACAAGCCAAGGAATGCAGACAGCTTAGATCATCTTCAACTACAGCATGGTATAGTTAAAGATCTTATGGATCCAACATCAGGGAATTGGAATAGAGAATTGATTAATATTTTTTACAATAGGCCTGAAGCAGAAGCTATCCTGAGCACGACCTTCTCCAAATTTGGAAACATTGATAAGGTAATCTGGCCCTTCTCTAGCAGAGGTGAATACCAAGTGAAACAGGACTAAAAAATGTTAACGGCCATAAATCAAGAAAATGCTAATCGTAATGATCATACAAGTAAAAAGTGCTGGCTTAATTTATGGAAACTAGGGATTCCTTTTAGGGTGTCTATATTCTTGTGGAAAATCCTCCACCGTGGGCTACCAACAAGAACTGAATTGTCCAAGAAGCAGATTATCACGGATGAGACTTGTGCAGTTTGTGGAGAACACCAGGAAACTCTAGATCACATGTTCATGTCATGTCACTTTGCTAGAGCTATATGGTATGGAGCTGCGCAAGGGCTAAGAACTCACTTGACTAACACAACAGATTTGGTTAACTGGATGAAGTCACAAATTGAAAAATGTAACATAAAAAATCATGGGGATATAGAGATATTGACTGAACAAGGGGCGATTCTTTGGACAATTTGGAAGACAAGAAATAGAGCCATTTTTTATAAACAAGAGCCAGACATCCATCAAGCTTCGCGTACAGTCCAAAGATTAAAGGGTGAATGGATGCAAGCAATGATATTCCAAGAGCAACACCACTACACCCCACCAGAGAAATGACATTACAGAAATTACTCAAACTGTAAGGAATGGCAGATTCTAATTATCATAGGAAACAAAAACCATTGTGGTAAAACAAATTGGGATGGAGGAGCCTTTGTGATTAAAAATCACTTAGGACAGTCCGTCAAGAAAGGATGTTTCTCATGGCATGTGAGGAATAAGAAGACTAGCAATCTTTTAACTATTTGCGAGGCGCTCTACTCTACTTGGAAGGAAGGATATAGAAAAGCCATCTTACTTGTTAGCTCAGAAAACTTAGCGGAAGAGCTGGAAACTATAAATACAAACAACAAGGAAGCAGAGATTCTCCTAGAAGACATCCGAATCCAAAAGAGAATGTTTCTAAGTCTACAAATCAAAGTTGCTCATGAACCTATATTCCAAGAAGCCCAGCAATTGGCGAAGATGGCAACCCAGTCCTTTGTGCACACTCTTTGGCACTAATTTTTTTCATTGTTACCAAAAAAAAAAAAAAAACCTTGAACTTTGGTACCAATTTATTAAAATTTAGAATTAGAATTTATACTCATGCCCAACTAATAAGAACCCCATGGGAAATTGAAGATTTGAATTCCTGAAGGGAAAGAGGAAAGAAAGTTCAGTGTTTCACAACAGAAATTGGGTCTAATGAAGTGTTTTGGCTAACTGCTGCTTTCTCGCAATTTAATAGTCTTAAAATAACATCAAATGGCAATTGCATTCTCAGTGATCTTCAGTCTTATGATGACTGTACACTGTATCATTGGCACACAATTTTTTTTTCTTTTTCCCATTTTAGCTTTGCATCAGGCTACCACAACCAAGCAAAGGGGATCCAATCTGGATATTGCCCTGTAATTCTAGTGTATTGCCTATTACCATCCACAATGAAGTAAATAAGTAATCCTTCCAAAAAAACTTCCAAGTAATTGGTCACAAAATCAGCTTCTAGTAACATCCTGTCAGTAACAATTAACATTCTATGTCTGAATCTCTGATGGAGTATTCTGTTGCTGGTGTTCTCTCTGTTCTACCTCTTCTTGTTGTTGCAATGGCTGCTGCTCTTGATGTTGTAGAGGCTGTTGTGGGTACAGCAGTTGCTGTTGTTGCTGCTGATAAGGTTGTTGCAGTGAAAGCTGCTGCTGCTGATTGTATTGTAACTGTTGTTGCTGAAGCTGTTGCAACTGCTGCTGCTGCTGAAAGGGATTTTGTTGCAGTTGATGGTAATGTTGTTGCAGTTGCTGCTGATACTGCTGTTGCTGGGGATGTTGCTGCTGCTGTTGCATTTGCAGTTGTTGTTGTTGTAGAAGAAACTGCTGTTGCTGGTAGTAATAATATTGCCACATATGATTATTCTGAACAGGCCCATACTGCCCATCACTTTGTATTACATACTGAGAAGTCTGCGAAGCAATAGGTAGAGCAGGCAGCTGAGACTCGGATGCAGTGGCAATACTCTGTTGCTGCACATTTTGCACTTGCCAGGCATTGTTAGTTGTTAAATTAGTATGAGCAGCTGCTTCTTGAAACTGATTTTGTCCTTGACTGCTTTGCTGAACTTGTGCATTTTGAGAAGACTGATTGGAATAACATTGACTTGAAGGCATTTGAGCATCCATTTCAGCCCTTGGGTACTTTTGTGGAGGCTCCTGCCGATGTTGATGCATTTTTCGTTGTGAATGCCCTCGAGACCCAAATTTAAAATTTCTGCGAACTCTATCAGAATTATTTCTTTGCCGCCAATTTCCACCACTATTTGCAGTAAACTGTGGCTGCCTAATTGTCTGTGTTGGAATAGGATTTTGATGGCTTGCTGAAGCTGAGGGATTAACCACTTCAATTTTAGTTATGGAAGAAGCTTGAGTACCTAATGGGCTGCACAATGAAGCATTGGGACTAGCACTACAACTGCTCTGTAGCATGCTTCTATTCAACATTTGGGTATCTTCAGAAGATTCACACGTGTGAGATGTGGAGGGAACCGATTTAGGAGATCTATCATTCTGGGTGTCCAAGGAGAGATTCTCCAACAAAGGTGGCTTCAGGTCTTGTTCAGACTCATGGTCATACTGTTGCTGAACATCAGGTTCTTTCAAGCATTCTTTTGAAGATTGTAGAGATTCAGCTCCATTAGCAATATGACCAAGTCTGTCAACAGATGACACTATTGGTTCAGAAATATCTTCCCTAGGCTGCTTGGAACCTTCTGGAGCCACCTGTTTTACTTGTATCAAATTTAAAGATGACACATTTGGATCAGGAGTATCTCTTCTGAGCTGCTCAGGAACTTCTGGAGATACGTGTTCTTGTACTAAATCTACAGATGGCACACTTGGTTCGGGAGTCTGGTCTACAGAAGGCACACCTGGTTTGAGAGTACTGTCTACAGAAGCCACACCTGGTTCGAGAATATTGTCTACAGAAGGCACACCTGGTTCAAGAGTATTGTCTTGGGGCTGCTCAGAAACTTTTGGAGATGCCTGTACACTGTTGCCATCTTCTCTTGATTGGATCTGATCTACAGAAACCCGCTCAATTTGATTATCATTATTTTCAAAAGATGGAAGTTTCTGTTCTGATATGTTAGTTGGAGCCTGGTCAGACTGGGTATCATACTTTTCTAAAGGTGACATTTTCTTGTCTCGTAAAGTGAGTTGGATCAAGAGGTTAGAACTCAAATCTCCATATTGCTGATGAGGCTTAGAGAGTGTCCTTAGAGAGTTTGGAAATAATCGTATGTGCCGGTTCCATGCCTTCCTCAAGTCATGGATGGTTCCACAGAGGTCAACAAACTGCTCCCATCATACATTAATTAGTAACAAGTGGATTCTGATAGAATTGCTGAGATTTTTTTAGATAGGAATGCATGTAAATAGGAAATTGTACAATAAAGCATGAGTGTGGAGATGCAATTTCAATTAACTCATTAATACGCGCGGGGGGGGAGGGTGGGGTGTGGGGGGTGGGGGGAAGGTGAAGAAGAGGGATCCTTAGTCAACATATAGCATGAATGAGAAAAGGGCTTTCAAATGAAACACATTAAACTACAGCATATGGAAAAGAAAGATACAGACTCACAAACCAGGAAGAAACGGAACTTCCTCACCAAAACTAGAAAAACAGAAAATGAAATGGGGAGAGAGAGAGAGAGATCATCACCGCTTTATACTATATTGCCCATGACCAGATTGATGGATACTACATCATCCACATTTAATATCCTCTACATCTTGAAATAAGAGTTTAAAGAGAATTTTTACCTCTATATATAAGTTTGAAATATCCTCCGCATCTTTCCCATTTAATCCTTGAGATATTCCTGGCCCTGGAGATATTGCATTAGCTATAACACAGTCTACCACATTTATGTGCCTTGGGCCTTCATGTATCATTGTGAAATTTACCAACTCCTGTAGAAATTAAAATAAAGCATCTGAAGCAACAACTAACTGTTTAATAGCAGTTAGAACACGATTATAATGCTGCAGAGTCAAGGGTTCATAATTTAAGAAACAAACTGACAATTTAGCATTAAAACTTGATTGTGACCATTTATGCAAGCCTGTGTATGGTGCAGAGACTGTGTCAATCATTTTTGCTTCAGGGGATTTCAGAAATGTAACAAATAAATTGAAAACTATAAATTTAAATTGATACAATTCAATGTTGACATATTGTCATTATTTTCGACAAGCATATTAATGTGGGAAGCAATAATATGATTAGATGGAAAAAGGGCAGAAAACCTCTAATAGTAATTTGCAGTGAGGCACATGTTTGATGCCATCTACCAAGACATTTATGGCAGCATCTGCACTACCAGAACTCTGTAGTGTAAACCAAAAAAAAAAAAAAAAGGAAAAATCAGTAACCATATCTAATGTCAGCATTCAAATGTAGAACAAACACAGAAGGAACAAATTACCCAAAATAGAAAAAGAGAGGAACAGTTCATATTTGCAAAACAAAGAAGCTACAATGAAGAAAAGGTGCTTCCTAAAAGGCCAAACTGGGAATGCACATTTACTCTCCCTTACCAGTTTTATATCAAATCAACGGAATTCAGCTTTACTTGGTTCAATGTATAAGTATCTCAAACACAAACAAGCATAAAAGCACACAATAGCAAATAGAATGTTTTGAAAATTTTGAATATGATCTTTTCATGTTGAAGAAGAAAGACTAATTCTGGGAAAGCAGAAATAAAACAATAGTAAGACTCTCAAACAATTTAGCCTGAGAAATCAATCAATAAGTAATTGACAATTAAAACTTTAATTTTTTAAAATAAATCTGGATCTACAGACAGTGCATGTAAAAATTGATAAAATTGCAATGTTGAAAAGTTGGGTGTGGATATATCACCTACCATATATTTAAGCCGAGAAAAATGCAAATATAAAATGGAAAGAGTATGCGTCATTTTCTTCATGGCAGCCATTTCTAGTGCTTCTTTGTATACATTGGAAGCTGCTTCAAGATTTCCCTGATAGTGTTGGAACACAAAAGCATATGTAATTTATTAAACTAAATATAGACAGTATAAAGTCAAGTTTCCTTTTGAATGATAAAAGAGAGGATTACACACCATACGTTTTTCCATGTTAGCTTTCATTTTAACATTTTCCACAAAGTTGGGACCAGATTCTGCCTCGCATTGAAGAAAAGCAGCCTGGGCCCCACACACATCTCCTATTTGCTCCTTAAACCTGGATTTGAAAAGATGGACCACTGGAACTCTCTGCAACGAACATATGAGGAGGGCCATAAACACCTCCAGTCATGTATAAAGCAATCGAGTCAAAGTATCCTATGAAAACCAGCAATCAAAAAAGTTTCAGAGTTCCATAAGCTTGTCTTGTAGTTAATTAGAGTACTGTAGATACAGGAAAGAATTCTGATTTAGTCCATCTGCATAATGTCATTCAAGTTTTCCTCGAGGGTATTCAGGACAGCTTAGCTAGTTCTTAGATAGCATTAAACAATATTCACACTGCCCAATATATGATATCGGTACAAAACATTATTTCGTGATAAAGCTATAATAATATCACTACGCTCAAGTAGTTTGAATGGTGCTAAGATGGTTTCACAGGCAGCATATTCCCACTATCACACAATGGGAAAATTATTTCCAGTAGTTCACTTTTTATGTGTAAGGTAAACATAAGAAGGTAATACATCTATAGGAGTCAAGATTGCGGATACCTTCACAAGAATTGTCGTATGAGGAATTACCTTTTAATTCAAACAAAAAATTGCAAAAGACATACTCTCCAATCATTTAAATACAGAAAAAGCCTATGTAAAAAGTTAACATATATAATTAACGTAATGTTATCTAACATATCCTCATAGGTGGCGCCGGGAGCAGGTCCATTATGACAGATCTAAAAAAATTAAGCTGTCAAACTTATAGTCTCTATAAAATACAAATATCTACGCAAATAAATAATAATTGCTTTCTTGATCACTCTATTATGTAAACGAGGGTACCTATCCTCCAATCATTTGTGCACAAAAATTCAGTCATTTTTGTCCACTAGTAACCTCTATTTCTTCCACATCTTTATTGAAGGACAACCAGAACAAAACTGAAATAACAGAAAAATAAAAGATATGACCTAAGAGTCAGCACCTAGGCCTGGCTTGGAGTCAGCATCAAGCGGGGAAACCATTAGGAGTCAGCACCTAGGGTAGACCTGGAGTCAGCATCAGACCAAAGAAAGACCAAACGGCCATTTTTTTCATTCATCAAAATATCAACTATCTCCTCAAGGAGTACAATAGGTTGTATATAAAGGATTGCTAAACCCTAGTTCTAATTGGCTAGGAAACCCTAATTGCCTTATTACAAAAATAACCTTGCTTCCCAAATTAAAATATTAATAGCCTAATAAACTACTAGGACCTAAAACATAAAAAATATAATTGACTTGCAAACATAAATAATACAAAATAAAAATCTTCTTGCGTCTCCTGCATCATTTATCCATTCATATTTTGATTTTATTGCATGACACATATTATCTGTAGTAACCCTCCAATAAACTATAATCTTAGGACATAATTGAACTAAGATTTGATCCCAATTAATTGGAATTGGCTATTGATCCTCGTCAACTTGGGGGGGAATGGCCACGTATAACTTCTCTGCTATTCTATCCTATCAAAGTCATATTCTTATTCACAAACCTAATTAACACATCTTCACTACTTCTGTAAATGTTATTTTATGCCTCTCTATTTCTATTACTTAACTTGAATTAAATCACTCCTGACTAACATACTGATTAGTCTTCATTACAAATACTGCTTTTTGATAAGTCTTAAACACAAACATTTTTTCTTTGACAAAGATGGGGATCAAACTCTGGAAAAAGACCTCACAGAGGAGGTGACTATATCATCAAGCCATAAGCCAATGGACAATCTTATGCGACTTACCCTCATCTTTTCATCAACAAGAGCCACACTAGCTTATAGGAGAACTGGAACATCCTGGTGATTCCAACGAAGACATCTAAGGTTCAAATCCCCCTTATAGCCAATAACTTATAGGAGTCACCCATACCTTTGAATAGACCATTTCATTCCTTATCAATCCTAGCATTCCAGTCCATCTTAATATTCACACTTTGGCTGCATTCATCATATTTCTTTTTAACAACTTAAAAAATTTTGCACCATAGAGCATAGCTGGTCTTCCGATAATCCCATCAACCTATAATTTTAGGAGTAAATGCAAAGCACGTAATTTTGATTTTAGTCTCCAGTATTTAAAACTTCTGATTTTAGCCCTAAATATTTGAGTCTGTTTTTAACGCAGTCCTTCTGCCTAAACACGTTAATAATGAGGCAGTTAAATGCCACCTATGCCTGTAATTTGCGCTAGCTGGTAGAATTAAAACGATAATAATAATAATAACAGTTCTTTAAAATCAAAGTATAAACTCAAAAATAATATAAAATAACTGGATCAATCTCTTTTTCTAGCATGTTTTCGACATCCAAACAAAGAGACTACAACCCAACCCTACCACCACACCATCAGCTCACCACCCATCACATATCATCAATGTGTGTACGATATACCCAATTGAGAAAAGACCAGATTCAAAGAATTTGCAATTTCAGAAAAAGAGAAAAAGAAAAAAAGTGAAAGTCAAAGAGGAGCTATTGAAGGGAGGAAGTGCCACTTGAGCTAGAGCTCATTGGCAACATGTTTTCAATTTATACGGAAACCAATGGGCAAAATTAAAACGATATTAACAAACAAAATCAGTGTACTTGAAATGGAAGAGAAAAAAAAATTATTTATATATATATGAGGAACATACCTTCAGAAAAATTAGTGTCGATCGGTCCAAAGCATTATTGGCTATTTCTCTTCCTCCCTTAGATTCCATAAATTCCACGTAACGCATCCAAAATTCCGGGTAATTAGCACATGGAATCAAGCATCTCTCATAAAGTTTAACAGCCTACCATCAGGGAAAGAAAAGGGTGGGTATTAGAAATCCTAAGAGAAGGGAGAGAATGTAAAGGAGGAAGGGGGGGGGGGGGGGGGGGCAGCAGGCATAGTCCACATAAGCACAAGGATAATATTTTACCCAGTCAAAATCCCCATGCATCTCAACAAAGTCCAGATAATTATGCCAATTCTCCAATTGACTCGAATCTAGTGGCTTGACATGGAAATAAGACCTATGAATATTAGCTTCAAAATGACGAATTTGATCATCTAATTGGTGTGCTTCTTTATAGAACCATTCTCCCACAGACAGATATTTCTGCAGTGCTTTAGATCTAGCAAAGCCAGCAGATGGATCTAGCAGGTCTTTGATGATACAAGAAATCTCATCATCCTTAAAACATATTGGCTCTTTGCTTTCAAGCACAGGTTCTTTCCGTAATTTTTCAGTGGCAGAAATGCTCTGGCACTTTATCTCATCTTCCCAAAAAGCAACCAACTTCTTAAAGCTGAAGAAAAATGGAACTAATAAGATACAATTTAGATGGAAAACAAAATCATGGTAAAACACTGTGGTAGTATCACAATAAAAGAGAATGCAACGGAAACAAAAATTAACTGCCTTAATAAATTATGGTTTGTTGGTCACAAGAAATTCAAAATTCTTACACAAATACATAAAGGTACCACAAAAATAAATGTGTAGTCACTGAAGAACCAAACATCCAATTGATAAAATCATATACAATTCAATTCAAGTAAAAATTTGGTGAATTGCTAACAAGAAAGTTCCAATATCAGATAAATCAATCAGTTCAGTTGTAATTGGTAGGATGGGCATGGTTTAGGTATCACAGATTTGCAGCTTGAAAACAACTAATAAACTCAAAATTACTGCATATAAGTGTAATTTTGGGAAGAGTCACTGAATATTAAAAAAAAAATTTGAATAGTAAATTGAAAGTTTTTTTTCTCTTCTTTTTCCCTTTTTTTTTGGGGTGTGTGTGTCACTGCATATAAGGTAGACGAAGACTGAAAATAACATCAGTAGAAGTGATGCAGCACAAGTAGGAAATATGAATGATAAAAGAGGAACAAAAGGAACAACTGGACAAATCCTAGGCTTCACCACCTAGAACCTGCCTGCAAACCCTAGGCATCACCACCTAGGGGTGTTTGGCATCACCACCAAACAGAGGAAAACAAAGGAGGAGACATTTCTCAACTCATAATAATCATATTCTTATTCTAATTCAACTGCCTTTCACCATTACAAGAGTGCTAGTTAAATAGTTTTAGGGATTAAACTAATATGGAAAGCATCTAATCAAATCCCTAAAAACTGTCTACATTAATAACCAAATTCAAAAACAAAATTAATTGCAAATTAGACATAAAATCTCGGTTCCCTGCATCAAGAAGTAATACAAAATGACATGTCAATTAGGGAAGTAATAGAGAGCATGACTTCAGATAAAATAGAATGGAAGGAAAGAATTCATGTGGCTAACCCAATCTAATCCGTCAAGAATTCATAGCTGATTCCAAAATTTTGGAACTAAGGCTTTGTTGTAGTTGTTGTGTGTGTGTGTGTGTGTTACGGAGGTAGGGGGAACAGAAAAAGATATCAACCTCTTTTTATGGTAAGGCATGCAATCTTATTGGCCTATCACGTGAATAACAAAGATCTATATCCAGTATATTACTAATTTACTTGACTATCATTATAAGTTAAAATCATTGAAACTTCCAATGCTAATAGCTCTAATCAAAAGCCATCAATCAAATAACATGGTCAATCAAAATGAGTTCAATCTTAATGTTTCTCCTACTTAATAATTTCTTTTAATGATTTGGGTGTTTTTGTTTTCTTTTGATAAGAAAATTTCACTACTGAAAGATACAAGTAATAAGAGATCCATGATGTATCATTTGTTCACACAACTTGCTAGAAATGCATCAACCAGCCCATGTCACAGTTGGGACATCTATCATGTTTTAATCAAAATCTGATCTAATATTTGCGATATCCTGACTTAGTCATCAATGTAGTTATATATTGGTCCATAATCTAACCCTATGTTTGGATGGAGGATATAAGTATAACAGGAGAAGAGAAGAGTACATTCCCGCCACCCTTCCCCCCTCCCCCACTCCCTCCAGCACCCTCCATTCCAAACACACTTTAGATCAGAACAATGCCATGTGAAATTGGGTAATGCCTAAAGGTTAACAGGAAAAGGAGATGAACTATCTGGTTTTAAGCACTTTAATTAGTGTATTCCAGCCACCTTTCTCCTCTCCTCCCCTCTCCTTCCATTTCCCACCATTTGAAACATACCTTTAGAAGCAGAACAGTGTCATGAGGAATACAGTGATGTCTAAGGTCAACTCAAAGAGTAAACTACTGCTGGTTTTGAGCTCTTTGGTTGATCATGGAAGAGTTCATATGAATAGGAGTGAGCAGTACATAACGTTGGAACAACTAGCATATAAAAGGGAACATTTTGGTTGGTTTTCTAGTCATTCATAGAAAACGTAATGGGAATGAAATAAGAATCACATTTGTCATTAGGAACATGATTTTAAAGGGTTTATATAGCAACATTTTCTTTTTTCATATCTCAAAATTTTTAGTTTTTAAAACTACATTATGGAATTGGGAAAAGAGAAATCTAGAAAAGCAAAACATACCAATTATAATAATGACGCAACTTTTTGGTTGGGACTCGTAGAGCTTTGATGTAAATGTGTGTTAGGGAACTCCACTGCTGTTGAGAAAGCTCAAATTCAATGTATTTGTCCCACAAAGTATGGCACATGTAATCTTTTCCAACAAAAGAGATACCTCTCTGAAACAATCTGTCAAAAAAATAAATAAGAAACCATTAATTGCCTTTTGAATGGCTATATGTGTTTCATCAATCAAGAAGATACAAGGTATTGAAAAGTACTGAAATCTTTAAAATTAAAAATAACAGAATTAAATGAAATTTAGAATTTTTTTGATAAGTGAAATGAATTAGAATATGCACACTTAATTATTCAGCTTTCAGAAGAAGACATTCAATTGCCGAAGCATAGATTACTTCATCATAAAAATAAATTAAATGAAATTTAGAATATGCACACTTATTTACAGCTTTCATCAATAAGTATTGTTCAGATAGTTGTGAGCCAGAAGGTAAAAATCCTTCCGCGTTTATCACTCTGGCATTACTACTTTTTAGTATTACCATCAAGTAATTACCAAAAATAATAATAAAAAACCCATAAAGTGAAACTGGCAATGGACATTAAACTAGACTCAAGAATAAAAAACCCATTACGTTATTTCTATTCTATATGATAACCAAGATTAAAACTAGAATATTACTCTCTGGCCAGGACTTCCACAAGTACAAAAATAACATGGCAAATCAAAACTCAATCCATTAAATACAGGGTTGTCCAGATCATACATTTAAAAGGGTGGTACCAAGTCTCTTGTTAATGTGTTTGACTACTGGAAATCGTGGAAGAAACGGTCCACACCAATGTTCACTTCCTCTAGCTTCCCAAATACTAAACAAAGCTTGATATCCAAAGAAGCTTCATTTTTTTAATACCCACAGATGACCTAGTTTTACTCAAAATCACTTTTTCCAATAAGAAATGGAACATTCAACCTTTTCTGATTGGGCATGTGTGTCTATAATATATATGGCATTCATACTTGGAGAGGAGGGACAGAGATGAAAACTGAGAAACCAAGATGATACAAAGTGTTTTTCTTTTTTTGTTCAAGTTTGTAGTTTTGTGTTTTCCTTTTATACTAGACTATCTTCATCTGAAACAAATCAAGTTTGTTGTTTTACTTTTTCCCCGTTTATACCAGACTATCTTCATCTGAAACAATCAACTTTTTTGCGTAGAAATCTTTTAAATAATTGGACACCTAAGAAGGCAAGAACTTGTCTGTCTAAGTACAAATAAATCCTTCCACCAGTAATTAACTGCACCTGAATAACCAGGCTCCAAGGTGCATTGTTGAGATGATAGATAAAAACTGCATACAAGTTAGAAAATAAAACATCCCACTATAATAGTGTGATTAGTGTCTAAGAAGCAACATTTTCAATTAAATCCTTTCATATTTCTAACTGGAAACTGTTGTAGCATGGTTCAATTTCCAAGAATATATTCATATAACTGAGAATTCTAAGAGCATAAAGCATGCATGTCTTACAATATATATACAGCAAGCAATTGTTGTGGAAGCTAAGTCAAATTTTCTAACTATTGATATTACCTACGGATATCAGATGAATCCTCAAAAACTGACATACTGAATGTACAGTAATCAACCCACACACCAACAGAGTATGTTGCTGACTGGACAGCTCGTTCAAAGATTTCAACAACCTTGTCAACAATGCATAATCGTGTCTTATGGTCAGCATACTTCCTCCAGTATCCATAGCACAAGGGGAACTCGGACAAGAAGGAGTCATACACTAAACATATTTTTTTAATGTCATCCTGCAGTAGTTGCACAAAATACCTTATTTGCAGTCAGCATACAAATTAATCTGTGAGCAGCAAAAATTAATAATTAAGATTTAACTAAGGCAATTGCAGTGAAGTAGACAGACTAAACAAAAAGTACCACTAGAGCTAACTCATTGAAGTAGATTTGTACAAACTTTCTTAATAAATCATAAACACATAAAGGAACTCCTTAGAAGAGCAGCATCCAAGTGCCCATGATGTGCAAAAGAACTCTACTCCTCAAGGGGCATTAGCAGATATAAGACAAAGTTAACAAATCAGGACAAAAATTAGAAGAAAAAAAATAAAGAGGGAGACAGAGAAAGAGATAAACATAAACATAAAGTTCCAGAAAAGGGAAAAAGGGTCCTAAGAAAGTCAAATTATATCCCATGAATGCATCAGTGTCATTTCTGTCAAAAGCTTGCCTACTTCTCTCCATCCACTTAGTTCCAATCATGCATAGTGGCAATGTTCTAAGAATCATGCATCTCTATTCTCCAAATATCTGATTCCACCACATCACCTGATGCACAGTGAACAATATGAATTCAACCACAGCATAATTCCATTTATGCATGTATGCATCAGTGCCATTTCTGTCAAAAGCTTGCCTATTTCTCTCCATCCACATATTTCCATTCATGCATAGAGGCAGTGTTCTAAGAATAACGTGTCTTTATTCTCCAAATATCTGATTACACCACATCACCTGATGCACAGCGAGCGATATGAAAGTCAACCACCGCATCTCCTTGCTAAACATTTTAATAGGAGATGGTCCACCAACTTGTCAGAGCTTCTATACATGCAAATCAAAACGTGGGTATCTCTATAAATCGAAAAATTTAATTTCAAGAATGCCACAGAGAAGTGATGGCTTTCCTTAAATATATGTTCATTTTACAAAAATAGAAAAGTGTCATCAAACATACATGATATATACAAGAGGACCTCCTAAAAGAAACTCCAAAAAGGAAAATTATGGAAGACTGCTAAGAACAGTCATTCAGTCAACATAAAAGTGGTAAGCTCTATTATGTTGAAAGTTCAATTATTTAGTTTATATTAGAGTATCCACATTACATTATAATTGCCAATTTTCCATACACCCTTTCAAGCAAAAGTGCAAAACTTAAGTAGGGATACCAGCACATGACTTCAACTCAAACTGTCATCCCCTTTTAGAAGCATACAATTACAACTCTTGCATCTAGTGTGGCACCAACCCAATGTATCTCCTCAGAATTCACTTTTGCTTAATGTGGATAGTCTGGTATGAAAGACCAGTTACACTGTAGTGTTGCATTCAAGCTGTGGAGCTTTGTTTTTCATTCCCAAGGGTAGTACCCTTCCAACCAAGTGAGTCTATCATACAAAGTGCATGACCATATTTAAACAAGCATAGAGAGAGAGAGAGAGAGAGAGAGAGAGAGAGAGATTGTAGGGGGTAGAACAAAAAATCCAGCCCAAGGTGGATGAGAGTGGGCTAGAATGGAGGCCCAATACAACTAATTTGTAGAGATGGATGGTCAAGATCAACCTTTTATGCCTTGATAACCTTGGTATAGTAATTTAAAGAAAGGAAATTGGTAAGGACAACAGTTTTAATAAAGAATTGCAACAATGAAAGAGAGATTCTTATTTAAGTTCTTCCTCAGGTTGGTCGAGGAGGGATGGTTCTTTTGACACACAGTCTTCCACTTGGAAGGCCATTAATCCCTCTTTAGATACTTGTCCCATCACTACCTTGTTGGTGGTGGTAAAGTAGGTAAGAGGCTGTGGGAGCATTGTTCAGGGGCCATTCTGCCATTAATGTGCAGACTGAGTTGGTATAGTGCATTAAATGTGGAGGTAATGGATGCTATATCTAGAAACCTCCTCCTTCCCTTGCTTGCACGTTACTACTTACTTTCTTGGCTTTCACCCCTATGACCTTGGTGGTTTATCTCCGATCTCTCAAGTGTTTGCTTCTCAGGCTACTTGAGTGGTTTGCCTTCCTCAGTTTCATTGATTGGACTCTCTTAATTGAGTTGGACCTAGTGTGATGAATAGTTGGGCTCAGCTGCTCCTCGGGGGAGTGGGGTTTTGGTAGGAGATGGGGGAGTTGGCACGCTTTGGGCACGTTCCCGCATAGAAATGTCTTTTCAATTGCTCTAGACACGCTCTTGACGCTTTGGTTTCCTCAACACTATAGTTAATGCTGCAGACGGCTTCATGTCCCCCACGTTCTATGGTAAGATAAAGATCATACGGTTGACGTTTTTCAGAGTATAAGGGTGGGAAAATTATCGCTCTCTTTTCATCTCTATATAAAGGAAGGTGGAGGTCATTCTTCCCACTTTCAAAAAATTTTACTTTACCTTCAGAAAGGCTACTCGAGAAGCCTAACTTCTTACACCTGTAAGTGTTTCAAGCTTTTGCTTAGTGTAGAGTTTTATTTTTCTTTTTATTTTTATTCTTTAGGATGGGTAGTTTGCTAACTTAGTAGACACTCCCGAAAACAAAGAGACTTTCAAGGCTAGGTATAATATTCCCACTAGCGTAACCATACAACATGGCAAATTAGGGGATTGGTACACCAAAAGGAAGACTAAGGATGTAGTTATCCCCATGATAGCCTTCATAGAAGGGGGGATGAGGATCCCTATGGATGGAGTTATAAGGGACTTCTTTAACCTCTTTAGGATCTGCCCCACCCAATGTTCCCTAAATCTTTTTCGGGTAGTGTGTAATGTAGCTCGGCTGAACGAGAAGATGAGTGTGGTCCTAACCCATCACCCATCGTGATAACAACTGGATATATAGTTGTCAAGATAGCAAGGATACAGGGGTTTACCTTAGGACTAGGGTTCTCGCAATTAGGTTGATCTCCTGTCTACCCAAAACAAACAAGGGCTTGGATGAAGACTTCTTAATCATTTCGGGAGACTGGCATGATGGATATCATTGCCCTATCAAATATGGAACACCAGGTGGGCCTAGGATTTCAACAACACAAATATCTTAAAGGCCTAAGAGCCACATTAGTTTCTAGGTACTTCTGTGGAATTTAAACAAATCATAAGTTCATTTAACATTTAAAGAATTAATTTTGAATAAGGTAAATATCTCGAGGGATCGGACTTTTTCGGGTTGTGTTTTACTTGTTTAATTAAGAATTAACTGAGCATTAATTTACGCAAGGCAGTCAAACCTAACCAATGTTATGTTTAACCCTTAGATTATTTTAGGAGTTATTTGAGGTCCAAAAAATCACAATATTGTACTCAGGCCCAAAAACAGCACAAATGATCGAAATATAGGAAAGTAAAAGAACATTTGGGCTTTCAATAAAGGAAAAGAAGGAGAGGCCCGAACCCATTAAGGGTCCATGGGGAGGAAACCAAATCCATGAATAGGCAAGCTTCGGACTTCATGAAACAAAGGAAAGAAAAAGCGTAGCCCAGCCCAGCCTTCAAAGGTCAGAAAAATTGCTGGGGAGCCCAGGAAAAGAACTGGGCTAGGATACATAGGGATTCCCAAGAGCCTAGGATCCTTGGGACATGCAGCAAAACCATGATGAGATTAAGACAGGTCAAGGGGGCATGCTAAGAAACACAAAGAACAAGAACAGATATGTCCTTATTAGCTACCCAAGGATACAAAAAAGGGATCAGAAGGCTTGGGAACTAACAACTCATGAGCAAAGGCCTGGTACCTTGAGGAACCCAAGAAGAAGAACCATGAAGGAAGGTGGCTGAGGTTCTTTCAGCCTGGCATGAAGGAATCAACCCACTTGGAAAAAATGACAAAGGGGAAAGCAGCCAAAAGATAGGTCTAAAAAGTGGATCCTAGAAACCTTGGAAAAAGAAAGAACAAAGGTTAACCCTTTAGGACCCCCTAGAACGGGAAAGTCAGCTGGGGTCTTTTGAGAGAAAACCTCAAAAGAGGGAAATAATGAAGAATGAGGAAGGAACCAGTTACCAATGTTGCTGACACAACATTGGTTCTGGTACCCAAAGGAACAAATAGAGGGAATCAATGTTACCCCAAAAACCCTAGGATAGCACTATAAAAAGGGGAAGCAGCAAACAGTGAAGGGCATTCAGACACAGTCAATTGAAGTAAAAATACTTGAGAAAACTCTACAAGAATTCAAAAAGAGAGAAAAGGGAGGGAAAACACCGTTTGGGATCCTCAGAACAGCCACTAGAGAACCCATACTTGGATTCAAAGAGATTTAAACTTTGCAAGTCTTAGAGGCCTGAAGAGCCATCTAAGTCTGTGATTTTTGAACTTATTTGGACCTCGTAACATGTCATAGTAAGCATAATGTACTGCATAATTAAGAAAATAATGAAGCATTTTACATTATTTTAAGGATCCTTAACATCCTATTGTATTTCCTTCTTCTCATTATTTTGTTCCTTGCTGTTCCCTGTTGTTCAATACATATATTCTCTGTATGTTAGTATGTATGTGTTGTAGGATTCATGCCCTATGCACCACTTGGTTCGAAATCAGCCTCATTTAGCTGTGGTGAATCAAGCCCAGTCCTTTAAAATATAAAGCATCGGGCCTAGGATCCTTACTTCCTTACTTGGGCCTGTGTGCTACTTTTCTATAAAAAAAAAAGAACCCACACAGCTGGTAATCAGCTAACTTTATGGTGGCCACTTCCTTCCTTTCTTCAATCATATCTAAGCTGGTGAAGAGGAGTTGCTCATTTAAGTTACTATCGAACTAGTTAGTCCTCATCGTTGGGAACCTTGTCTCTAGGGGAATAACCGCCTCGGAACCATACGTCATAGAAAAGGGGGTTTCACATCTTGACCTCCTTGGTGTGGTGCGATATGCCCATAGAACGTAAGGTAGTTCATCCACGCACTTGCCTTTTGCCTCATCCAATCTTTTCTTCAATCCATCCACTATAACCTTGTTGATGGCCTTGACCTGTCCATTGCTCTGTGGGTAGGCTGGTGTAGAATACCTATTCCTTATCCCCAATTCACAACAGTATCTTTGGAAGGCTTTGCTATCGAATTGTAGTCCATTGTCCGAGATGAGAGTGTGAGGTACACCAAATCTTGTGACAATATTTTGTCAAACAAACCTCTTCACATCTTGATCTCGGATGTTGGAGAGGGGTTTTGCTTCAACCCACTTTTTGAAATAATCAATCCCATGAGGATCCATCTTTGATTTCCTGTTCCTTTTGGGAATGACCCAACAATATCTAATCCCCACTTTACAAAGGGCCACAGACTAGAAAGGGGGTTAAGGATCCCTATTGGCTGATGGATGTTTGGGGAATACCTTTAGCATTGGTCACACTTCTTAACAAACTCCTGAGCGGACTTATGCATGCTGGGCCACCAATACCCTTAAGTGAGAGCTCTGTGCGACAAAGACCTTCCCCCTGTGTGACTACCACAGACTCCTTCATGAAGTTCTTCTAACAAAACTTATTCTGCCTCGGGATGTATGGATAACAAATAGGGGTCTGAGTAAGAGCATTTATACAATTTTTGCTCCTTAGACAACCAATATCGTGGTGCCTTCCTTCAAATCTTCTCAACCTTTGCTCTATCCTCGGGGATCGCTCCCTTCTTTATGAATGATATCACTGGGTCCATCCAGCTTGGACTGACGTGCACCGCGTTTACTAGTATGGGAGTTTTGCTATCATGACTTGGGGTTGGCAGGTTTTCTACTATTACAACCCTTGGCAAGCTGTCTCCTATGGAAGTGGCTAGGGTTGCCAGTGAATTAACATAAGTGTTCTTTCTTCTAGACACTTGGTATATGGTGAAAGTTCCAAAGCTAGCTTGCAAATGCTTTACCCAAATACCATTGCATCCTTTAATCCTTGCCCTTAAACTCTCCCCGGACCTACCTCACTATTAGCCTTGAGTCACAAAAAACTTTAATGGCTTTTCCCCCGAACGTTTTGACAGAACTCAAGCCGGCTTTAAAGGCTTTGTATTCTACATCATTTTTGGAGTCCGAAAAGTCTAATCTCAAGGATTTCTCGATGGTAATTCATTCTAGGGAGATCATATCTATTTTGACCCCTAAGCCTCTCTGATTTGCAACCTCATCCATATACAACTCCCAATATGGCAGAGTAGATGCAAAAATGATCATCACCTCCCTGTCTACCCTAGGATGCTCCTCAGACACTTTTTTTCTCTGCTCCTTTAGTGAATTCTGCCACTAGGTCAGCCAAAACTTGCCCTTTTACGGTTGTCCGAGGGAGATATTTGATATCAAACGCTCCTAGGATGGTCCCCCACTTCGCCACTTTCCCTGTAATGTCTGATTTCTTGAGCAAAGCTTGCAAAGGCAGTTGGGTAAGGATGATAACCGTGTAAACCTAGAAAGAATGGGGAAGCTTTTTGGTAGCATATATGATGGCTAAGATGGCCTTTTCTAGAGGGAGATACCTTGCTTCTGCTTCTCGGAGGGATTTACTTACATAGTAGATGGGTTTTTTTCACCCCTTCCTCTGTTCGAACTAAAACTAGGCTCACAGTATGGGTCATGACTGCTACACAAGCATACAAGACTTCCTTTTTTTCTAGTTTAGATAAGATTGGGGGTGAGCTAGATACTTCTTTAGTTCCTCAAAAGCCCTATCACACTCGTCAGTCCATGCAAAATCCTTCCATTTATGAAGCAATTGGAAGAATGGCCTACATCAGTCAGCCGACCGAGATATAAATCTATTTAAAGCGGCTGTCATTCCCGTTAGGCGCTGTACCTCTTTCGGGTTCCGAGGTGGGAGCAAACTATGAATGGCTTTTATCGAATTGGGGTTAACCTCTATTCCTCAATGGGTAATCATATAACCCAAGAATTTTCCAGATCCCACCTCGAAGGAACACTTAGAAGCATTTAAGCGCAGCTTGTACTTCCTCAGTACTGAGAAGACTTCATTCAAGTCTCCTAGGTGCTCAGATACCTCTTTGCTCTTCACCACCATATCTTCTATGTAGGCCTCCACGTTTTTACCAAACTGAGCTTCAAACATCCTTATTACCATCCTTTGGTAAGTAGATACATTGTTCTTCAGACCAAATAGCATTACTCGGTAATGATAATGTCCCGTTGGGGTGAGGAATGTAGTCTTTTCCTGGTCTGGTAGTGCTAATGGAATCTGATGGTAGGCCTAGAAAGAATCTAGGAAGCTTATCCATGGATGGCAGAAGATTACATTGACAAACTGGTCAACCTCGGGCCTGAGAAGGGATCTTTAGGGTAGACTTTATTAAGATCGATGAAGTCCACACAAACTCTCCACTTGCCCATCTTTTTCTTGACAATGACGGTTGATAGGCCACAAACGAATTGACCTCTTGTGATTGAAATTAATTAATCAATTAGTCAAGTTATTAATTAATCAATTTATCATACAAAATGCGTGGTAGCACAAACAAATCACCAAATAACTAGATATGCAGCGAAAAATAAATAACACGGTGATTTGTTTACGAATGGGGAAAACCTAACGGCAAAAACACCACCGGGTGATTTTCAGGTCACCACTCCCGAAACTCCACTATTATTATAACAAGCGGTTACAAGTAAAGGAATCCCAAGTACCTTACCAACCTACAGTTGAACCCTTACCCCAATACCCAATTGGACTTGTTCTGTAGTGACAGTTCCCCCTTTTTATGCACGGCTCCCAAGTACGTGACTAACCAATGCGCGAATCCCAGTACGCGACTTCAATCACCAACTATGAAGGTTGTTGGCTGCCAAGTTCTTCAGTTCATCCACACGATGAAGATCAAGAAGATGCTTGGTTACAAAACCCTACGGTGCACATACACAGCAACTTCTTCAAGAGAAAGAGATGAACTAGGGCAAGAACTTCGTCTTCGGTTACAAATTGCTTGAACAGAGTTTGCTCAATGCTTGTGCAACTTGTTAACTATTTAACGGCCCTTAAAACAATCCTTTTATATGTCTAGGGTTAGGAGAAAATAAGGCCCAAAGACACATCCACGGATCTCAAGAAAAACAGATCAGAAATTCTGTTTTCATAAACCTCGACAGATAGAAGCTGTCGAGCATCTGTCGAGCTAGCTGTCGAGCCACGGGGTTGAAACAGCTTCTTAAACCTCGACACATGCTAGTTGTCGAGCTTTAATAACTCTGCACTTTCAGCTTGTTTTCTTGGACAGACTTGAAGTCTTTAACAATTGATCTTGAAACATGGTTTCTTAAAGTATTTAAACACATCCTAAATCTACCTAAATACAAGTAAAGTGCATTTTGTCAAAGGATTAGTCAATTACATAAAATCATGACATATGTTCTTATCATGTAAAACACATATGTCCTAACAATCTCCCCCTTTGGCAATCCGTGACAAAACCACAACAAACAAATGAACATATGAGAAAAGTCATAAATCACTCAACTCATATTCACTTGTTGAATACAATAAAATCTATCCTAACACAAACTCTTGAAAAACTTTGTAAGAAGAGAGTTTATGGCAAGTAGACTTTGACAACCTGTATTTCAGAAACACTTTAAACAAAACTCATCAAGGCATCTTAGTGTGAAATAGAAATAATAGATTGCATACAAGTATAAGAAGCATGTGTATAAAGAGAGAAAAGAAACAACACATGTAAGAGGTAGGTGAAAGAAACAACATACATCAACATATAGAGAGAAATAAGTACAATGTATGTCATAAATATGGTCACAAGACCTAATGTACAAGAACAATGTATCTATAAAAGAAAGAAAAGAAAAGATACATAAAATCCTCACTACATCCCTCAGCACTCAACAACACTCCCCCTAGCAAAAATGTAAAATGTCCTATACTAATTCTCCCCCTAAGTATGACTACTTTCATACAAAACTACTTCCCCTTTTTGTCACGAGTGACAAAGGGAAAAGTGTCAAGTAGACATTTCATCAGTAGAGCTAGCATCTCCATCATCATCATCCGAAGCATCATCGTCATCACCATCATCATCCGCAGACTCAGAATCCACTAGAGGTGGTGGAGGAGAAGCCTTTGGAGCAAAACCACCCATGGTCGCCTGTCGTCGTGCAATACAACTGACACGAACGTTCACTTGATACATCTCCGTAGAAAGTGTATCAAGGCGAGCATCCATGCGCTGCAGCTATGCCATAATGTCTTCTAGAGTCACATTGCTTGAAGAAGAGGAGGGAGCAGATGTGGATGGAGCAGAACGGGATGGAGCGGAATGGGAGGGAGGAGCTGCTGAATCCGACTGCCGAGACCGAAACTGCGCCTGGCTACGTTTAATGGTAGCGTAGTCTATGGCACACATGACAGAAAAATGGTCGAAAGAGAGAAAAGGAACAGAAAAATGGTATAAAGTTCGCGTGATAGTCGAAGGAAAAATGAGCTTATCACGGGTAGCCGTATCCCTATACACATCTAAGATCAAAAGAATGATATATGAAGGAAAATCTATAGTGAGGTGCTCTAACAAGGAAAGCAAAAATCGAGCACGAGGCTCTGTGATAGAGTTATAGTGAGAGAGTGGGTGCAAAACAAAATTCATCACCATGTTCATGAATCTAGGACCTTTAGCAAAGGCCTTACATGGTGTAAACTAACGCTCACCCCAATCAAAAGGGCGCTCACAAAACGCAGAAATCATCTCGTCTTTGGACACAGTCCGTAGATGCTCACAACCAGGGTAGTCAGGAGACTCTACCCTAGGGACATGAAGCACATCCGCAACAAGCTGCGGTATGACAGTGATGTGCGTACCTCGAATGCGAGTAGAAAAGAGAGGTATTGAAAAATCGAAACCATGCATGTTGGAGTAAAACTCCTGTATCAGCACGGTCGGACAAGTGACCGAGACGTCACACAGTGACTCCCATCCCCGACTATGAATGACAGTGGGAAGGTCAGTGTCGGCGAAGTCCGCCAAAATGACTCGGCGTTCCGAATGAACACCTCGTCGAGAAAAGTTCTCTGAGAAGTCCTTTCGGGCATGCTCATCACGGAACCGAAGATGAGACGGAGTAGGATCAGAAGACGATGCCCTAGAACGCAAAGGGTTCTGGGATGGAGCTGACTTACGCTTAGGTGCCATAGACACGACTAACGTAAACAGAAAGAGAGGTAGAGAAAGAAGGAGACAATCAGAAAAGTTCCAAAACAATTCAAATATAACAAGTATATTGAAAATGGAGTACATATGCATGGGAAATGCATGAACATGTGACATGCAAAGTAAATTGCATCATGGGCTCAGCCCAATCCAATCCTACCAGCACACAATCAATTGCACACATCTAAAATGCATGATAATACTATTATTATGCTAATGTGATGCAATGCATGAGATTTTAAACTCATTTAAGTGAAAATCCATCCCACAATTTCAACAATAACTCATCAATTTTGAAAAAACCCAAAATTTTTCAAAAAACCCCAAAACCTAGGTTTCAAAACATGAAATGCATGAAAATGAAGGAGATTAGAAGCTTACCAAGTGAAGGAAAACTTGAAAAAGCTTGAAAAACACCTTGGGAAGAGGTTTGGAGTGAGAGAGAAAGTGTTTGGGAGATGAACAGGTGCGGACAGATCGAGAGAGATAGAAGAAATGAGAACCGGATCGCAAAGAACGAATATATAGCTCCTCAGTAATTCTCGACAGATAGAGGTGTCGAGCGGTGTCAAGACATCTGTCGAGGAAGGTGTCGAGAAAATGGTCTTTGACAGATACAGGTATCGAGAAGGTGTCGAGGAACACAGTAAAGATATAAGAACAGAAGCTCGATCGATCCACCAGCTGTCAAGAAGCTATCGAGGGTCCAGGAGATTTCTCGTTCAATCCATCAGCTGTCGAGACAGCTATCGAGATTGCGATAAGAAAAGACCTTAAGAAGCTCGACAGACAGCCAGATGTCGAGGAGGTATCGAGCTAACTTTTAAAAACTGTTTTTCGAGAAGTGAAAAACACAGACATGAATGCAATCCATCATGCAACTCAACTAATGATCTAAACACCATATAGACCTCTCAAAACCATCTCTCAACAAAGATTTTAAGCTCATGGATCCCAAACACACACACACACTAAACAAGTCTAACTGATTTTATTTTTCAAAAAAAAAAGTCAAGACAGTTTAGTGAGCATACATTAACACATGTAAAACCTTATGATGGCCAAATCACATTGTACCTGCACATGTATCAAGAGTAGCAAAGAATATTGCGTGTCGTGTGTGAAAAACATCGCAAGATCGCAAATGTGTCACCATGTTATGATAATTTGAGATATGAGAAAATCACTTTAACTTACACACAATCATAACTGTTTGATGAGAATTATCACCTTCGAGGTACATCCTATAACTCCCACATCTCCTAGAATACACGCTTGCAATAATTTTTAAAGCATTTTTGATCTTTTTGCTTTTCATTTTCTTTGCATATATTTATTTTAGAAAATCATACATGGGCATATAAGAGAGAGAAAAGAAAATACCCAATGATGGTAAGCATTTGACATTCCAATTTTGCTATGCCGAAGCACACAAATGTCATTGACACTTCACTTTTGCTATGTCGAAGCATACAGGTGTCAAATTATGATTAGCGGACTATAGTGGTGAGATGGTTATTTATGCCTTTTTCTTAGGATTTTCTAATCCTTCCCATCAAAAAGAGTGATACGAGTGCTAAGTATAAGAGATAACTTAATCTTACTCATCACAAACAAGAGCCACAAAGCTCACTTGCTTAGTTGTGCATAGAGATGCTCATCAAAACTACAAGAAATACAAAGTTTAGAAAAACTTTATTTCAATGGCCATCCAAGGTACATAAGTACCAATGTACACAAAACACACACTGTGTTTTGTATTTTTCTGATTTTTCAAATTTTTTTTTTAATTTTTATATGAAAAACAAAACAAAGAAAAATTGAAAAATAACCAAACAAAAACATGTTAAACAAAGCAAAGCATAAAAACTAGACTGACTCAAAACTTGAAAGCAAAACACACAAGTAATGCAAACAAAAACAAGAAGAGAGAGAAGAAAGTGATAGAATCACTTTGAGCCATTTTCTTTCCACACCCTGGAAGAACCTTTCCTTTGATTAAACCCTTGAACCGGCAGTGAGAGAGAAGAATTGAAACCGTTCAAGTTTGAAAGGAACATGAGGGTTTTGAGAAGATCTCCAAGGGGAGCAAGAGAAGATCTCCAATGGCTTCCAGATGCTATCATGCCGTTGCTCTGTTGAGTGGCTAGCCACTTATAGCAATTTGGTTAAGTATGACCGACAACTCTACAATGATGACAGAGATGCTGCTTCTTCTGTTTAGGCTTCTGAGAGTTAGCCTTTTTAGCCCTAGGGTTCTTAGCTTCCTTTTTATCTTGCTTAGGGGGTGCTCCTAAGATAGATTTACCTTTGTCTAAGTTCTCACTAGCTAAATCAGGTTTAACATTATTGTTTTCAATTTCAACATTATTGCTAGGAGGAACAAAAACAGTAGCACTAGTAGAAGCAATATTAGAGGAAGAGAGACCATACCCCAAACCTGTTCGATCGGAAGCAGATTTCTGAAGATTGAGCATCTTATCAAGCTTTGCACTTGAAGTCCTCTCCAATTGAGTTCTGACTTGAAACAACTCCGCTTCAAGCTTCTTGGTCTTCTCAGCTAAGAAATTGTTCTCGAACCTCAGTACTCCAATAGTCTGATTAGCCTCATCAAACTTTGTGGACAGCTCTCCACGATCAAGTTCCACATCACTGAGCTTCTTGGTGGCCAGCTTATAAAATTTCTCATGCTTCTTAGAAAGCTTATACAGTTTCTCATAGGTTGTATGGATGTCATCTTGATCATCCATCTTCTCAAACTTGTATTCCTCTAGTTCCTCTTCTTCAACCACATCTTCAACAATCCCATCAGTAGGATTAACAGTGGCAGTGAAGGCATCCTCATTGTCGGAATCATCCTCAGGCTTGGTGTCGCTCAAAGTAGCAGCAAGTGCCTTGCTCTTCCCAATGCTCTTGAGATATGTAGGACACTCATTTTTCATGTGACCGAAGCCTTAACACTCAAAGCACTTTGGTCCTGTGGGAACAGTGTACTGACCGCCATCCCTAGCATCCTTCTTCCCTTTATCTTGACTCTTGAACTGAGAAGAACTAGATTGCCTACGATCCTTGTCGAAGCCCTTTCCATTGGCATTCTTTATGAATTTCTTGAACTGCTTGGTGATGTAGGACTTCATCTTAGAATCTTCATCGTCGAAAGACTCATCTGTGTCACTGCTCTTGACCTTCAAAGCTATGCTCTTGCCTTTACCCGACTTGCCTATTCTTGTTAACCCTAGCTCGTAGGTCTACAAGTTTCCAACCAGCTCAGTCAAAGGAATCTTGTCAATATCCTTTGATTCCTCTATCGCCGTGATCTTGGCATGGAATCTCTCGGGTAGAGATCTGAGCACTTTCCTTACAATCTTGGGTTCAGGAATGGTTTCCCCAAGATTGAAAGCTGAGTTCACTATGTCCTTGAGCTTGGCATAGAACTCATCGAACGACTCATCCTCCTCCATCTTAATCTCTTCGAAGCTTGTAGTGAGCCTCTGTAGCTTTGAATCCTTGACAGCCTTGGTTCCTTCATAGGTTGTCTGGAGGATGGTCCATGCCTCCTTAGCAGTTTCAATAGAGGATATCTTCTTGAACTCCTCATTGGTGACCGCACTGAATAAAGCATTCAATGCCCTGCTGTTGAAGTTTGCCGCATTGATCTTGGCTTCATCCCAATCGGCCGGTGCTTCCTTTGGCTTGGTCCAGCCTATCTCAACAGCTTGCCACACCTTCTCATCTAAAGACTGCAAGAAAGCTCTCATGTGTACTTTCCAGTATGCATAGTTAGTGCCATCAAATAAAGGAGGTATAATTAACGACTGTCCTCTATCCATGACAAACAGGGGTCAATGGATCAACACAGCAAAGATTAATACCTAGTCAGAGTGTGTCTGCTCTGATACCACTTGATAGGCCACAAACGGATTGACCCTTTGTGATTGAAATTAATTAATCAATTAGTCAAGTTATTAATTAATCAATTTATCAGGCAAAACGTGTGGTAGCACAAACAAATCACCAAATAACTAAATATGCAGCGGAAAATAAATAACACCGTGATTTGTTTACACATGGGGAAAACCTAACGGCAAGGCACCATGAGTAAATAGCCACAACTACCTGCTGAGATTGTTTGGCTGTATGTCTTATGTTTGCTACTTCGCTGGGAGATTACTATTTCTGCACCTAAACCCTTTATTCTGATAATAGAAAGGCAATCACTATTAATTCAGACTTTCATAATGATAACACAACAGTGACACTCAGTTTGTCATATACAAAAAAATGCAAAAAAGGAAATCAACGTAGCTGTAAATGATTGAAATGTTTATATACAACGTAATACACAAACTCCATTATCAAAATTCAAAGGGATGTTATCATGTCATGCTCCAAAAATCTTTGATAACAATTCAATTATCAATTCATGTGGGGATCATTAATAAAAGTGTAACCATGCTAGGCACACAGAGCATATATCTAAAAAATCTTCTAGATCAGGCCACAATATTAGGTTTCATGTACTAAAAGAACCCTTCTCTTTCTATTAGTAAGTTACACGGGCATTTAGTGAGCCTTGAACCCTCAAACTCACCCTCCAACCATTATTGTGGGAAAAGGAAGTGCCATTGAGCTAGAGCTAAGTGGCAGAATGGAACCCCTCCAACATATCAAACCAAAATTGAACTTGACAGAAAGATCCTTTGTAGGGAATCACCTTTTCACAACTATTTAAGCAAGAATTCACATCATCCTGGAGCCTCCCAGATACGCTATCTTTTTCTGTAAGAATTGTTGCAGAAGAGGTCTTAATACTGGTTTCTTCAAAATTTAAATGCCTTCTCTTTCTATGACGCAGCCAACTAAATGGCCTTGAACGCTTTCTAGACTTTGCCGCTATCTGATTTGAGATTTTTTGAAGTTCCTCATTTGAGTACCCTTCAGTATTATTGGTACCGGTTCCAATAATTGGTGTGACTTCTTCTGATAAACTCGTTTGAGAACACTAGTTTCCATGAAGCCGACTAAATGATCTTGAACAACGCCTAACATTGGAGCCAACACAGTCTCTACTGAATTTCTGTATTTCTAACATTGAGTTAGCACCGTCAACTAAAGCCCTCTTCTTGTTGGATCCTAAGAAAAGTTGGGAAAAAATCACCATTTGGACTCCCATCAATCTTTAAGAAATGAGATGTTATATAATGACTGAACTATCTAATGCAGATACAATAACCACAAAAGCAAAAAGAAATAAGGACAACAAGAAAAGGGAAAGACCTATTAGAAATGAATGTCCACAAAATGATGGGAACAGGTCAGGTAAGAAAAACCAAGAAAGAAGCAGGCCTAAAGTCAGAAAGAGGCTCCCAAGCAGAGGATTAAAGTATCAAAGACTACGGTCACGTTTGGCATTGGCTGAAAAAGGCAATTTATTTTTGCTACTATTCATTTTATTTTTACTACTATTTATAGATCTCATTGCACTTTTTGATATTATTCCTGAGCTCTACTGTACTATATTAGCTAGTTTTTCGCTTTATCTACCGTGATTTCAACAACAAAATTTCAATTCCAATTAAATAAGTTATTCTCAAATGGACTTGTAAGTTTATAACAGTTGCATTTTATCCCATACAAGGGAAGTAATTAAACTTTAAAAAAGAAAGGCATTATGTCCCATCAGATTCTATTTATTATTTATTTTAATTGTAAAATTGATGTGGTTGTGTATAATTATCTGATTGTATTAGAGTATTCTAATGTGAACATGGTCGCATTAAGGGTATATTTAGATATCGCTTATTTTGTTGAAAACTGAAAATAATAAAAAAATAATTTTCAGTTACTGTTCACACAAAAAACACTGTTCATATGTTTTAATGCACTGTTCATATCCCATGAACAATGCACCAGGCACTAGTCAAAAAAAAAAAAAAAAGGACTGAAATGCAAAACGTCCCAACGTGGACGTGATCCAAACACTCACTGAATATATTATTTAAAATTTAAAATAACTAGTCGCAGACTCACGCGATACGTGGGAATATACAACTATTTTGTAACATTTTATAATATATGATTTATTCTATAAAACGTACTGGAGATATTATTTCTAAAATTATTTTTCATCTCTCTATCTCTACAAATATATCATTCTATTATTTTGAGTTTTTTTATTATTTAAAAACTTAGATGCATTCGATTGATATTAGTCTATTATATTTTTTGAGATGAAAGATAAAAATACTATTTTTTTTTTCAAGTGATCTATTTTATTCAAACTTTTGTATAGTGTGTTATGGTTTTTTTTTTCTACAACTAAAATTTTTAAGTTCCAAAATTAATTATTTGAATTTCTCATTCTCTTAAGAAGATTATCATGATAATCAAACCTCATTACAAATTTACAATTGATATTACTCAAATAATTTATAGAGACATTCAAATACATAATCATCTCACTTCTTAAATATCTAAAAATTAACTCAAACCAAAGCTATAAGATAGAAAGTACATGTGATAAATAACTCAAAAAAACACACCACCAAAGCGTATCATCCAAAAGTAGAGACACAAAAAAATTCATTAATCTAAATTTACAATTGCAAGAAAGAATTAATAATTGAAAGAGAGAGAGAGAGAGAGAACAATCACCTTTTTTGGAAGAGAATGTGAGACAAATAATAAAATTTTATAAAATAAGATGAGTAGAAAAATATTTAAAAGAAAAATGTATAGTTCTAAACACCAAATTATCCAAGTCATGCTATGTAATAGAATAATAGTAAATCATTCTATAATTTCAAAGGATAACATGTAACAAATAAAGAAAATATAATTAAAAATATAATAAATTAAAATATAACCAAATCATATCAATCTAAAGTAGAGTAAAACATAAAAATTTATCAATCTAAAGAATCAAACATCCACCAAAATAAAGAATATATATATGGAGAGACAGAGAGAGAGAGTATTCACCTTTTTGTATGAGCAAAATATGGATTGAATGGAAGAGAAATAACAAATTCTTATAGTCAAAAAATGAGAAGAAGAAGAGTCAAAATAAAATGAAGATGAAGGGATAGAGAAAGTGTAAGGTCAAGGTGTAGAGTAGTGGGAAGATAAAAAGGTTAAAATAAGTAAATGTTGAAAAATGTGTAATTGTAAAGTGGCAAATTAATAAGGAGAAAAAAAATTAAAAATGAGAGAGAAAATATTGAGAATAGATTGATGATGTGGTGTTGGTGTGGCGCTAATGTGGCTTAACAGGAGCACAGCAACATTAAACTCTACGTTTCAGCTTTTAGATATATATAGATTTGTATTCACCAACCCTTTAGTTCTGCATTAGATATTTCAACAAACTTCATTTTACACATAAGGCTAAAATATTAACAAAGCATTTTGAAAAATTTAAGACCTGTTTGATAATATTGTTCTAATAACGTTATTTAAGTGTTGTAGAAATATGCGTAAGTGAAAAAATATTGTGAAAATACGTGTTGTGTTGTGTTGTTTAAATAACGAAAACCGTTGTTTAAACAATACTACCAAACACCCCCTAGATGGTACTTATGGTGATGTGTGTGTAGTAACATAATGTGAGAGTTTGGATTCATGTTTGCGCGTCTGTGTTTTCACTTTTCAGCGTTTTCCTCTTTTTTTTCTTTTTTCTTTTTTTTTTAGCCGCAGTTGTTGACTTTTCTTCCGTGAACAGTGCACGCCCATGCACTGTTCACAGGACCCACAAACTTCATTTTTTAATAATTTTTTCATTAAAAATGAGTCACACGACATTATTCACACATTTAAAAATTATTTTACTGCAATGTTTTCAGTTTTCAGTAAAATAAGTTGTATCCAAACAGACCTTATATATAAGGGAATTTTGATGCAACCAACACATGTTTACAGAACTTGTACAGGTCATTACCACATTTATCAAGTGAAGTAGGTTGATCCTGAGACTCCAATGTTTCGTTGGAAATTTTGAGGTATAAATCACTTATAGGAGGACCTGATACCTGATAATGTTTCTTACAAGGAACTGGCACAAATATTGATGTGTACTTTAAAAGATAAAGCATGACATCATCCCCAACCTGCATAAAAAAAAAATGCAAGTTTCACCTTATTTCATAGTAAAAATAGGCAGCCATTGATGTAGATGTTAGTTAAAGGAAAAAAAAATAAAAAATACAGAGCAGAAGTACCCTTTGTAAGAGAAGACACTAAGCTGGAGAGCATAGAAGTTCCATAATGGGGGTTGAATGATTAATCGGTAAACACCATTTCCCAAAAAAGGTTGATAGCAGCAACATAGTAAGCAAAACAAAGAAAGAAAGAAAGAAAGCTTGCCTTATCATAAGCATAACATTAGAAGACATGGGTTGCTCAGAAATCAGCATTTCAATGGTCCTTTGCACAATCTGAGATTGGGACCAGCGAGAGTGGGGGTTGAAACGCCAGAGAGGAGGCGCATTTTCAGAGAGCACAAGGAAGCATTGATTCAAGAGCTTCCGGTACTGTGGGGGGTCCTTCTCGTCTCTCACCAATGACGACATCGAAGAAGGCAGCAGCGACTTGATTGTGCACGCCAGACTCCGCGCGCGCTTGCGGAATAGCCGCCATAGCACCTCCGGAACCCTCCTCCGTTTCTTAGTCTTAACCCATTTTTTTTACCAACACCAACAGGGTTTCTCTCTTTCTTCTTAAAATCACAAAAAGATAAGGAAACTTGTTGCCGCTTCACTGCCTCAAATCAAATGTAATAATAATAGCAGGTAAAGGTTTCAAATTTTCAATCCATCGTAAGTAGTGCCATTGAAATGACATTTTTCCCGCCATCAATAACAACGGCAACATTGTCTCACAAAGATGATTTGTTGTGAAAGTCAACCTAGAAAGAAAAAAGTAATTTATTTTTTTTGAAAACTTTTTACAAGGAAAGAAAAAAGTAAATTTTTTTTTTACAATTTTTTATATCAAATAGAAAAATGACAGAGATATACACTTACTCATTCTCACACTTTACTTATGTGTTAACTCTTAATTGGATTTCAACATTTTTACATGAGTCTACCGCATGTACTTGAAAAAACTGAAATCCAAGAAAGGTTTGAAACATAAACAAGGTGTGAATTTGGATGTATGAATGGGTGTATTCCTAATTATTTGAGTGTAAGAATGAATTTAGGCGTAGGATAGGTTCTAGCATAGAAGCTCCTTATGGTCTCCTTGAAAAAATTTAGGCATTCTAGGGTTTTTGTAGGAGTAGCATGCGTGTTCTCCTTTTCTTTTTGTGAGAGAGGCCAATCGTGTTTCTTTTTTAAAAAATAAAACTTAATTGAGAAAATAAAAAATGCTAATGTGAAAAATTGTGGAGCTAATAAAGCTAATGTGACAACATATTATAAAGTTAGTTAAAGGATTTAATTTTATAGTATATATAGATGGTGATATAGATGATGACATTACTGTAAACAATCAATTATTCTTAGGATATGTTTGGTAGACTGTAATAAACACTATAATGTAATAGAATAGTCATTCATTATGAATAGCTATTCTTTAAAATAAGAAATAACTATTCCTCTCTAAAAGAGTTGTAATAGCTATTCTTTAATAGGTGTATTAATTTCTAAAATTAATATATTTTCAAATAAACAAACTGTTCATATGCACATAACAATTATGAAAATAAAAAATCATAAAAAATAACTAATCTCTCTTTCAAATTAAAAAAAAAAAATTTTAAAGAAAATATAATTATATGAGTAAGATATTTCCTAAAATATTTTTTAAGTTTTATTCTAATGTTATAAAGACAATTTGATTTAAGGGTTCTATTCTTGTATTGTTATCAAACAAATGAATAGTAATTGGTATTACATTACAACATCTTGTATTCCTTGTAATACCTATTCCTATTCCTATGTACGCTCCATTTGTTTCGGTGTAAAATATTTGCAGGAAAATATTTTCTTATTTTACAATGTTTATTTTGCAATAAAATATTTAGTCAAAAGTAAAATATTTTCAGTCAACCAAATCAACCTAAGCAAATTTGTGTAAAATATTTTACACTTAAAATTTTGGTAAAACATTTTACATTTGCTCACTAGCTCTCATCCCGATAACTCTCACCCTCCCTTCCTCTCACGCTATCTCTCCCTCTCAGTTCTCTCATAGTCACAACCCAAAGTTCCTCCTCTCACCCATTAATCCATCTCACCCAAAACCTACTGGCAGCACCACCCACCGGCCGGCATCACCCACCGACCAGCACCACCTGCCGACCGGCATCACCCGTCGACTGGCGCCACCCACAGATCGACTCCACACCTTCTCCCTCCTCTCGTCTCTCTCACGAAATCAGATTTGACTGCTGAGCGGCAGATTGGGTTTTTGGTGGCTGTTCTGATCTTGTTGGTGGCTGTTTTGATCTCACCGCTGCTAGATTTGCTGGGTTGTTGCATTTTTTTTGCTGGGTTGTTGGATTTTCAAATTAGATTCTTTGTTCGTGGGTTTTCTTTTCAGGTGTTTGATCTGGTTTTGTAGGTGGTTTTGCCTTTTTGATATGGGTTTTTGGTGGTTGTTTTTTGGGTGGTTGGTGATGCGGTGGTCGTTGGTGGTTGTTTTTTGGTAGTTGGGGGCAGTTTTTTGAAACTTTGGTGTTGGTTTTGATGGCTGTTTTTTGAGTGGTTGGTAGTGATTTGGTGGTTGGTGGTGATTCTAGTGGCTGTTGGGTGTTTGGGTAGGTGGATGACGGTGGCCGATGGGATGGGATTACAGGGTATGTTTTTGCAATGGTTGGTGATGGCTGGGTATGTGGTGGCTGATGGTGGCTGATTTATATTTGCAATGTTTATGTCACAATACTTACCAAACACTTACAAATGTTTTACAGTAAAATATTTTACAAGTAAAATATTTACATGTAAAATATTTTACATTTAAAAATATTTTACGTCGAAACAAACGAAGCTGTACTATTACAATCTACTAAACATGTCCTTAGAGTTATAAGGTTAAAAATAAATCAATGAATTACTGTAAGATACATAATAAATAAGATACGGGTAAATAAAATAAATAAAGGGCATTATAAAGAATAAACTTCCATAGTGATAATTAATTCACACCTACAAACAATTCCTTGTTTGGTTCATTAGATGAAAGAAATCCTTCATGGGTCCTCCACAAACATTTTATTCTCTCTTTACTTCTTCTTCCTAACCAAACAAGGGAAATGAAAACATCCTCTTTTTTTCTTCACAGAAGAAGATTCATCAGCATCCCACTCATCTAATAAACCTTCCAGTACTGTTCCACCAAGACCCCCAGTGAAAAGATGTAAACCCTCCAGGAACTGAACAATTTGTGACATCGTGGGGCGTATCTCATGATAGATCACGCAACGAAATATCAACTTTGTAATTGCTACTCCATCAAGAGCATGAAATCCAGGTTCTCTCTTCAGGCTCTCATGCACGAGTGGACAGTCAACTGGTTGGAAGCCAGAATATATACTTGTATTTTTCCCAAGCCCATAACTCAGGTAGTTCATCATAATATTTCCACTTCTCCCCACCGAAGGCATGTTTACATATGAGTTCAATGAGTACAATAGCAAATGAAAACTGATCTGATCTCGGCCCCCAATCTCCTGTTACAAATTTTTTTGGTAAGTACGACTCCAAAGAATATAAATTCCCAGCGTTCCTCAGCCAAGTAGGTCATCAGGCCTTTCATCAACGCTAGTGTTCAACCAAAAAGACAAAACCCTTTACATCCAAGTTAGATAGAATATTCAAACTTGTCACCTAGTGTTCATGTCGCATAATTAATTGACCTAGCGAATATATATACATAAGTAGTAAACATTTTCTAAAAGTGCACAAAAAGTGTGTGCCACCCTAGTACACAGAAGGAAACATGAGAAAAAAAACCCTACTAACATCTAATGTTTTATAGCTCAAAACATCCAATATTGAAGAAAAAGTAAGCAATTAGTAGCAACTATCAATTTGTATAAAGTTACAGAATTAAGAGCTTAATATCTTGCACTGTAAGTTCACCTTTCAAATGTACAGGAATTTCATTAATGCCAAATACACCACTAAGTGCCATTGGCCCAATGCCACATTCCAAATCATCATAACTGAATTTAGTTGCACAGTTTCTCCGGCAGGGCGAATAGGGTTAGTGTTTAACGGTAAAAATAGGTGCACTTGGATTTAAAAGTCGTTGAATCAAGCAAACATAGCTTGGGATTGAAACAATCAAGAAAACTCAGATTTTAGGTTGCAGTTTTTGAAAGCTATGACTATTACTCTTGAAATATTGTTCTGGATTCATATGTTTGAATTTTAGTTGAAGGGGCAATGAGTATTTATCAAAGGCTTCCTAGTTTTAAAAAGTATGTAAACAAGAGATTTAGCTTTTTCATATCATGTTAGGATATGAGATAGTTAGAGCTTAAACAAATCACAAGAAGGCTAAAATAGACGAGATAGAAGGAAGAATCTGAAAACAAAATGATACAGGACAGAAGGTTTGAAACTAAGAAGTCATCAGGGTTTCAGTTTCAGCACCAAAGACTTTATTAAAAGGACTGCTGACAGGCTGATACTAGAAATTAGGTGTTAGAAAATTGAGAAATTAGGTGAGGTAAAGCTAGTTATTTGGTAGTAATTAGGTGTTAGAAAATTGAGAAATTCATACTAGAAATTCTCAGGGCATCTCACTTTGATGCTTAGACGTTAAAGTGAAAGAGCTTACAGGTAGAGAACAATTGAAGTTGCTGAAGAACAACTTGAAGCTGTAAAACAGCAAATATGAAGTAAAGAGATGAAGGAAAACAGAATAAACTAGGGTTCTTAGGCATCAAACCTAATGAGGGGATCCGATACATCTTGCACCAAAATTTTAATAGCACCATACCACAATGTGAGCATCACACAAAGCCAAAATAATGTAACTTCATTCATCTCACTCCAGATAAGACAATTAATGCGTCATTCATTTCAAGTTAAAAGCTTGGCACCTAGTAAATAAGGAACCCAAGCAAACTTGCCAATCAAGTTCAACTTGACAACCAGTCAAAATCTATGATGGTTGACCAAGACTTATTATAACTAGAAGTCAAAAAGTCTAGCAAAACAAAAACGTCCACAACCAGAATGCAAGTAATTAATGCCTCAAAAAAGAACATGCACACAACTTTAAATACTGAAATACATTAATACAAAAATGGAGATATACCTGTCTTGAAAAAACTGCTGTCTAAATAGGGAATATCTGAGATTAACATGACGCCCTGGTTCAGAAGATGCTGCTTTTCACCAAGAGCTCCACCAGTTAGCATAAAAAAGTCGAATAGCACTGGATTGAAATCCTGTGAAACAATGAAGATCAAATCACACCAAATTTTAGAATCCTTTTGCTCATAAAACAAAACTGAGTCTATTGAAAGCATGGAAGAAAACCAAAGATGACCTGATCAAGCATTATAAGTGCAGGGTGAACAAAGTGAAGTAGGTAAGGGGGATTCTGACAATGCAAATGCTCAAGCACACGTGCAATCGCAGATGCCACCAGCATTCTTTGTTTCCATGTTAAATCATCTGCAAATGCAATTAAAGCACTTTTCATTTAGTCTTTTCGATGGAAATGGGCATCAATGGTTAAAGTTCATACGTATGTAATGCATGAGTCAGATGAACAAACAGCTAAAATGTCACAATACACGAAGATTAATATATATATATATATATATATATATATATATACACACACACACACACCTAATCTTACCTTTGTCAGTGAGGTTGATAAGAGTATCCTTTGATCTAAGATCATAGACAACGCCAAAGTGGTGATCTTCAACTTCACAGCAATATCCAATCAATTTTACCAAATTGGGGTGATTTACAACATCTGGATGTGTCAGAAAGATGCATTCACTCTACAACAACAAAGATGAAGCAAATCAATTTTATTTTCTGTACTTCTTCTTTTGAACATTACATGTGGTAGCGGTAGTAAATAATAAATGAAAGAAACCTGCGTAATGTATATACATACCTCCAGTCTGGTAAGACTATATTAGCATAATGTTTGGCAATTCTTTCAACATCAGGGTGAAGCCATATCTTGACAGTAACTTCTTGACCTTGCTGAGTTTTCCCCCTATAGACTTTCCCGAAATTTATCTTTCCAATAAAGTTTTCTTCGCTAAAGGAGTTGGTTAGGAGTTCCAAATCCCTCCAGCAATATTTTTTTGGTTTGCAATCAGCAGAAAAATCCATCTCTGCATAATTTTTTTAATCCAATGTTAATGACTTAATTAAGCATTTTTACAGTATGATTATAATCCTCAGAAGTAACATATATAAGACACAGCTAAAAGGAATAATATGTCAACTTGCTATGATTATTATAATATATATAATAGAATGCATTGGGCAACAAGTCATATTAATGGAAATTGTCATACTAGAAACCAATCACACAACAAAGAGCCCTTTTAGCTCAATTGGCACAAGTGACAAACCAGGAATTTTTTCCAAGAGGGGCTAAGGTAAATATAATAAAGTTCTTAAGGTGAAAAAAAAAAATTTCTTTAGTTAATAAATTAACTTTGACTCAACAAAGTTGTGCCCTGCACTCCTTTATGGCATTAAAATCATTTATAATTGATTCTAAACTAAAATACATAGCAGTCTCTTTATGGGAACAATATTTGTTTATTTAGGTTCAAATCTTTGAGCTATTCTAGGTGTTTTAGCACTTGAAGTTTCAACATTTGATATAAAGGATTGAGCAAAGTTTGTAACACTTTTTTATTTAAAATATGCATCAATGATAGATGGTTCTCCATAAATTATTCACAATTTGAAAATCTGAATATTGAATTTGATAATCTTTCAATTTCTTAATAAACAAGTCTATAACAATAATTTATTTTAATTGGTCCAGCCATTAATATCAATTAAACAAATAATTAACAAAAATTAGTATTATTAAATTATAATAAATTGCTATAATATTGTCTAGAGAGTCGTTGCTTAGTTAGAAATTACACAATTGTTTGGTAGTTTGTAATTGATTCTAAACTAATTTTTTTTAGTAATTTCTATATGTGCAGTTAGACAAAACCAAACAATTGTGTAAATTTATCTCAATAAAATGATCATACATGATACCTGATCAAATATAATTATATAATATAATAAACAAGCAGATACCAGTAACTTATTCTGGAAAAAAAAAAGTACAATTACTCGAACTGTTGTTATCAAATATAAACATCAAACCAACCATAACAAGCCAGCCACAAATATCAAATTTAAAAATAAAAATAAAAAATGTAAATTATAAAAAGATGCTAGCTGTTGACCACCTGTTTATATTTTAAATCTAATAAACAGGATGTACTACAAATATCAACTACTTGTCATTTATAAGAGTCCATCAAACTCGAGTTCCCAAAAAATACTATATAACTAAATAAGTTTGACTTGTACTTTTTTCTAAATATTTTCTAAAATTATGCTATTTGGCAAAAAAGGTCAAACAAAAACTCCTAAACTAACCACAAGCACTCAAAACATACCAACAGAGAGAGATACAATGGCCACTTTCGTTGAGTCTGCCTATGGTACAACCAGTGAGTTGAGTTGTGGAGGCAAAGTGTTGAGATGTTGCAGCGTCTGGGTTATAATTTTTCATGAGGTTTTTTTTTTTTTTCAAGTAACATTAATTAGATCTCTATATATATGTGTTTGTATTTGGATGAGTACTTATTCCTGATTTACATAGAAGAGGAATCCTAATTTTGAAGGGATTCTTTTTCTTTTTCTTTTTCCTTATATTGCGGATGAGATTTGGTGCTTGGATTTGTAAAGATGATTATGGGCCGGATTGTATTTTATATGGGTTGTTTCAACTTTCAATTGATTTTTTTTTTTTTTTTTTTGGGATATTTTCTTATCTCAGAATTTGGGGGGCCGGTAAGTTCATATATATATATATATATATATATATATATATATATATAACCGAAACCTTTGAAATTCTCATAATTTTTCACGTCAGCATAATATTTAAATAAAATTATCATTTTATTTAAATAAAATTATTTTTGTTTAGTCCAAACTTAACAAGAAGTGAAACTCTATCTCTCTAACAAGTCTAACTTAAACTCAAACTCAAACATTGATAATTTATTTCCAAATTTGTGAAGTTAATTATGAACACTATAAAAGCAAAGCAAACCCCAATATATTTTTTTTAAAGCCGAGTAGAAGTATGAGCTCTTCTTACATTATTTTCTTCTTCTCTACTTTGTTTTCTTAAAAAAAAAATTATCATTTTTCATGTATTTTTTAAAAAGTAATTTTCGTATATGAACTACCAAACTCTCTTTAGCCGTTCTTTATAAGATAAAAAAACTTACAATAATTGAAATTATTCTTTTGAATGTAACCCACCTTTCTCTTATATTTCTTTATTATTTAATCATATATATTTTGTTTTGTTTCAATAATTTTTAAGCAATGAATCATCTGATTCTTTAATTTTTTTGGCCTTTTAAAAGTTTTAATTTCTGAATTTTTGAGTTATTTTTTGCAGTATCTGAAACTGTTTGACAAATTTTTTGTAAGCCATTGCACGTTCAAGTAATGGCTTCTTCATCAAATTGTAACACAATTTGAAGTCATACAAGAGCAAATCATGCAATGGTGTATTTTCTTAAATTTTTTATAAATTTATTTTAGTCTACCTCACAAATAGGTAGGTTCTCGTGCATAGCACGGATTAGTGACTAGTTTCCCTAATAATTATAAAATTTTCCCATTTTATCAGCATTATCAATGGAAAACCACCGCACACCCTTGGTGCGATGGTCACTCAAAGTACAAGTGTTTGTGGGGTGTGGGGGGCATAGGCCGGGGTTTAAGTCTCCAGAAGGGAGCTTCACACACATATACACTTAGATTAAGCTAGAATTGAATTTCTATCTTGTTTAAAAAAAATCAATGGAAATTTTGAAAATTTAAGGAGCTATAGGTCGTGAGAAATTATTAGGTCCATCGGAATTATAATGCAGACCATTATAAAAAAATCATTAAGTGATGTCATATTTGCATGAATGATAGCGTTTTATTGGTTAGGAGGACGTACCTAGCATGGACATTATCTATACTACTATTTATCTACTAGCTAGCCTCATTACACGGGTTTCGCGTGTGTGATGAGACTTTTTTTTTTTTGGTTTAGTGTCATAATTTTTCACTCATTAATTCTAATTTGAGGTTTATATGTTTTTTCACAAAAATTGCACATTTAAAACTACTAATACGACTAGAAGTGTCATAAGGCTAACTACAAAAAATGAATGTTATTTTGATGTTCAATTTTTTTAGCTAACCTTATGACACTTCTGGCCGTATTAGTAGTTTTAAATGTGCAAATTTTGTGAAAAAACGTATAAACCTCATATTAGAATGAATGAAAAATTATGACATTAAAAAAAAAAAAAAAAACTCTTTGTGTATTTGTTCAATAAAATTTATGTAATTGCTAACCACCAAAATAGTTAAAAGTGTAAGGAAACCTAGCAACAACAAAAAAAAGAAAAAGAAAAACTATGATAGTATTGAAGTCATTGTGTGGGTACTTTTACTTACAGAACTAAGAAAGTAAATTGCATTCCAATCTAAACAACAATTTGTATTATTTGATCTCATCCTCTATCTTTGTATTATTAACAAAACAAAACAAGTTAGAAAAAATATATATGTGTGTGTGGGGGGGGGGGGGGGGGGGGGGGGGTGGGTTTGACAATTTAGCAATTTAATGACCACAGTCATATTTATAAAATATAAAATCTATATTTGATTTTAAAAGAAAAAAAAAATGTTAAGTAAATAACAAAGTTTTATCCATCATACCTTGCATTTTATCTTAGTGGCATTTTCTAATCCCTGTGTGAAGCACTGGATTTGAATTCTGCCCCACTTATTTTCTAAATTTGTGTTTGATCAACTATAAAATTAAATTAAAAAAAAAAAAAAAAAAACTGCTTAGTATGATATTTGCAGATAAAGCTTTAAATACAATCTCTCAAACCTATTGCAATCATCTTTGCATCTTCACTTATGTGCCCAAAGACATCATATACAAAGCAGAATTAATGAACTCCAATCTCTCAAACCTGTTGCAACCATCTTTGCATCTTCAGTACTATGCCCCAAAGATATCATACAAAGCAATGAATGAACTACTAAATTTTTTTTTTTTAAAATTCCTTGTCCAACTTTGTTAAAGGTGAATTCTAATTGTTGGTGGTGCATGAACTCATCCTCACACTATTTGCGTAGTTATTTAGCCAAATGTTAGTGCTTGCACTCCAAAGGAAACTAATTAAAAGATATATTAAGGGAGCAATATAAGCGGAATTGATTAGATGATTATCTCTCCTATATTTTCCTTAACGAGTAATTCTTATGTACTCTCGGAGTACGGGGAATGGTACTCCCTCCTCTCATATTCATGGTGGAGTCCGCTCATTAAATTCATAGCATGGTCCACTTAAAACGTGAGAGGAGAGAGCACCCTTTATTCATATTCTGAGAGTATCTAAGAATTTTCCTTTACCGAAGTAATTCTTACCGAAAAGGAACTAGAGAGCTAGATCCAAAAACTTTCCTTTCCGTTTCCTCAAAAAAGATAAAACTTAAAATACTAATTTTAATACCACAATTCATAAATTATTTTTTGTGTAGTTAATTATATATTAATGATGGGATTGGCTTCAAAAAAATCAACTAAAAAAAATGATGGCACTGCAATCCATTTATTTTGGAGATAAGATTTTATTTACTCTTAATAATAAAAGGATTAAATGAAAATTTTAGATTGTAATCAAATTAATAATTTTAACAACTTAGAAAGTATAAGAGAAGAAGATAAGAAAAAAAAAAAAAAAAATTTATATCCATTTTTTTAAAATAAAAAATGTACAAAAATTTCTGCAATTTGGTGCCGCCACTTGGCGCAACTACAACTTCTAAACTTAACTTTTATTATATAGTATATGATATGATATGATATATGATATGATTTTTTTTTTATATGTACAAAAATTTCTTCAATTTGGTGCCACCATTTGGCGCAACCACGACTTCTAAGCTCAACTTTTAGAGAGGTGCTACGTCCACAATATTTTCACAACAAATCATAGGTAGTTAGTTGATATTGGTTCTAATTTGAATTTACCACTAAAATTACTTTTCTACCCCACTAATAACAAACTGTAACAACTTGTAACATAAGAGTTGCTGTGAAAATGTTGTAGATATAGTATTTCTCTAACTTTTATCATATAATATACGATGATATGATATGATATGAAGATATGATATATATGAATATATAATAATATAAATATGATGTAAAATTGATGAGTAATGCTACAGCCACAAACTATTTTACAACATTTTTACAAACTACTGATGTGGCCAACCTTTTATTGGTTTTCATCTAGGCCCACTATTAATATCATTTTTTCATTTACCAATAATCACTCACCATATCAGCAGTTTGTAAATTTTTTTGTAAAATAGTTTGTATCTCTAGCATTATTCAAAATCAATTACTTTCGTGCTAATATGAAATCCCATTTGGGTGCACACAGTATTTATCCCTTGCCTTCATTTCCGGTTCCTTTAAAATCCTCTCAATATTTTGGCTCTCCCTTTCTCCATCTGAAACTTTGCTTCCCTGGCTAACACTTTCTCCCTAGCTCTCAAAACCGTCCTTCTTTTTCTTTTGTTTTTGTAGAGATTTCAATTCAATGGCTAACAAAGACAAAGATCAGGACAACGATGCCACCGGAGTTATAGAGATGATTCATCACATAGAAAATTTGCTTAGAGAGTTAAGGATAACGATGAAGTATCTTATTAAAAGTACCAAAGGAAATGAAGCTTTAAAGGTGAGACTTGAGTCACTGAAGAAAGATCTTGAAGCTATTGGGAAGATGTTCAATGAGTCGATGAAGGAGTACTTTGAAAAAAAAAATGGTGTGATAATCTTGAATTTGGTAAATCTCTCAATATATGAAAATTCCATGAGCCCAAGGGATCACTCTCAGTCATAGTCAACCATGCAAAGTGTTGGTGCAAACACAATAATAATGGAAATAACATAATGAGAAACTAAATAGTACTTCTGAATATTATTAATTCAATGAGAAAAAATTACACAACACTATTTAGATTGAGGTACGGCACTCTAAGGAGATTCAAGCCCTTGGTTGGCTAAACTTTGTAACCGGTGCAGACATTCTCTAACTTGTCTCCCCCAGGATACAACAGCCCAACAAGTGTCCTATCTAGCCCAATATCTGAGACAATTCATATTAGCACATTAATCGCCACAATTAAAAATAATAAAATTGTCTTTCTCCTTTTCAATGTGGGATTAAACATTTTCACTAACTCCTCATATTTCATATTCACTCTCATATCTTTACATTTATGTTGTAACAACACAGAGTCAACTAGGTGGAGTCAACTCCGAACTATGCACACAGAATTTTTTTTTTTTTTTTTTTTTTTGAGAAAAACCATGCACAGAGATATAATTCTCGCACGAGATTTCTTCATTTCTACCACTTATATTTATGTTTATAGTTAAGTCTCGTTTATATTTATGTTTATAGTTAAGCCTCGTTTATCTAATAAAGAATTTCATCTCTTACGCTATTTGTATGACCTATTTATGTTTATAGTTAAGTCTCGTTTATCTAATAAGGAATTTCAGTGTAATAATGTTGTGAAAATGTTATGAACACTACTTAATGAATTTTAGGATAGTTGATTCTTTGAACCCGCTTCAAGCTAGGATGACATGACTAATCAACCAATCTTGGGGTAAATGGGCTATTCTTCTTCTGTTTATTTATTTCATAGACATTCCAATCTCCAAGTTATCATAATGAAATAAAATAATAGATTAGAACCCACCACAATTAAAAGTAAAGGTGTTGATTGTGTTTAACAATCAATATATATATATATATATAAATATATAAATAAAATACTATATATAATAATATAAAAGCAACAAAGTTTGTATTTGTATCAAAGTATTAGTTCATTAATATCTATAGTTGTGCATTAATTATTTATATTAAATGAATTTATATGATTATTTTTATAAACTTTATGTAAGAGATAATTTTTAGTTGGAATAATAATAATAGTGTTAGAATATGACATTTTTACTCATGTTTAGTTACTTTGACAACAATTGACACAAAAGCCATAAAAATTAAATATTTGTGAATTCATTAAAATTAATCTTAATCCTTTGATTAAATTTCCTAACTCCTTTATATATTTATTTTGTTATAGCATAATGAAATTTTAATATCATTTTTCTAAGATTTATATGAGAAACCTTTTTTTTTTTTTTGAGAAACAATTGAAACACGATATCACGCAACAATTGAAGCAACGTCCAACAAAAAGGGGAAAAATTAATAACACATAATTAAGAATGTAAAAAAAAAAAAAAAAAAAAATGAAGGATATATGAATTTTTTTAATAGGCATGAAACATGCTTATCTATATTAACCACTAAATCATGTAATTTTCAATTTATGAACGCATGTATATAGTGTGATCAAATCACTACACTACTCTTTTTGTCTTTTTATTTTGTCTATAAAATAACTAAAGATTAAATTTTTTTACCAGGAAATTTATTGATTTTTTTTTTATAGTTGGAGGATCTAAATCATGAATGTCACCATTAGAATTTCAAGTGCCAACAAGTTAAGCTACAAGATTTTTGGTAAAACTTATTGAAATATTGGAAAAAACTAATAATAAGTTGCACCACACATCATGCAAGAATTCAGCTAGTTAAAAGACAAGCTTGAAAGCAAAGTTAAACCCCCAATTAATATTCAATATATATATAAAAGCAGAGACCTCATGCGGAGTGCATGAGGTCCTACCATGCTTTGTATGAGTACTCTTTCGTTTAGCCTTTCACCTCTCATCTTCTTATCAATGATTAGTTTAAACCATAAATGCAGAAATTAAAAGATTTGGTTCTACTCCCATTTCCAACTTCTTGAACTCTTCCACTTTTAATTTCATTAATTTAAAAAATGAAAGGTTTTCTCCATTCAATGTTAGTTTTCATGTTCTTTTATATATTCTAGTATCACAAAATATCAAAAGGCCAAAAGAAAAGTAGGACTGGAGAGATAGAGAGACATAGTGAGATTAGTGTCAAAAAAGAGTATGAAATTGGTTTTGGTTTCAGGTGCATATGATCTAAACTTCTTAACAACACTATCAAAACTTGATACAATACTTTAAAAACATATGGGTTTCTAAAAGGTATGTGTTTTTTTGTCTTTATTTATATTTTTGGAAAGTGTTTAATCTTTGTAAGTGATTAAGGTACTTAGATGTAAGTAAAATTAAACGTGAGATATGAAATAGTATAAATTTATATTTCTCTGTTCAATTATTGTTTTATTTTTAATCTCTTGGCATGTATATTTAGTTTTGCGATTTAGAAATTATAAACCTTAAATCTTAGATGTTTAGCCTTTAAAAGTTCACGTGTTTTCTTTAAAAAAAATAAATACTTCTAAAAAAAAAAGAAAAAGAAATAATAAAAAAATTAGATTGGAAACGTCAAATGTAAGAACTAAATATACATGTACACTTAATCAAACAAAAAAGGGCACATATAGTGGCATTTTTAGAGTCTAATTAATTATGGTTACTTAGGGATATATTGTGTTACAATTTTTTTTTCATTCATTATTTTAGTGACGTATAATACATAATCGAAATTAATTTTCCAAACATTATAACACATATGAGTATTATAAAATAACTAATAGCGAACACGCGCATCGTGCGGGACATCCACTAGTTTTTAATTAATATAGATTGCAAAATAAATAAAAATTAAACAAATTTTTATTTATTATAAAAGTAATAATGATAATGTAAAATGTAATTTAGTTTTTTACGTTTAGTGTAGTTTTTCACATTTAGTCTCAATTTATTAATTAAGAGTGAAAATTTTTAATTCATTATATTGCTTAAAGTAGTATTTTTTATTTAGTCTCAATCAATAAGTTGAAACTGAAATTTTTTTTTAATACATTATATTGTTTAAAGTACTTTAAAGTAACTAAATTTGGGAGTGTTAACTTTACAAATGTTCATGTGGGAGGTCCGAGGACCGAAGAGGATTAGAACACGGAATATCTTGCATAAATCCTGCCCGAAGAAGTATATCAACTCTGAGGACTTCGCCGTCCTGAGGATGGGAGTGGAGACAGGATAGTTAGTGTCCCATGAAGGCCCAAGGAGAAGAGACAAGACCATATGGGGGGCAGAGCTGGTGGGAGGAAGTTTCTTGAAAGGGCATACCTATCCCCTCCACATTGAATGCCCTGCAACAACTTTATGAGCTGCATTAATGAGAAAATGACACCTGAACAATGACTTCACAGCTAGCAGGCCCTTTTACCACCTTTAGTAGAGATTTGATGGGACAAGTGTCCTGAGAAAGGCCTGGAGGCATACAAGTGGAGGGTTATGATGCAAGTAGGAAGGATATGTAAGGGGGGAAGCCTCCTAGATGAGGAGGATGACTAATTCTGGAGAAAAATAGAAAAAGATGGAAATAAACAGTGTACGATTGGCCTAGAACTTGTAATACTTATAAATAAGTAATTAACCCTCGGACCAACCTGAGGAAAGCATTACTTCCATTCACTATTCAAATTTCTCCTTTCTATCACTCTTGTATCTTCGGCTGTATCCCAAGATTAAGTTTGGAATCGCACTTGAAGTATCTTTCTCACTCTCTTAGAAATTTTATTGTTGGGCTGGGTATAAAGGGCAAGGTACCACTATTTTAAGTGGGCTTGGGCCTTTATTTTCTGAGCACTTACCATTCATATTTGAAGGAATATATGGGTGATTTAAAAAATAATAATAATAACTTTATTAACATAATAATAGTGATATTCTTTATCTAATAAAGAATATCACTCTTACTCTTAGTGAAGAGGGTTTATGTTTATCATTTTGTTGAGTTTATTATCTTTTGGAGAAGGATTCGGATAAGGATTAAGATTTAGCTAGAGTGTAATTATTTCTTTATTAATGTAAGCTATTTGTATGGCCTGCTGAAATTTAGATCGATGAATAAATCATTTCATTGTGAAAGTGTTGACATAGCATTTATCTTATGTGTGTATGGTCATGGTTTTGAAACTTGGATCGTTCAAAGTATCGAAAAAAAAGATGAGTTTCAAGATTTTAGAAAACTTATAAAATATAAAACTATGAATATATTTGAAGTATTTTAATTATAATTATTTCTATATATATTCCTCCTTTTGAGATGGATAATTAAAATAAATGATATAATAAAATATTAATAATATTGGTTATATAGTAATGAAAGTAAATTATTCTTATGGCTTTCTTTTAAATATACTTCAAATAAATTAGTTTGCCGCAAGGAGTATAAATAACCAACCATAGCCTAGTGGCTAGGGGGTTAATTAAAAATAGCTCTACTGGAACACCTAGGTTCGAGGAAATCCCAATCTCCAAGAGTTATCATAATGAAAATTCATGATAGCCCAATTTATACAGATTAAAAATTCCTAAAATGTTTGCTTCTTTACTTTTACTTATACTATATATGGTTATGCTAAACCTATTTTATAAAAAAAAAAATCATGTGCTACACCAGTACAATGAAAGAAATTTCACTTTCTCACCCACAAGCCACAACTAAACAAAACAAAGGGGAAGAAATAAGGCATACACTAATTACCCACACATTAAAAAAAAAAAAAAAAAACTAAGGCATTATATTTATATACTAAGGCATTATCGATTTGTGAAAATAAAGGTGGTTATAGATTTATTAATATATACTCATGGCTAAGGTGATGGTCCCTCATATGACAAAATAATAAAATAATAGACTATAACCCACCACAATTAAAATTAAGAATATTGTACCATCGTGCATCTTTGGTGCAGTGGTCACTCCACAAGTATAAATGCTTGTGGGGTTTTGGAGGTAAGGGCCGAGGTTCAAGTCTCCAGGAGAGAGTTTCACACACATTTACACTTAAATTAGATTAGAGTAGAAATTCTATCTTGTATAAAAAAAAAAAAAAAAAGTATTGTAAAAATATGAAAATTCGCTATGTCTATAAAGTTTCTCTTACACAAACAAAATTCCTATATAAACAAAGGTTGGTCTAGGAACAAAGCCAAGTGGTAGTGAACCCTTTTTTTTTTTGGTTCTAGGTAGTGAACTTCAGGTGATGACGCGAGTGCGTAGTGTCAGTGTAGTAGGCCCCTCGGGCATGCTTCTTGTACAACCAAGCGAATAACTAATTATAACACTCACAATTCATGTAAGTGACAAAATTTTTTATTTTTTCATTTAAATTAATGTATTGCATGATTCTTGTTAAATATTATAAATCTTAAGTTATATCCAATACTATGTTATTTAAAATTTAAATAATGTGATGTTTTGTACAAAGCCATACTGAAAATTAAATATTAATCATGAAATAAGTTCTCCCTATTTCAACAATTCAAATGTATGGAGAGGATTCAATTTTTTAAATATGCTAAGATTTTTTTTTAGGGAGTCAAGATTAAAAGACAAGGCTGAAAGCAAAGTTAAATCCCCATTTTTTTTAATTAATATAGATTAAAAATTAAACAAAAATTTAATTGTTATAAAAATTATAATGCTAATGTAAACAGTAATTTAGTTTTTCACATCTAGTGTCAGTTTATCAACACTTAATTGAGAGTAATTTTTTTTTAATTCATAATATTGTTTAAAGGAATAAACTGAATACGGGGAAAATTAACTTTACACATGTTCATGCTTGAAGGAATATGGCCTTACTCAAGCTCCACTCTGCTTCATCAGTTTATCTCTTGAACCATTCAACACTATGAGAAGAAATCTCCATCTCTGTTACACTAAATTATTTTTCATATTATCTTGTTCTTCCTTGAAGCCTTCTTTGTCCTCTTCCATTCTTTCATCTTCATGCTATATATCGCTTGCTGAGGTCCTTCAGTTTTAACCAACGAACTCAATGAGCCTCGTCTCAAAATTATCTTCTTCTTTCTTGGACCACTTGATTTATGTCTTCAAGACCTCAAGTCCCTTGCTACTGTTTCTAAAAGCTTCAAGATTGTTGTTTTTGTGCATCCACCCGCAAGACCTTCTCTTTAAATATTGTTGCTCTTTATTCAGTACTTTGATCCAAGTCTTTAGAAGCTTGATTTGATTCTCACTTTTTGTGTTGTTTTCTTGCATGATCCATTTGTTCATCTTCAGGTCCCTTTTCTTGAGAATTTGTGAGCAATGTCATAAATGTCTTTCTTAACCATTGTTGTTCCTTTTGTAAAGAACAAAGAAAAGATAAATAGTACATCAGAGACTGAGGGAAAAGAGAGGAAAACAAAGTTTAAACAGAGATCAAAATAGCAAAGGAAGAAAAAGAAATAACTTTAAGAGAGATAAACAAAGAGTACCTTAATTTTAATTCTCAATTCTGCAAAAAAGTTTGGCATCTTTCTTGATCCCTTCAAGCTCCTCTACTCTTTCGTTCTCACAACGTTGGTAACGCTTGACCAATTAACAATTCATGAAACCCATATACAGAGGGCCAATATCACCACAGCTGGGGAGTTTCAACTTATGAAAAAAAAAATGATTATAAGTAAATATATGCAAAACTCTTTTAGGGGATACACAAGGAGAGATTGACTTGTAGCAAAGGAGAAAGGACCGAGAACACATGCTGCTGATACAGTCAACTTCCAAGGAATGACTTATAATTTATTGGTGAATCTGTCAAATATCTGCAAATTTTCACAATCACTAAAATCAGTTCTGCTTCTGACCATTATGTATAACATTTTATCCTTCAAAATATTCAGTATGCATCATTAAGTTTACTTCCAATCAACGAAAAAATTCGTACATACCTCATTATGAGACTTCCATAGGAAACACAGATCAGTAGAACTCCCGTTTATTGCTATGAGAACTCCCACTTCTTATTCCCTTAACCATCACCACAGTATAAATTTTTAATAATCTGATGGTGAGGACTATCTAGGAAGAAGGAAATTTCCAGCATGGAACAATTTCACGCGGACTCATCATATAAGCCAATGATAGCTACCAATAATCCCCACAGGAACAGTTTCCATTCCTGAAGTGATGAAAGCGGCTAGAATCTCTTACAATGATCTTCCGCCCAACAATCTTTGCTATAAGCTTAATGGCAGAATGGCAATCACCGCATACACGAAGATTCTTCATTACTGTTATTGTACTCCCCTCCACAGTACTAATTAACCCAAATCCAATAGCAAGCCTCTCACTATGATAAGATAATGCCTCTTCCTTTTGTTCAACCTCAACATCATGCAAAGCAAACTTTTGATCAGGAACATATCCCAATTCCTTCAGCTTTCCTCCCAACCAGTCCAGTTTTTCATATATTTTTTCACTGAAGGGGTGGGACCTATCTCCAGAAAGAAATTCATGCCTCAGTCCCTTTAGAGTAACCCAACTGGATCCTGCTTGTTTAACAACTCCACTATGTTTCATCTTCCCCCGTATCCTAGAGACATCACCCCATCTATTTGCAGAAGCATATAAATTAGATAATAAAACATAAGCTGCACTACAATGTGGCTCTAAATCAAAAATGTGTTTTGCAGCTCTTTCAGCCACATCTATGTTTGAGTGCATCCTAGAAGCACTAAGCAAAGCTAGCCATACCGTGTAATTTGCTTTTATGGGCATGTCATTTATTAGTTCTTCTGCTTCTTCCAACTTGCCACATCGACCTAAAACATCAACCATACATGCATAGTGCTCAAGCTTCACCATGGATTTATCTCGACTGAAATATTTAAAAAAGCATCTCCCTTTTTGTAACATCCCAGAATGGCTACAAGCAGAAAGCAACCCAGTAAATGTGATTTCATCTGGATCTACCCTTGCACGTATCATCCTGCTAAACAGAGTCAAAGTCCACAAGCCATACCCGTGTTGTGCACATCCAACAATGATAGAGTTCCATGAAACAATATTCTTCTCAGCAATATGTTTGAATATAGCTACGCCATCACTTATATTTCCACATTTCATATACATGACAATAAGAGTATTACCCACAAAGACATCGGTTTCCAAACCTAACTTAATCCCTGCAGAATGGATCTCTTTGCCCCTATCTAGAGCCTCTAATCCACAACATGAATTTAAAGCACTAGTCAAAGAAGACTGATTTGGCAGGACGCCTATCTTTATCATATCCCCAAAAACCTTCAATGCATCCTCATGCTTACAATTTGAACCATATCCCGTTATTAGAGCTGTCCATACTACTACATTTTTATGCATTCTCTCATGGAAAATCTTGCAAGCATTCTCTATTTGCTTGCAATTTGCATAAAACGTTATAAGTGACACAGATATAAATTCATCAAAATGGTACCCCACTCTAACTATCTGTCCATGAATCTGAACACCTACATGAAATTCTAATATATTTGCACAAGCTGTCAATACACAAACCAATGTGGTTGAAGTGGGCTCCACACCAGAACCCACCATCTTCCCAAAAAGAAACAAAGCCTCATCGCTCTTCCCATTCTGGTCAAGCCCACCAATCATCGAAGTCCACGAAATCACATTCCGACGAGGCATCTCCTCAAACAACTTCATCGCATCTTCAACTCTACCATTCCCACAATACCCATAAATCATCGAATTCCACGCCGCCACATCCCTCGTCGGCATCTCCCGAAACAAGCGCTCAGCCACCTCAACTCTCCCAAACTGCAAGAACCCATTAACCATCGTGGTCCAAGAAACAACATTTCTCTCAGGCATTTCGTCGAACAGCTTCCGAGCCATGTCCAAATCCCCACAATCCAAACACCCTTTCACCATCGAATTCCAGCAAATTATATCTTTAACGGGCATCTCATAGAACAGTACCAAGGCATTGCCAAGTCTACCGTTTCGCGCATAACCCGTAACCATCATGGTACACAGAGTCACATCCGGAACCGGGATTTGATCGAAAAGCACACGAGCTTCGTCTAATCTGTGGTTCTTTAGGTGATGAGAGAGCAATGATTTATAAGAGGGAGTGCCGGGCTGTGCGTGATTCACCATACCCATGAAGCATTTGGAAAAATTAGAGCGTGAAACAGAAGCACGTTGAAATTTGAATTTTCGAAAAGAAATGGCGCGAAATGTTAACATGGCTAAGCGTTTGTGTTACTGTTACGGTCAGAGAATAAATGCAGTGTCTGAGAGGGCTATTTTGTCTTTTTAGCACGGTCAAACGCACCGTTTTTCTACCTTTCTTGGAGTTTTTTTTTTTTTTTGCAATTTAACACCAAAATACTAACAATTTCGTTAATTAGCATCGTTTTCAACTATTTAGGAAACTAATATCTCGAGTCTTTGAGACTTGATTTTACAGTAGCAACTTTCAAACTCAAGTTTTATGTGGGCTTTCATTGGCACCAATTCCGTAAAAGAAGCCCGGTATGCTTTGTGTAGATGTGAGGGAGAACAAAAGTGACACTAGGACACTACCAGAGGATCTTAGTATTGAATAGCATCACAAACTCTTCAGAAACTAGTGATCCGTGTAGATTGAGGGGAATGAGAGGGAGTGAAATAGAGTAGAGTAGAATTAGCCAAAAATTAGTCTATTTTCAGCCAATTCTACTCTACTCCTCTTCACTTCCCCTTAATCCAAATGGACCATAAGAGAAATAAAATCACAACTTACAGCATGTGTGCTGTGACATTCCTAGCTAGGTGCACTAAATAATTTCTCCCAGAGTAGTCCACATTAAACTTCAGAAATACAGTACTGTGTGTTAATACTTCGCCATTTTAGACATATTGCTGAATAGAAATAGCATTAAAACCAAAGTATTCTTACAGCCCGAATAATGTTGCTACACTGAATGGAAGCTTAACCCTCACCCATAATCAGGGACGAAGCCAAGGGGGGGCGAGAGGGGGCAAGTGCCCCCTGGCTCCTCAAAAAATAACTTTTAAATGAAACAACTTTAACTCTTTAAGCTCTTGCCCCTCCTGACATGAGAAAAGAAAAAACAAAGAAGCATTGCCACAATAACCAATCTGTACCACTCACATAAGGAAAAAGCCAAAAACCTATACTACTTAATCAATAAGCCTAGCACCTAAGAAAAAGACACCAGCTCTCACTTCTTGAAAGCCACTGTCACACGTGATTTCACCACACCACACCATTCCCATTGCTCTTTTATATTTTCTGCCTAATCCTTTTTTTTTTTTTTTTCCTTTCATATCAGCCACAACAACTCAATCAATGGGCCCCATATTAATATTATACACAATATAATATAATAATAATAAGTAATGTTAGAGACACAATAAAATGTTATAACAGTTATAGTTTGTTTACAGTTGTTTATTTATTTATTATTAATATTGATTGATTTTCTTTAGGCTTTTTTTTATTGTCTTTTAATTTTGCCCCCCCTAAACTGAAATTCTGACTCCGTCACTGCCCATAATAGATACTTATGTGGAAACTATCATGGGAGCCCACTCCCAACTAATTATAACAAATTCACGCACGAGATAAGTCATAGTAAAAGTGTCACAGCCTTTTGTGTTGTAGTGTAGCACTGTAGCTATTGGAATTTACATTTTTGGACTAGTTTTTGTATTTTGTAGATTGCTTACATTTTTTAATATTTATTACATGTGATTTTGTAAATCCTTAGAATTAGTTTGATGGTTATATGGTTACCTCTTATATATAAGAGTGCTTAATGATGTAATTAACACATAATAATATTAATAAGTTTCTTTATTACTCACACTAATTTTTTTATAGTACCCAAATGAGATGCCATGCGATTGAGGATGTGAAAATTTTGGAGCCCCTACAAATGTTGTAAATCATATGATCTTTGTGTAAAGTAATAGTAGAACACAAAATTTTTAAGCTATTAGGATCCGTTTGGGATCCATTTATTTTGCTGAAACTGAAATTTTTTTGCTGAAAGTATTGTAAATAAAGGTAAAAATTAGTTAAAATAGTATAGTGGAACCTATGAATAGTATCACAAAGTACAATGAAACCTATGAATAGTAACAAAAATAAGCTGAATAGTAAAATAAGTTGGCAAAAATAATTTTTGCCAACTTATGATTGAAATAAAATTATTTTTATACAAGTAAAATATTGAAAAAAAAAAAATGAAAAACTCGATTGGTGTTGTGTTTGATCGATTAGAATTCGTTTTTTTTTTTTTTTTAATTTTTTTTTGATAATTCGATATTTATGAGGTTTCTAGTGTGTGGTCCACAGAAAATAATTGGTTTATTTCAAATTTTATTTTTTATATCTTAATTATTTACTTATCATTATAATTAATTATTTCTTACTACTAACACTACAAAACGCGGGGGCATTAGGCCGCGTTTTTTTGGGCCGCGTTTATAAAAATGTGGCCCCAGACGGACTAAAGCCGCGTTTTTTAAAAACGCGGCTTAAATAAAAAACAAGAGTCGCGTTTTAAACGCGGGGCCATAGAAGGTTCTGAAGCCACGTTTTTTTTGAGCTGTGGCCGCGTTTTTAGGGTAGACCTATGGCCGCGTTTAAAAAACGCGGCTATAGGACCTCCATATATAATTTTTTTTGGCAAATCAAATTTTCCTTTTTTTTTTTTTTTTTTTCTTAACTGTAGCCGCATTTAAAAAATGTGGCTCTAGCCTGCCTAAAGCCGCGTTTTATAGACGCGGATTTAAATGAGGTCTGAAGCCGTGTGTAAAAACGCGGCCTTATACTTATTCTGAAGCCGCGTTTTATAAACGCGGCTTTAGTTTGGGTTTGGGCCGCATTTATTAAACACGGCCTTAGAGTTTTCCTATAGCCGCGTGTCTAAAATGCGGCTTTAGGCGTTGTATATATGGTATTTGAGAGGAACAATTTTAACCGTATAGCTCCCAGACATCATCGACCCTCCTCATCCTCCAAGCCTCCATCGAACCTCCTCATCCTCCAAGCCTCCTCATCCTCCAAGCCTCCGATCTCAAGCCCTCACCATCTCCGATCTCACCGTCGCCCTCCATCTCCGATCTCACCCTCGCCCACCATCTCCGATCTCACCCACACCCTCCATCTCCGATCTCACCCTCGCCCACCATCTCCGATCTCACCCACACCCTCCATCTCCGATCTCACCCCACCATCTCCAATCTCATCCACACCCTCCATCTCCGATCTCACCCAAAACCTCCATCTCCGATCTCACCCTCACCCTCCGTCTCTCCGATCGGAAGCCCTCACACCCCACCGTCAACGCACAGGCAAGGTACGATGGCTGACCTCAACTCTCATTTTCATTTTCCAAGCATTTTTTTTGTATAATATACCCATGGCTGACCTCAACTCTGTCGCTTGCATTTGGGTTTTGTTTTTACTTTTACTTCATTGCCTGATTTACTTGACAATTGTACTTTTTTTTTTGTTTTTGGCTTCTACTCCTTCTAGCACATTTGCCTGTGAGTTTTTTTAGATTGTGTGACTTTTTTACTATATGTTCTATTGTTTGGTTGATGAGAAAATGAGTGAAACGAAAGGAAAAGTACACAAAGCTTTTGCATTTTATTTTATTTTATTTGTGAACCTCACGGAGTAAGACATTTAACTAGATTATTAGATTCTGGTTGTTCATGTTGGAGAAGTCATAATGATGTTACCATTTTTATAGTCATATTTTTCTTTCTCAATTGCGTAGTATCTGAACATAATGAGGAAGATTTTTCAATTGAGAGATACACAATCTGAAAAATTCATTTTTCATGAATAGAATTTGTCACACTGATAACTATTTTAGGCAGCAACTATTCACAGGAAGCATATGGCCTTATACAAGGAGCCTCTGCTTAAGATATTGTGAGGAAGCCTCTCACTAAATATTAGGCGTATTTTAGACAAATTTGATAGAAAGGTATTACTTAAAATGTGCACGAGTCTTCAAACTCCTCAGTTGGATGATGTTAAGCCTCAGTTGGATGTTACTAAGAATAAGATGGTCAGTCATCAATATCTCATACTATAGCTACTATTACATGTTATTTGTGAGTTTTTTTAGGTTCTATACACTTTATTAGTATTTAGTGAAACTCTGCATGATTTTTATGTGTTCAGGATAAATCTTGGACACACACTTTCATACCCAATTCCACTATCGATGGTTGACTATAAATGGTGGATACTTTATGCCAACCACTCTTTGTATGGACCTACAATATTTTTTTGGTTTTCGGGATTTGTGTACTGAACCTAATACAATGCACCACGTGTCTAACTTTTTGTATTGGGTCCAATGAACATGACACACTTCACCCAAATGGTTGACTAGTTTAGCAAGTCATAAAATTTAAGTGTGAAATTGGTGTATCGGTTGGTTGGGTCCCTAAAGTATATCAACCTGACTGTTATACGTTCTAGGAATCTGTTTTGTTAATGAGTTTGCTGTCAGGATTGAGATACTCACTACTGTACTTACATATATTCTCATTTTTTAGGTACAATTTGATCAGCCTTTGACAAATAATCCGGAGAACAGTTAGGTGCCCAGAAGCCAATTGTTGCCCCCGTTTAGAAGAAAAAAAGTAAATAATAAACTTACAGCACTTTACATTACTTCGATGAAATTACTACATTTATATCTTGAAGTCAAAAGTTTAACATTGGGCAACCTCTCAAGATTTAAAGAATGGATATATTATCATAGATTCACCTTCTCTTCTTTGATTGCCTGAATTGAGACTTATTAGCAAGTATGTATGTAGGTGATGCTTGAATGTAAACATGCATGAATATAATCATGATTGTATCATTTTATGTGTGTGTATAACACGCTTATGATAGGAAATGAGTTGATATTGATGCCAAGAATATGGGAAACAGGTCAAAATAAGTTGATATTGAATTATTGATGCCAATAATAAGCTAGTGTTTTAATTTCTTTGCTTACATCCATGATCCATCCCTTACTTCTGATAGGAAATAAACCCTGTTATACTATATATTAAACAGCTTTAGAATGGGTATTTTTGGTCTCGTGTCTGAATTAAATTTCAACCTTTAATTTTGAACTTATGAATGTGTCAGAATTAGTTGGATGTGCGTCGGAGGGCTTACAGTTTATCTTTAGCCTCTATTTTTGGGTGTTTTTTACATCAAAATTATGCCTTTGTGTATTTGCAGCTTTCCCACGGCATTACTTTAAACACATGGTTGAGTTTAATTGTTGTTGTTGTTTTTAAATTATCAGGGAGGACCTCTAGTCAAATCTAACTTACCATAGTCAGCTAGAAGGGGAAATCTCTCTGAATATGATCGTGTCTTGAAAACAGCAGCAGATAGGTAATATATTAAAATATCATAGTTGTGATGCTTCTGCAAGATTTATGATTCCTAGTCGATAGCTAATTGTTTCCTTGAGGTCAATAAATCTTTGGAACATACTTCTAAACACACTTGCATTTTAAAAGTATGGGATTTAAAAGTTTGTCTTTTTAAGTAATACGCGCTTAGCATTTTTAAACCCGATATGATAACCAACCCATGAGGCACATAACTCATGTTATAAGGTCGTTGCGTTTTATAGCCCGTTCAGCAAAAGCAGGTCATAATAAATAGAGTGGCCCAATTGCTAATCACATTATAAGAGGAAATTATCATTATGGACTTTGCATTTTTAGGTCGCTGTTTCAAAAATGGAAAACAAGTCACACTGATGAGACTGTTTAGCTAATAGTCAAAGCACAAGTTATATAAATAACAAATAATCAAAATACAAGTTATGCGAATAAACGAAACCCATCATAGCGACAATTGACACACAAAGAGCGAAGTACATATATTCAATCCAAACGTTCTATTACAACAATCCAAAAAAAAAAAAAGAAGAGAAATAAGAAAAGATGATAGGGCGGCCTATTCCTTGAACTTGGTCTTCGTTGCACCCTCGGAAGGCTGTTTTGAAGTGGCCTCAGGGTCCTCGGGGTTTTCACCTAGAGGAATGGCTTGCAGAGGCATTACAATGAGAGTTGTCTCTTCAGCATGAGCGGCTTGGTCATCAGCTGGAGGCTCTGCAACATCCTGGGGTACTCCTTGGCTAGGGCCCTTATCTGCCTTGGTTACCCTTGGTGGCTCAGCCTCCTTGGCAGGCTCATCGGAAGAAGTCGAAGCAAGGGCAGTATTAGGATGGCCTGCCCCAGCCACCTCAGGAGAAGTGTCAGCCTCAGAGCTGGGAAGGACGGGCTCTCGGATGGCAGGAGGGTAGTACATGTTCTGTGCCTACTAAAGGTCAGATGAAGCCTCAACTCCAGCTTGTTTGAGGGCTTCATTCCAAACCTGGGAGCAGTAGAGCCTGCACACCCCAGGTACTTGCGCCTTGAGAATGGCCTGTGTCTCATCCATTCCCAAGGCGTAAGCATCTTCTTGGGCCTTCTCCATAGAGCTCTCGACCTCAGTCCTGGCAAACTCGGCCTCCACCTTAGCCCTCAAGGCTTCATCCCTGGCCTACTCTGCGCGTTCTTGGCCCTCTCGGCCTCGGCCAGCTTTTTCTTTAGATCAGCAATCTGCTCCTTGGCAATCTTAAGCTGATCCTCAACCTCGAGTAGGCGCCTTGTCTGGTCTTCAGCCTGTTTTTGAGTGCTGGCCAGACTTGATTCAGCACTGTCTCTGGCCCTTGTCATCTCCTTGAGGTCTTCCCTTGCCTTCGCAAGATCAGCCTCGGAGTTCTTAAGGGTCCACGTGGCATTCAAGTGCTTGTCACGCTCGGATTCTAGGGCCCTACCCTGATCATTGGCCAACTCTTCCAACTTATAGGTGGCCTGGACAGCTTGCCAAATTGAGACAAGTTCACGATAAGATGGAAACTAGGGGGCAAGGATCAATATAGTCGTAAATGGTAGAAGTCTTACCATACCCATGTACCTCTTCATGTTGAGGAAGACCTCCTGCCTCCTCATATTCCCCAGCTCGGCCATGTCGCCGGGAAGCAACAAGCACCTCTCCAGTGCATCAGCCACGTAGGCGCCCTCGCCCCTTCGGAAGTCCCTGAGTGAGGCGTTTTCCATCAGGGGTTCCCCATGGAGCATTGGGGCAGGAAGCCAGGCCTGGGGCTCGAACTGTATGGCGACTTCCTTTTCTGGGCCTTGGTGCCCTACCCTCAGTTGCTTTGAAGCTCGCTAGGCTTCATCTTCCTCCAGAGAGGAGTGAAACTGTCCCCCATCCATGGGCTCTTTGCCTTTAGATCCCCTTTTCCTTTTCGGATCGGCAGGCTCGGATCGAGGAGGCAAAGTTGGCTGGGGAGGGGGAGGAAGTTTTTGCCGTGGAGATGACGACTTCAACTGGGCAGAGGATGACCTGGTCTGAGCAGGTTGAGGCTTGGGAGGAGGAAGCTTGGGCTGTGGCCTCCCCGGCTGTCCCTGAATCAGGTCAAGCAGATCGGTGGAGGGTTTTTTCTTAAAACCCATCTCGGCCTTAGAAGAAGTCCCTACTAAGGAGAGATCCGCTTCAGTCAAATTGGGGTCGCCCAGATCACCAGAGGGATCCTCGAACAGATTGTCTTGATCAAATACGCTGAAATCGTCCTCGGCCTTTTCAGCTTGGGGGGACGAGGAAGGACCTGCCAACGTAGCGTCCTCTGTAACAGGGGATCCTTTGGCAACCAAGAACCCTTGTTCTACTACGGTGATTCTATGAAGCCGAGGATCTTTGGCTCTGATCATGTACTTCAGAGCCGAGAACGATTTTTAGATGGGGTCGTACCCAAGGATCTTGTGAGCAGCTCTGACCTGGTTGTTGGCTTCGTTCACAAAAACCTCCGCCCTAAGGATGGTCGCCAAATCTTCTCGGTTGACTAAGTGAAAGTGTCGGCCAAAGGCGTGTGGATCTGTAAAAAAGAAAGCACATCTGTATTAGCAGCCAAACGGTGCAAACTACGACAATGCAAAAGATTAACCCTCTCCTACTCTAAATACCCCACCTGGTGCCCCCTCTTTTGTCGGACAGGGAAGACCGTCGTGCCACCTCCCTGACACGAGGAGAAAGTCCTTATTCAGACCCTTGCTAGACTCTGGGAGGCACTGAATGAGCCGAACCTTGTCGTCCCTCGTCTTCATATAGTAAGACTTACCCTTCAGGTGTTGGAGGTTGTAACACCAGTTTACATCGTGATGGGTCAACCTCAACCCTATTTTCTCATTTAAAGCGTCCACACAACCCAAGATCCTGAACATATTGACGGCGCACTGAATGGGAGCTAATCGAAAATGTCTAAGATAATCCCTCATCATCGGTCCCATGGGGATTCTCATACCACCTTCAAGGAAGGCGATTATGGGAATCACCACTTCACCATCCTCCTTCCTAAAAAGCCACTCCCCTTCCTCACAGTATCTTAAGCCTACATTATTGGGAATCCTATGGTCTGCAATGAATTTCTCCATTGCCTCTTCAGATTCAACCAACTTCTTAAACCTACCCATCCTTAGAAACGGCTAAAGGACTCAGGGGAGGACGATGGAAAGAGAGGAACAAGAGAAAAAGAAACTTAGAGGGGAGAAGATATGAGTCAGAGAGAGTAGAAACTTACAGAAATGAGGAAAAGCTCCTCGGACAGGCCTTTTATGCTGGAGAGAAAGGCGAGTTGGGCTGGAGATTTAACTGGACTCAGGAGACGTGCGCAGGAACTCTTGAATGTGAAAATAAAGTGGCGAATCGGTTCGAATGGGCATTTATACCTTCAATTAAAAATAACCGCACCGGTTTTCCCGCCCAAAAAATTAAGAAATCCCCACTGTTGATCACCATCACATCATTGAACGTGAGGAGCACAGAGCCGCCAGAATTTAATGAGAGCGCGCCTCGTGTACCGAAGCGCCAGGAGCGTGCCTTGGGCAGGTGAAAAGACTCTAGTGCTGACAGAAGACGAGACTTGATGAGCCATGATAAAAGGCCCAAGGACATCAAAACCCTCCTCTCTGTCCGAGGATCCGGACAGTAGGATTTTGAGGGGCTATTGTGGGGTCAATAAATTTGGCTACCCCGGCCCAACTTTATACTAGGCCCAAGGCCCACGCCGAGGAAGAAGAAACGTCCGAGGACTAACGGAGGAAGTCCTAACTACCAATGAGCAACGCCGAGGACAATCATGTCCTCGGCGTACCGAGATCATAGAAGGGAAGGGCAGCGCGCCATCAAGGGTGGTGTCATAGAACGCCCCAAGAAAGAGGACAAGCACCGTGGGTCGGCCATGGGAGCCTGGGAAAGCAATTCAGGGAGGAGCTGTCACCTCCACATTAAATGCCCCCAACTAACGTTCTGGCCGCATTAATGAGGTAATGACTCCTGAACAGTGCCGCTTTGGTCGTTGTAACTCACAGAAGGTTTGGGAGGGCGGCTGATGGGACAAGCACTCAAGTATTGACCTGCACGATCAACAAATGGAGGGCCAAGATCAACCTAAAGAGGGTATAAAACGTAAGGAGGTCCTCTAGAGAAAGGATCGGAGATTGGAAGTAGAAAACACTGTAGCAACCTGTATCATCTTTGTAACCTCTGTATCCAAGTACTGAGGAAATAATAAGAACAAGAAGGCTCCTCGGACCAACGTCCAGGATAGATTCTAACACTTAAGGCCCGTTTTCTTGCTATTTAGTTGACCCATAACCATGTTTATTCGTTGCTATCCTCACTAAGGCCTAGCTCTTAAACCCATCCTCTACAAATTTATTGTTTAGGGCTAGTTGGGTCTGAATCCACTTTTCCAACAGTAGAAGTGTTCAGACCCAGTCCCTACAGTTTTGTTTTGCAAAAAAAAATCACTTTTCTTGGGTTTTTAACTTAAAAAATATATATTGAGAATATCTTTAGTTTTTTACTTTTTATCCCTATATGAATATATGTACTCTATACACTATATATTAAGAGGGTTCAAAAAATTAGTTATCACTCCAAAAATTGTCAAAAGTATCTCTAATCTAATTAAATTGTCCTTATTCCTAAAAAATAAAAAATTGGGTTAAAACTGTAATTCAAAAAAAAAAAACCAAGAAATTTTCAACAAAAAAAAAAAAAAAAAAACCTTCCCACTAGAGTGTTCTCCCCAAAAACTTCCCACTAGAGTCCTGGACAGATACAAACTTCCCACCCCACCTACACAAACAAAACCATCCACACAAGTGCACAATCAATTGCAACTTCTTAGCAAAAACTGCTCCTTTTAAATTTCCCCCACTTCCCTACTTACATCCAGTTACTCTCCATCCTTATCCTCTAAAACTTGAAAATTTAAGAAAAAAGCAGCTTTTAGAGTTGGAATTTTTTTTCCTGTCCATTTGTTTGTATTTTCCATTCTTCTTCAATCACTCATCTCTTCTGAATAATGTATTGTTCCTTCAAGCCTTCAACCTTTTTTTTCTACCTAAGTCTATTGTGAAGAAATGTTGAGACTATTCAATGCAATTTTTTAATGACTCACAATAGAGATTTAAGGAGCAACGACTTTTGGATTTTGATGAGAGAGTCGCGAAGGAGTTTCAAAGGGAGGCAGACAACAAACTTGAAAAAACAAAAGGTATGTCCATGAATGCAAATTTTTAAGCCAATTTCAATAGAAATTTAACAAATCTTTTTCACACCCTTATTTTTCTTTGTGTTGGTTTGTTATACTGTTTTCAACAAAGAAAGAAACTTAATTCTGAAAGAGTGCTATGTTTCCAAAAAATCATTTTCACTGTTTAAGATGCCCAAAACCAGAGCAAAATATAGAAGCAAATGGAAAAAGGTTTCAAGAAATTTAAAATTACTGATCTAATTTTCTTCAAATGGGTTTCTAAAATGAGAAGTGCTACGTTTACAACATTTTCACAACAAATTATAGGTGGTAAGTTGTTATTGGTTCTAATTTGAATTCATAACTTAAATTACTTTTTGCCCATATATAATAACCTATAACAATCTACCACTTAGGTTTTCTTTTTGAGAACTTATCACTTAGGATTTATTGCGAATGTATTTTGAAAATATTGTGGACATAACATTTTTCTTCTAAAATTTGCCAATTTAGAATTCATTTCCATGTTTCTATATTCTCTCTTACTCGCTTATTTGCCATGTTCACATTGATATAAATATATATATATAGTTAAAGCGTAGCACTTATTGCTGCTACGCTTCTATTGAGCCACCTCATCCACCACATTATTATTCTTTTTCTTATTTATTTTTTACCTATAATTTTTCTGACAGTATTAAATACTGTATATAAATATATTGGCTTTACAAATTTATCTTAGTCGGTTTTAATTTTACATATTCGCCTACTTTAATTTTGATGCTATTGCTAAATAATAAATCGATGAAAAATAAAAAATAAAAAGGAAAATTACAACTTACCTACTTGTGGTTTGGCCATAATTTTTTTTTTTTTTTTGAGAAACCAGACCAGTAAGTCTGGGAATTTATTCAACAAACTTGAGAACTTAATGAAACTCCCTTACTACAAAAGCATCCCTTAAAACAAGAGGGGTAATATCGGATGGAGCATCCTCCAACCAGATCTGAATACCTGTCACTGTGCTTGCTTTTTTTGCAAGAGCATCAGCAACTGAATTACAAGCTCGGGGTACATGATTAAATTCTACCAGTTGAAAACCCGAAACTAGTGCACGAATTTCCTCTATAATATTTTCATAGCTGGTTTGATCTTCGTTGTCCTTGGTAAGTGCATTAATGATCACAGTTGAGTCACCTTCAAACACCACCCGAAGCAAGCCAATTTTTGCTGTAAACTTCATTGCTCGGCGACACGCTAGAGCTTCCACAGCTGCAACTGATTGAGGCATCGAAACTGGCATTGAAAGAGCACCTATAACTTCCCCAACACAATCACTTGCAATTACTCCAATGCCTGTTGAATTGGTGGAACTGAATGTGGTTGCATCAAAATTCACCTTATAGAAATTATGTTCAGGGGGTCTCCATTGCTGCATAATGCTTGGACAAGGGGATGCTGGGGACTCAGACTGAACAGCAAGGAAATCTTGGAGGAAGGTATCAGCCATACTATAAATCTTGGAGAGTGGATGAACTGGATGACCAAAATGCCTAGCGTTACGCCTATTCCACAGCAGCCATGCCGTGATTGAGAAGAGCTCCAGTCTGAATTCGTCCTGAGAATGCATGAACTTGGAAAAAAGATCGCTAAAATGACACGGGTTGCACTGATACATCTTGGTGGAACCACTCCATTGACTGCCACACACACGGAAAATCTTTGCAAAACCAAAGAGCATGCAGTGTGTCCTCTGTTCGGTCCTGGCAGCCTTCGCATATTTCTGTTGTGACAATATGGCAGTGGTGGAGATTCGCCATGGTGGGTAGAGCATTGTTGCAAGCCTTCCAAACGAAATGCTTGATTTTGTTTGGAGTCTGGAGCTGTCAAATTCCCTTCCAGAATTGTCTTTGAGCTTCTGGATTTGAAGGACCTACACTATAAGCTGAAACACATGATGTAATCAATTTGTAGGCGCTACTAGTAGTAAACATACCCGAGGGAGTACAAGCCCAAATGATTCGGTCAGAGGGGAGCCTTTCACTCAGTGGAATGCCTAGAATTTCTGAGGCTTCATGGGGCAGAAACATTTGTTGCACCACATCAGTTTTCCAAGCTGCATTGTCTTGGTCTATGAGTTCACTCACCTTAGCATCAGGTGGTATCTGAGGAATTGGGGAACCAACAAACCTGCTCAGCTGTGAAGGCAGCCACTTGTCCAGTTTTATGCGGACTGATTCACCATTACCAATGCGCCATACCATCCCTTTTCGGATCACATCCCTTGCGCTAAGGATGCTCTTCCATGCATAGGACCTAACCCTTGAGTCTTCGGCCTCTAAAATCGAACTCTCCGGGAAAAATCTAGCTTTGAAAACTCGATAGCACAAGGAATCCGGGTTATTGATCATCCTCCATACTTGCTTAGCTAATAGAGCTTCATTGAACTTCTCAATTTCTTTGAATCCCAATCCCTCTACTTCTTTGGCTTCGCATAATCTTTCCCACTTCACCCAATGCACCTTTCTACTATCACCGCTATAATCCCACCAAAACTTACAAATTAGGACTTCCAATTCTTTTATAAGACCCCTTGGGAGCTTGAAACAATTCATCGTGTATGTCGGGATTGTTTGAATGACTGATTTGATAAGAACTTCCCTCCCGGCTTGGGATAAAAGCTTTTCCTTCCATCCTTGGAGTTTTCCACACCTTTTCCTTCAAGTATACAAAGTTTTGCCTCTTTGCTCGGCCAACAAGTGCAGGCAACCCTAAATATTTTTCATATTGTCTAATAGTTGGGACCCCCAGAAGTTGTTGAATCCGAACCTGAGTATCATAAGGGGTATTTGAGCTGAAAAAAATGTTTGTCTTGTCCCGGTTAATTTTCTGCCCCAAACCTCTCTCTTAAATAGCTAGGATATCAAGGATTTTTTGACATTCTTCCTCCTTTGCCCGACAAAATAGCACACTATCATCTGCAAAAAATAGATGTGATACCCTTGGGCCATTTCTGCATATTGACTTCGGCTTTGTGAATCAAGCTTTGGAGCCCCATAACACACATGAGGAAAAGGTATGGAGACAGTGGATCGCCTTGTCTTAGTCCCCGACTCGGTTTGATGTTTCCTATAGGTTGGCCATTAAGAAGAACATAATAGGAAACAGAACTTAAATAAGACATGATAAGACTTACCATCCTCTCCCCAAGTCCCAAATGTCTCATTATTTTTTATACGCTTTGCTCATATCTAGCTTGAGTGCCATATATCCCAACTTTCCTTAGGTTTTCCTCTTCAGATAATGCAATGTTTCAAATGCTACCAGGATGTTATCAATAATAAGTCGCCCCAACAAAAAGGCACTTTGAGATTCAGGAATAGCTTGAGCTAGGAATTTCTTCAACCGATTCATCACGACTTTTCAAATGAGTTTATAAATAACATTGCACAGGCTTATTAGCCGAAAATCAGCCACCTTTTTTGGATGTTTGATTTTTGGGATCAAAGTAATAAAGGTGGTATTAAGGGATTCATGCACGACACTTGTGTTAAGTGCTTTAAGAACAACTGCAGTTACGTCATTACCCATAATATGCCAAAAAGATTTATAAAATATGGGAGACATACCATCGGGGCCCGGGGCAGTAAGTGGAGCCATTTGTTTGAGTGCAATGCATACCTTTTCTGCCTGGAAGTCACGGACTAAATGGCTTGCTGCCTCATCGTTCATGGCTAGTTGGATGTCATTCAAAATCTCTTCAAAACCCGATGGATCAGAGGAAGTAAATAGGGAAAAAAAGTATTGTTCGAGCACACTGCCCATCCGTGGTTCATCATCCACCCACACTCCGGCATCATTTTCCAATCCCTTAATAAAGTTGCGTTTGTTTCGTTGTGTAGCTTGACATGTCACTTTCCTTAAGCCAATCATTGTGGGATCTCTGCTTCCACATAGCCTCCTCTTTGTTTTTGAGGCTTTGAATTTCCCCCCTCACTTTATAAATCAGATCCGGGCTGGTTATGTAGCTTCTATTCTCCTCTGCCTCCTTAAGTTCCTGCAACTTTTTCGTTAAAGACATTCTGACATGGCCGAAAGTCTTCCTATTCCACTCCTTCAAATTATCTTGGCAGGTCAGGATTTTTTCATTAAACCTCCAAACTGAATCCGTACCAGTAGGTACTCCCCAAGCATTTTGCACCACCTCTACACAGGAGCTTTCTTTCAACCGTATGGACTCGAAGCGAAATGGCCGACCCTTTCTATAAAAACGGTTTAGCTTAGAATCTGCAGCAAGTAACAACAACTTATGGTCTGAATGGAAAGCATTAAGATGATGAATACAAATGGTCGGAAAACGGAGAATCCACTCAATGGATGCCATTCCTCTATCCAAACGAACCCAAACATTTTGGTCACCCGGACGGCGATTACACCAAGTGAAGGGAAACCCACTGAACCCAAGATCCTTAAGCCGGCAATCATCCAAAGCATCCCTAAACCCCTGCATTTGTTTTTCCAGTCGATCTAACCAGCCTTGCTTCTCTTTCGCAAACAATATTTCATTAAAATCTCCCATACATACCCAAGGCAAAGAAAACCTTCGACATAAAGCTCGTAACAATGACCATGAGTTTTCCCGGTTGGCTGTTTCAGGTTCTCCGTAGAATCCCGTGAAACGCCAGGCGTCATCAACTCCATGGTTAATAATGGCATCGATATGGTTAACCGAAAATGACTGAACATCCACATCAAAATCACGTTTCCAAAACAAAGCTAAACCACCTCCCGTGTTAACACGTGGAACAACAAAAAGGTTAGGATACTGTAGCTTTCTACCAACTCTCTCTAGAACATATTTTTCGACTTTGGTTTCCATTAAGAAAACCATTTTGGGATCTTTGTTTGTCACCAAGGCAACAAGTTCCTCTTATGTCTGTGGGTTCCCAAGCCCACGACAGTTCTAGCTTAAGCAGCTCATTGCTTTCGGTGGTGCTGGACCCCAGCAACCACCTCAAAATTATTATTTTTGTTCTGAGAACCAATGTCCATATAGTACTTCTTACCTCCACTCTGCTCTTCAAAATCAATACTCATGCGACGTTTACCATTATCAGTTTTCCCTTTTTTTGTTTTTTTCCCCACCTCACGAGCTAATTTTTTCCACTTCCTTGGTAGTCCTGAGGAATCCTTAATATGGTTTGTGATATCCCCAAGAGGGCTCCTTGTGACTGAATGGTCGGGTTTGGAATTCTGGGATGCTGCCCTCGCGTGTGGCACTTGATCCATATGGTAATCTGAGATGGACAAGTTCACTACCTCCTTTTCCAATTGAACAACTTGGTGCTCCTTACCCACTCTTCCCATACCTTGGCTATCATCACACAAAATCTGCTTGCCATTATTTGCCTAATCCGTGTCTAATGGTGGGGCATAACTAGATGCTTCTGCATCACCCCACTTTCCCTCTCCTCCCTCTGTTGATCCCGACCCTCTGTCAGACCTGTTTTTTGTAGAAGAGCCCTCAGAAGAGTTCTGTGAAGAACTATGATTTTTCTGCTGCTTCTGCCAAGGTGCTTGATTGCGCGATGCCCCTGAAATGACAGTCACTATTTTCCTAGTGATTCTTCCTGATTCAGCCCTCATCCAATCCCCGTATTGCTGCTCTTCTTGTTTCAGATGACCCTTACCTCGCAACCAAACCTCACATTCCCTTTCACTGTGGCTAACCCGACCACACCAATAGCAAAAATTAGGAAGCCGCTCATAATTTAAGTTGCCTACTTGTGGTTTAAAATTTAACGTTTTACCCATCTAAGGTTAGCTTAGTTAGAGTTTTGTATCTCACTTATGTTAAAAACATGGCTAAATATGTAATTTTGCTCCATTTTTATGTTTTCCTTCTCCAAAAACACCAAAAAAAAAAAAAAAAAACATAAAAATACAAGATCAAAAAGAATCCAACGAAACACTTGCAACGTTAGATTTCAAAACATTGGTAGGCAACTTAAATTTGGGTCAAACCTCAGGTGGGTAAAGTGTCAAATTTTAAACCACATGTATGCAACTTAAATTTCGGCCAAACCACAAGTGAGTAGATTATAATTTGCCCAAAAATAAAAATATTGTTTATATATATTCATCTTGGGTGGTTTTAACTTTACATGTAATTTTACCTTTACATGTTCATCTACTTTAATTTAGATATTTATAATTGAAAAACGAAATTAATGTAGAATTAAAAAAAAAAAAATTGTCTATAAGAAGGTATTCACACTTGCTTAATCTTTGATGGTAGAAAAGATATAACTTGATAAGTGACAATGGCCCCATAGGAGGAGTCCAAATCAAGCGCGTTATAGATCTCCTATTAGAGATTCGTACCCCTATTGTCTAATTATTAACTAATTTATATGTGTTCGTTGATGCAAGTATTTTCTTTATCATTTTATTTACAACACTAAATGATTTTAATAAATGTTGTTTATTGTTGACCTGATTTTGGGAGAAATCATATTAAAATATGTTATATTTTGTATTATTGTAAAGTTTTAGTTCATTTGGAAAATAACCAGATAGACTGGATAAACCGACCAAAATTGCCTGCAAAATGAAGTAACCGCACTGCACCGCAAGTGGTAATGAATCAAACCGCTCCACACCACATTGTGTGGTGCGGAGTGCAGTTTTATAATAAGAAAATTGCACTGCACAACACCGTACCTATATAGATTTATTTATTTTATACTAGCCTCATTACACGCGCTTTGCACGTGCAATGAGACCCTTTTTTTTTTTTTTGAGTTTAATATAATTTTTCAATTTGTATTTATATATTGTTAGTGAGAATACACATAAATGGATTTTTAAGAAACTAAAATTTAGAATTTGAAATAGAGTAAACTGCTGAGTTTAGTGTGTGCTAGTTTTTAGGAAAAAATGTATCAAATGTGTGTAAGATATATTTAAATAGAGTGTGCTAATTTTTAGGAAAAAAATTTCTTGGGTAGTTTTTATTTTATTTTGTTGAATTACAATTTTAACCCTATTTTTTATTTTTTAAGAATAAAGATTATCTAAATTGATGAGGGGTATTTTTGACATTTTCTGAAACCATAATTAACTTTCTGAATCCTCTTAATTATAGAGATTAAATATATATATTAATAATTTAATATTGTATTAAGTAAGGGACCAACCTAGCGTTAGTGCATTCCAGTTTCACGTTAAAACGATATCGTTTTAGTTAAATACAAAATCAAAAGTTCTAAACATCATTCACTTTTCCATCTCACACTCTCACTCTCACAAAATCATAAGTTCAAAAGTTTAATATTATTTTTTTGTTTTGTATATACTATATATTTGTGGTACTTTTAGTTTACCATCAATCTGTCTTAGATATATATATATATATATAAATATATATAAATATATATATTTGTTTCGTATATATTTGTGTTACTTTTTTTTGTTATATAGGTTATATTTTTTTTTTTAACTTACTATCGTATTGTCATAATTATTAATAGTAAATTAGAAATTGATCATAACATATTGAAAAATATACCATCCCAAAACCAACCAAACTGCACCTTGTATACCGTACCGCACATGTGACTGCAAAATTGAGGTGCGGTGCAGTTAAGGTTTTGGCCAAATGTAGTACTTATAATGGCCCAAAACCACACCGCAAACATATAGATAGTATAATTTCATTAATAAATGATAATTGCACTATATATAACAAACTACTTTATGAATTCCAATTGCAACAAAAATATTCTCACAAAGGTAAGACAAATTATATCTTTTGTCAACTTTTCCCTTCTTCTTTTTTTCAAGTATTTAATCTTTTTTCTGTATTCTATCAATCTTCTTTTCATTTTTGAAGTTATTTTTCTATTTTATTTGACGAAGAAAATAAATAGAAAGTAGTTAATTTTTCTATTTTATTCATTTATATAAGGTTGTTGTTGATGATGTTTTTCATATATAGGAAGTCACCGAGAAACTAAACAAATTCTGAAGTCATGTAACAGAGAGAAACAAGGAAACTGTGGAATTTCACTTCTCTTGACGCTGATGAAGTTCTATTATTTGTTGATGTTCTCAATACTTATGTTTTTTTGGTGGCTAAATAGCAAACTTGACGCCATTGATGTTATTAACTTTGGTATGTAGTTTTTTTTTTTTTTTGAAGTATATATAAGTGGTTAATTGAAAATTGCTTAATTATTTTTCTCATTCTATTATTTAAAATTTATTCTTTCAAAGTGGGAATAAAAAAAATATAAAGTAATCAAATTTAGTTACAAATTAAAAGAGGACAACATAAAATAACAACAAACATAATAATAATAATAATAATAATAATAATAATAATATATTTTCTTTTAAATGAAGAATACATTTTTTTCATAAGGAGTTTACTTATAATATTTATAAATTAATAATTAAAAAATCGTGCAAAGCACAGGCCAATAACTAGTCAATCAATCAATATCAATATATATATATATATAAAAGTAGAGAATTTATGCAGGAAAGCATGAGGTCTTGCTGTGTGGCACTCTAATTTTGCATTTAGCCTCTTTAACCTTTTTTCATTAGCTTTTTTTTTTTTTTTACAATCAGCCAAAAGATCAAGTTAAATTCTTTTTACTGTTATCTAAAAGATGGGTTGTTATTAGAAATTAGACCAAATCAAACCAAATCTTATGAAAGAACCTAAGCCCACTTATTCCCTTACATATTATGACACAAGCATGATCATTTCCCATGTGTAGATGAAAACTAAGACCCTAACCCACTTACAAACTCTCTTTCTCCTCCCCCACGTGTAGATGAAACTTGAAAGCCAAAACCCTCACTCACTTAGAAGCTTTTTTTCCTCCATGCAAGCTTCCCTTTGGACTACACACTCTTTAATTTCTTTGCAAACAACGGTTTTGCAGTTTGAATTCAGTGATCCTATCTGACTAAACCAATTTTCCTACTCATTTTTCAAGTCTTAATTTAGTCCTTCTATGTAAACTAATGGGGATGTACGGTTAAGGAAGATATACAGTCTAATCTCAACAGTCTCACCACTCTCTCTCTCTCTCTCTCTCTGGTATATTAGGATTCCCTAAATTAAAGATAATATTCAATCTTATCAATGGGTGACACATTGAAAGGATTGTCTTCTAAGATAATGAATGTTTCTCTTGATGTGTTACAAAAAATGTCAAATGGTATGCGATATGGCATAGGCACCAATAGTCATATTGCATTAACTATATTCATATTAAATTTTGAGTTGTCTATGATGCAATTGTATTGGGTATGAAGACCAATTTGTTAATATGACTTTTGATATGCTCCTATAGTTGATTAAGAAATTCACAGCAAATTGGACCAAATTTTTGTGATTTCTTCAAATTGTAGATTTTTTTTTTTTTTTTTACACAAATGAATGAAAGTGGTAGGTCCATTATAAGCATAAAGATGATCATAAGTTCAGATATTGATAAATAATTGAAATACTGCGGTTATAGATTCTGATAGCATTTGTCCCTTTTGAAAATCTAAACAATTTATAGGATCCTAGCCACAAATGTTTGTCATGTAATCTATAATGCAAAAAATATAATTGGTATCCCATATAGTAGAAACTAGAGAGGACTACAAAAACTTTTAGTTAGATGCACACTATTTTTTTTTTTATAAGTCTTCATGTCATATTTATTATTTTTGTTTGAGACTAATATAATTTAATTATATTTTCTATGCAAAGCTTGAGACCAACATACTTTTAGGCAAAAATTTCACGTGCATCACACGAGTTTCTGACTAATATATATAAAAGTAGCGACTTCATGTGAGAGGGCATGAGGTTTTGCCATGTGATGCATTCTTTAAGATTTTCTTTGTTTAGTTCATTGAATTAGCCAATCAAGTAAATACATATATTAAATATCTATAATTGCGCATTAATTATTTATATTAAATGAATTTATGTGATTATTTTTGTAAATTACATATAAAAAATTATTTTCATTCGGAATAATAAATATTGATTTAGAATATGACATTCTTCTTCATGTTTAGTTACATTGAAAACAATTAACACAAAAGCCATAAGAAATTAAATATTTTTAAATTCTCTAAAATTAATCTTAACCATTTAGATTTCCTAACATCTTAGAGTGACATGTAATATATATGAACCAACATTGTAGTATTTACTTTATATAATTAAAAAGATTACTAGGATAAATACATATTTTGTTATATTAATTATTTTAAGTTGTGCATCAATTATTTAAGAATAATAAAATTTCGATATTATTTTTTCTAAGATTTATACGATAAACAATTAATTTAAAATATGATAATCTGGCTCAAATTTAGACACTTTTAAAACAAAAGGGGAAAATGACACACAATCATTTTTATTTTATTTTATAAATGATTGAAGAATATTTGCATTTTATTTTATCAAAATGATATTTGCATTCTTGAGTGAGCGTGAAACATGCCTATATATCAATCACTATATCATACAACTTTTAAATATTTAAATTTTAAACATATATAGCATGTTCAAATCACACTCGTATTGGCTTTCGATTTTGACTATAAAATAAAATACTAAAGATTACAAATTTTTGCCATAAAAATGATTGAAATATTGGAGGAAACTATAGATAAGCATATCATTATAGAATAAGATATTAGACACAAAGAAGAAAAAATTTAATACTATTCAAATTATCCATATCACAGAACCACTTGCCCCAAATTCATACACAAGAAACAAATGGATTTTCACCATACCAATATACAATTACTTTTATCTATCACAGAACCACCTTCTGCAAATTCATACACTAGAAACAAATGGCTTTTACTGCTACAATACCCAATTAACTTTTACAAGTATATACACTGAAGCCCCAAAAAATAAACGAAGAATGTAGAATGAAAACCACAAAGAGTACAGGAGTATATTATACACAAAATATACACATAGAAAGAATATGATATAAGTTAAAAAAAACCTCAACCGTGGTGGTTTTTTTTTTTTTTCAAATTCAGAGAGCAATTGTAAATCACACTTACATGAATTAACATATGTAGTTGGTAAAGAGCACAAAGAATACCAAAAAATAAATGAAGAATGAAGATCACAAAGAACACAAGAGTATGATATAATGTGTAAAAGTTAGAAACATCAACAGTGTTGCCGTTTTCTTTTTTCCGTTTTCTCTTTTCAAATTCAGAGAGCAATTGTAAAACTTAAATGAATTACAAGATTGAGTTGCTTATATAATAACATACGTAGTTGGTGCACTCTTTTTTGGCATGCAGGCTATACCAAATTTAGGTTTTTAAAATTCATTTGCTACTTATATAAATAAAGTGAGAAAAATCAAATTCAATAAAAAAATTATTTAAATAAAATGACCTCATGTCTCAAAAAATATGAAGGTATCATAGATTTATCTAATATATTTAATGCATTTTGTGTTGCATTTCTACAATTCACACTAATCTATGTTCTTTTATATATTAATAATTTTAATTTGCACAATTGACTCAATATGAATAGCACTTCCTTTTCTTTTCATCTTCTTGTATTGGATTACGATTTTTCACTTTTATCTCATATCAATTTTTTGAAATATTTTAGGTTTGAGGCCTGCTCTAAAACAAATTTTTGTGTTATACTGGTCTGCTAGACGAAATTATAAAATAAAAATTTGAGTTTCATTTTTAATGCTTAAATGTTGCATAAGCCATAACTCATAATGAGTATTATAGGACCATGTAACACTTGATTTCTTTCAATCGGATTTCTTAATGCTTCAAAGATTCTACATTCACAACAAAGTTCTTCTAAGGGATTTAGCTAATGTTCAGGACACCTACAATTAGGAGTTGAAAGTATAAGGTCCCGTTTGGTACATCTACTCAAACATATGTTTTCAGTTTTTAAACAACATTACACGTATTTTCACACATTTTTTCACCTACACGTATTTTCACATATGTTTTCAAACACATGTTTTCAATTTTTAAGTGCATATACCAAACACTTCCAAAGACTTTGTACTTTTGTAGTTATCAAGTATCCTCACCTATCAAAAAAAAAAGTATCCTTGAGTTTCTTCTCCGTACACCATGTTCACGTTTATGTAGTACAATCCTATCCAGACTGTATTATCATTTGATTTGATGGATATTTCTTGAATTGATACGGCCAGGAGTGTCATGGAACTAACTCCAAAAATAAAAACATTCATACATAAAGATATGATATCAATGCCACTCTTCGATATATCAGTAGTTTTCAAATGTATAATATTATCGAATATACGTATAAACCTCAAATTGAAATTAATAAAAAATTATGACACTAAACTCAAAAAAAAAAAAAAAAAGCCTTAGAGCACACACGAAGTGCGTGCAATGAGACTAGTATTCCATAAATACCATCCAATTTTTGTGTTGCTTCTAATGTGATTTTTAATTGATTAATTTTTGAAACCTTAATATAATTTGAATTAGAATTTGTAGAAAAATACCCAAATTGGGTGGTACTAACTATGGGTGTGCTAAACCTTCTATTCTTTTTATGGGGTATTTTTTTTTGTTACTTGTTTTTAGTCACATTCGAAACTTATGCTTTTCTCCACTGACATGACTACAATATATAATGATCTCATAAATTAACCGGTATATATATGTGTGTGTGTGGTGAAGAAGATTATGATTCAATGTATTTTGTTGAGCCTTCCAATTGTTTTGTAGCAATATTTGTTATTAACCTATTATGTAAATACAAAACTAATTAATTTTGTGTCAGTGACGGGTACTATTTATAATTTATGCCAAGAGGCAATTTGGTAAAGATGTGAATTCTTAAGAATAATGCTAGAGATACAAATTGTTTTACAAACTATTGATGTGGTGATGAGTGATTATTGGTAAATGAAAAAGTGATATTAATAGTGTACCTAGATGAAAACCAATAAGAGGTTAAACACAATAACATATTGTAAAAATTTTGTAAAATAGTTTGTGACGGTAGGTTGTAGCATTACTTAATTCTTAATGTTTGTCCTTTAGTTTTATATGAATCTATTATACTTTTTTTTTTTTTGAGAAGGTGAATCTATTATACTTAAATTGCGGAATGATCTAAAAAATTGCAGAATAATTAATTTAACTATTTCATAGTTCTCAAATACATAATATTATTAGATATACATGTAAACCTCAAAAAATTATGACACCAAACTCAAAAAAAAAAAAAAAAAAAACCTCAAAGTACGTGTAAAGTATGTGTGATGAGACTAGTTACTATTATTCATTAGCTTTAAAAAAAAATTACACAAATGCAAATCTCTTATGTAGTTTTGAATATAAGGCTTAACCCATATGTGGTTTTTGTTTTATACCTAAATTATTCGTTACACATCCATTATAATAACAATGAATTGCTTATGTAATAATTTATGTTTATATTTAGAGTTATACTTTTTCACATAAAACAATATCAAAGAGTTTTTCTTTTTGAGAAATATATCACATGAAGTTTTGTGTTACATTGTTTCTAAAAAAAGGAAATTTTTTTTTTTGTTATGTTAAAAAACCTTATGGAGTTGTCTTACATTTGTTTTTGGGGAAATCTCAATCCGGGTTGTGCATTTTTTTTTCCAAATAAATAATATATCTCTATAGTATTCATGATTTATGTATTTTGATCTGCAAATGTTGTCTTAAGAAGTCAAAAAAGTAATGAAAAACACATGAGATCTCATTTTAGAACGATCAAAACAATAGCTTTTGTTACTTCTACAATTCCACCATATTGTTAGATGTTCAGGGAGATATTATTTAGCGTTTGCGTCTTTGTGTTTGATTTGGGTACCATTTTTTTTAAAAAAAACTTTTATTTTATGTAAAGGTATCTCATTTCGTCCATAAAATTATCTAACAACAAAGAAGTATCTGTTGTGTTATAATTGTAGGTATGAATTTTATACAATAAATATACATAAACAAAACAATCAATACATTATCATCAAAAACTAAATATAAGAAATTTAAACACGTAATTTGATTTTATAAAATTTAATTAAAAAATAAATCTATATATAAATGTTCATATTCCCCATGGGTACTTGAGAGGTGGGCTTATTAGTTTGAGATCTCACCTAAACCCGAAGGTTTCGTTTTCAATTCACCATATCATCTATATAATAGTATGACCAAAGGCTAAGATATCACTATATGTATACAAACAAAAAATTAAAAAAAAAAAAACTTCGTCACATATATATGTATATATATATATATATAAATAAAAGTATAAATATTTAAAGTTGTGATAATATACCTTACAATTTTCAAAATCTCCGTACATATCTTGATTTTATTTTAGAAAAAATTTGGTTGGGTTTTCATAGTGTGTCAGTCGGATCCCCTTTCCACGCATACCAACACATAGCATATATTTTACCATGTAATATGGCTAAGATCATGTGTAGAGAGGTTAATGGATTTTAGGCCAAGTGGCAATAACGTTCACCCATTATGGTAGTCTAGATCCGACATATATCATGTAACTTTCATTGAGTGATGATAGAGAGACTACAAATTTTACTACATAACAATATTATCAATTAAAAAAATAATCAATTTTTTTTTTTTTTTGTGTGATACCAATCATATTCATTAACACATCATTTTATTAGTTTTTTTTTTTTTTTTATAATAAAATTAATAGTAACTTTAGCATTTTGTCATTCATGAAGAGAGGTCGATGGCCTTTAGGCCAAGTGGCAATCCCATCCACCAATTGTGACCATCGAGATCCGAGGGTTTCAATCCCTTTGTCTTTACCTGGTGAAAAAAATAAATTAATAAATAAAGACTAATTCATTTGTTGTAGATTAGATAAATAAGACACATAAGGTCCTTTAGCCTTTAGGACTGGCAAAGAATATTAGGATTGGCAAAGAATATCACTTTCCTCTAGGGAACAACAAACGGGACAAAGCCTAGAAGAGAATGTACCATTCCAAAGACTTGTAAATGTTAGCCAGGAAAGAATCTTTTATATATATGTGTATTTTGGCTTGCCTTGTATATTAAGCATCCTCTTTACAACCCCACATTACACTTTGTATACAACAGCCTTCGCAAGCAAAGAACCCAAACCTACAGACCATTCCATATTTATATAAGACCCCTTCTTGCACATAACACATATCAAGTACTGATTTTTTCTGCATTGCACTTTTAGTGTCCTGAAAACTCTTAAATTCTCTCCTCTTCCAACAACAGCTTTTCATTATAAACCATATAGTACAAAGATGGCTGCTGGGCAAATAAAACAAGTTGCCAGTCTCCTTTTGGTCCTAAATTTCTGCATGTATGTTATTGTTTTAGGCATTGGTTCTTGGGCTATGAATAGAGCCATTGATCATGGTTTCATCATTGGTATCTCTCTCTCTCTCTCTCTTTCTCTTTCAGTTCCTCTTATTTGTGTTAATGTTTTGCAACTTGCAACTGTCATTCATGCTAATGCTTTTTGAGAATTGTAGGACCTGGATTTGATCTTCCAGCACATTTCTCACCCATATACTTTCCAATGGGAAATGCTGCCACCGGGTTCTTTGTCACATACGCTATGATTGCCGGAGTTGTTGGAGTGGCAGCAGCAATATCTGGACTCAACCATATTCGTTTGTGGACTGCTGATAGCTTGCCATCTGCGGCTTCAGCTGCTGCTATTGCTTGGTCTCTGACTGTCCTTGCTATGGGGTAAGCAATTACTGCTTATCACTTTTCCTCTCTATATATCTCCAAACAGCAATAACAAAAGGACAATTATTCTTAACACGCTCTTTAGTGTAAATCGTCTGTACACATCACTTCTTTCACATTTTAAATGTAGACATCAATAAAAAATATGTATATCACACGTGAAATTATGGATGTACGGAGTATACAACGAGTGTAAAAACAATATTTTCTGATAGCAAAATGCAAAAGAGATGTGGTATAGCTTTTGATCCTAATCAGCTAAATCATTTTTACACAGGTTTGCTTGCAAAGAGATTGAACTCCGACTCAGAAATTCTCGTCTGGTAAGACCCAAAAACATTCACCACACTTTTTGACATTAAATTTGCCTAACACTTCTACATAGAAAATTGAAACACCTCTATTGTTGCAGAGAACAATGGAGGCATTCCTAATTATCCTTTCAGCTACACAGCTTCTATACATAGCAGCCATTCATAGTGCTGCAAGTACACCAAGAAGATAAACTTGATTGAAAGTTGAGTGGCAGTGTTTGTGTGGCTTGTCTTGTTTTTCTGCTATTTTTTCTTCATTTTTACCACTTGACTGTGTACAAAGCTGGCCAAAGATTTGGCAGCTCGTTTGCTTGGTGTGATTCCATTTGATTCTATTTGATTTGTATCAACCAATAATAAGAAATGATTTGCAAAAAGCATGCTACATTTCTGTATTTCAATGCGCCACCATCCACCCTGCGTGATTTGAATTTTCACATATTTTTGAAGATTGACAAAATTTTAGAAAAAAGGTACGTTATTAAACCATGACTAATCTAACACAACAGCTCTGCACCTTATTGACAAAAAATTTGATTTGTCACAAACATAATGTCTAAGAATTAATTTTTAAAATTTCCAAGAGCCAAATAACACTCTTTTAAGAGTCCAAGGATCATATTTGTAGGCTACAAAACCCTGGTTCATTTAGACACACATCAGAACCAACCATATGGCCTTTGTCCGATCAATGATCATTCAACCTTCCCAAAAAAAACAAAAAGAATCCATTCCTGATGGCACCCTGATCAATGAAAAGAAGCCAAACATGTGGTACAAGAACTGGCTGTATCATTAAGAGAAACCCATACCCCAAACCAATAACAACCAAAAGCAAAACTCAAATTGTTGAAGGAGTAAGCAACTAAGGTTTTGTCTGGCTCTGTTACAGAGCTTTCAGAACAAAAGAAGTCTAGAAGGAAAAAATGTATTGTCTGGTAACTCTCCAAAAAGAGCTTTATACTCCGCTAAAACTCTATTAGAAAAGGCAAGAATTTGGAATTTTGTGAATTTGGTACAACCCTTTTTAGAAAAGACTAGAATTTGGAAATTTTAGTGGAGAGAGAGAGAGAGAGAATAAAACAATCAAAACGGTAAAGAACTTTGCAGTTAAACTCTATATCACAAAAGCTCTACTACTACAATTATAGGTCTAAAACACTACTTCCTACAACAATATCAAACTGGCACAAAGCATCCATCTATCCATTCAAAACACCACGACAACAATTGAGTGAATATTGATATTATAGAAAATCTTGTAAACTCCAGGTCACACCACTGCACTACCCAACACAAAAGAAAATAAGTACAACATACCACTTAGAAAAAAACACTATACTACAAAATTAACAAGAAATGTACTGAAGTCTAGGGACACTAAGCCGCCTAAAAATTTGTCACTATCACCACAAACCTTAAGACTGTTTATATGATCAGGCCTCTTGGCCATTATTCATGGGGAAAACACAAGAAAAACTCTAGTTTGAAATATCAAAAAATTCTCCAGACCAAATCCTTTTTTTTAACTTTCACAAGCTTTTCACTACTGCACTGAAGCCCCTCCAAAGCTTTTTTTCTGCATCAAAAGGAAACCATGGAAAACGTCAGCTACTACTCCATTTAAAAGGGTGAAAATGATAATGTTAACACCATTACTAATTTAAACAAGAACATCAACAAAGTCCAAGGCATGAGATGAATTCATTGTTTGGTTAAAAGTCTACATACAAGCATTGCATCCCTCATGCTGATTGAGAAACAAAGAGAAAATTTTAAAAAATAAAAAACAAGAGCTACAGAAGAGCATTCATATCACAAGGCATGAGACAGGCTCTACAGAGTACAGACCATTGTGACCCTATGAGGAAGGAAAAAAAATCCCTACACTTTCAAAATTTCAGGTCACCAACCCAAAAAACAATGCAAACAGAAAATCTAAAAGAAATTTGTAGGAATTAGGGATTACTATTATCTATTCTCCAATATCAAACCCACAGCAAAGGGCAAAAACACTGCATGATGCAGACTCGAAAAGGTCAAGAAATAACATAGGTTAGAACAAAAGGTCAGAATAAAGAAAGTGATATGGGGCTCACTTCCAACATCATACTCACGAAGGTCCTTCAAGTCAAAGGCAGGATAATGCAGAATAGAAGAGGCTTAAGAAATAACACAGTTCACAGTCTGATCCTAATTTTTTACATTTCTATAATATGATATTCAGCAATGACTCTTCTAATACAATTTGAAAAATCTCTATCTCAAACGCAATTCCTTCTGCACTATGTTCCACACTTGCTAAGGCATCACTGCGCAATTTGTTTGCTGTTGAATGCAACTAATTGCAACAACCTCAATTCCTCAAACCTACTAAGATGTTCATGATTGTCCAGTCCTATCCAGGACTAATGTCCACAGTCACTTTGAAATCCAATACTGTCTTGACACAATCAATTATCACCTTACCACATCATGTTTTTAACCAAATCAAAAAACAGAACAAACAAACAGGTTTTAAAAAATAAAATTAAAAAAATCCCAAAACACAAGCTAAAACTCATTAAAAATAAAATGAATTGAATGAAGAAAATATCTCAATGATCAAGTAGCACCCTACTTAAAATAAAAAGAAACTAAGAAATATGTAGAAATTGCACAAGGGCAAAAAGAAGTTTCTGGAAGGTCAGAGCTTTTGCTGAATGCAACTTAAAAGTGTCTCGAGTCAACTTTAGTAGGAAAGTTGGAGGAAATTATCAGATTCCAGGTAAGAGAGACTAAAAGAAACAAGAACATTGGCCTCATGATCTTATCGGGCCTTGATGTGACTAAAGATACTATATATGAAAATCCTTTTTGCTATCCCTTAAAGGAAATTTGGCTCCATTACAAATGGGTGCCTCAATATTTTTATATACTTCCACAAAATTCATGATCCACTCAAAATAGACTTATATCATCATAATAGGAAAATAGGAATTGAAAAAAAAAAAAAAAATCATCCTTTGAAAGAATAATCTCAATAGAGAGAAGAAGAAATGAATGGTTTGCCATCCTTAATCTTGAACCTTTGGCACCAAATGCAGGTGGTAGAACCATGTATGGAGAGAGGGACAAAAGTAAGGATATTGTCCCATATCCCAAGGGCACTGTCTCAAACACCACAACCCTTAGGGTTGAAAATCAAATATATGGTATATTGGTAAGAGATAAACCTGAACATTACTTTGTGTGAGTGTGTGTGTGTGTGTGTGAGAGAGAGAGAGAGAGAGAGAGATGCCAGTGGATGCTAAATTAAAATAAATTGTGAATTTGAGAGACAAAAAAAGGATGTCAAAGTTCAAGAATCAATTTCACAAAGCAATACCCTAACTGAAAGCAGGGGTTATTAGCATATGACAACCAATAATTTCCACTTCCTAACCAGGAGAGAGAGGGGGGAGATCACTTATGATTTGATGGAAGATAAGGCTCCAACATATCTAAATGACTAAAAAGTACTCCGATAGCACCCCCATGTAGTTAAGATTTGGGCTATATTGATTAGAGTGAAATATTTAAAAACAATAAGGAATTCTTGGCCAAGCTATATTTTTTCAAAAGTAAATTGAAATATACCACAAGCAATTGAAAACTTCATGGACTCAATGCAAAAAGTTTCTTGAAATATTATACATCATGGGCTCAATGCAAAGCATTAAGACCTATTCTAATTGCTTTGTGTAGACTAACTAAATTGTCTCATCTAATTCCTATTTTCTCATTTCACTTTATCGGCCAGAATTAAGTTGCACGATAAGCGATCAAGTTTTAACTCACAATTCTGAGAATTATTGACGAAAGACAAGGGAAATGAAGCCAAATAACATTTGGAAGTTATGGACAGCTAGGATTTTGAAGAACTAGGGTTAGAGTTTGGTGAGAAAAAGGCTGAAAAATAATAAGGAATATTGAATTTATAATGGTGGAAAAAATAAAAGGATTTGGGATGAAACAAAGGTAAAAACCTAAGGTTTAGGTTTCTGTTCCAGAGTTGTGAACAGTAACACGAACAGTTATTTGAGGCTATTTGACGGATGAGTGATTTTGGGTTTTGAAGTTTTGGGTTATAGTGTTTAAAGGTGACAAGTCAAATCTGTGATTGGCTGATTGCTAGTGATCAAGTTGCTGGAAATTTAAGGACAAGGGAAAAAAACAGACAAACTTCTAGGCATCACACCTAGGGTTTTCTTGGCATCACACTGTACAGAAGGTTGTATCATACAAACCTCAAATAAAGTTTCATAGCTCTGAAAATTTGGAAAACATATTTATCCATTGAAAATCAAGCATTACATCCATATAAATAGACGAATTACCCAACCAAAATACGACTTTTTAATTTATAATGTGGCAGTCCTTAAAGGCTTGAAACTGGAATTTAATTAGTCTTACACAAATAAACTGATGAGAGAAGACACCGATTCCTCATTTTGTGGGCAACACAGAAACTACTTTTATATCCCTTTGCAAGAAAATAGCAACTACGAAATCCCACCATCGATCTTCACAATTTTCAAATATTTCACTCTTAATTTCCTTAAAGTATATTCTTCAAACATATCTTGCTAACCCTCTAATTCTGGAGCACTTGTCCAAAATTCCAACTTATCATAAAACTCTACCCATATCTCAAGACCACTTGTCTTAAATGTGACATTTACATCATCAAGCAATTGATACATGCCATGGAGCCCTTTTTTTAAGGTAAGTAATGCAATTTTATTGATAAAGAAAGAAAACTTTGCATTCACGATGATGAACAAAAAGGATCATAAGAATAAAAATAAATCATATGTGATGGAGCCCTTTTTCCTATCCTATTTTCCTTCAATAAAAAAAAATGAACATCCTTAAGAAGAAAAATGGAAACATGGATTGCAAAGAAAACGTTGGGTAAAAAATGCATGGCACATGTATGTAATTTATTCCATATATATCCACTAGATAAACTAATTTGGCCACCAAAGGACATTTCTTTGCTACAACATGACCTTTTCACAATTCTTGTAATCTGTTTGCCATATAAAAGACTGAATGTATTTTCAACACAAGATACTTACATGACACTAAAAAAAAATCCAACCGAATAGTCTAATTCAATCAATCATTAGCATATACCCCCAAAATCTCTCATGAACAGTAATGCAATTCTCCTAATTACCCTATCTTTTTTGTTCTTTTTTTTTTTCTCTGTTATGTTATGGGGGAAGGAGGGAGGGGGGAAAAAAATCAATAAACTATATTAGAAAATCCCAACCTGAGCTTATCTTCCAGAGCCCGTTAGCACATCAAACAATCCACAGCAACTCAACCAGGAACTTCTTTGCACTACTTGTGGTGCTGGAGCTACCAGAGGCTACATAACAGTTCAGCAAAAGTAAGCACGTCTAATTTCAATGTATTTTATTGTAAATATATGAGCGAAATTGCAATCAAGAAAAGTAAGGGAGCAATACCTCGTTTTCAGAAGATTCAGGAATCTCAGGATCTTTAACAGATGCTGCACCATTACTAGTTGCAGCAACAGGAGCACTTGATGATGGCAATGTTTTATCCTCATATCCATTTGACACAGATTCCACCACAGTCAAGTGTGCTTGAACATTTTCATCTGATAAAGGAAATACTTTATCCTCATTTTTCTCCAATGCCAAATCTGTCACAGCTGTCGGAGCCTCATTTAATTTAAGTGAAAAGTTTTTCTCAATTTCTTTTGATCCTGATTCAACCAAATCAGCAATCACTAGATTCTCAACTGGAGCACTTTCAGTAATGTGAATTTTCTCCTCGGACACAGATACCAATGACTTAACAGAATCAACAATGGGGGCACTTTGTGCAATTGAATTAACAGAATCAACAATGGGGACACTTTGTGCAATTGAATTAACAGTCTCCTTAACCCAGACCACCTCTTCTGGAGAAGAATCAACTGGCTTCACTTGATCATCATGTGAGCTTACTTCCAAAACTGAATTGTAAGCTTCCTCTTTTGGCTTCTGCTCAATGACTCGGGTCTCATCATCTGAACTACTACTGCTAGAGCTCCGATCATCCCCATCACGTGATTGGTTGGCGGACTTGATATGCTCAAAGGTACCATTTTTGCTCTTGGAATTATCGTCGGATTTAAGTTCCCTTTCAATTTTAACAGCACCATCATCCTCTACGCCTATTTTCTGCCCACCCTCATCAACAAAAGTCCCTCCCTCCATAGACTTGTCCTCAGAAACAAATGACCGAGTGGTTGATGTGTCTCTCTTCTCCAATTCCTCATTCCCCTCATTGAATGGACTTTGGTCACTATCTTGGTCCTGAGAAGCAGGGGTGCTAACATCACCACCATCACTTTCCTTCCCATCTTGGGATTTCAGATCTTCATTTCCTAACATAGTTTGGTTCAACCAGAAGATTCCCAATCAAAATCAAACAAAACAACTGACTTTGACAATTACTTATAAACCAATCTTGACCATGAAATCAATACAAGTTAAAATACATATAAATCTTATCATTTAAGTTGATTAAGCCACAAGAATTACAATAAAAATTCAAGTATTTTCAAACACCTATTTTGGCCATTTCAACCTAAATAATAATTTTTTTTTCTTTAATAAGTTGAAGTAATCACAGAAATCACAATCAGAATCAAGCTAAACAAGGACAATAACAAATACCCATTACCCAAATTGATCCCCAAAAAATGAGGGTGTATAATTGAAAAATAGATAAGAAAGGCTTGAATTGGTCTGATGGCGTTGAAATCAAGCGAAACAGAAAGAACAAACACCCTTTAACCCAAATTGACCAAAAATAAATAAATAAAAACAAATATTGAAAAATACAGAGTTTACAATTCAAAGATGTATAGGTATATAATATAGGTAAGGTGTGGATAGGTCTGACAGAGTGGAAATCAAGCAAAACAGAAAGCATAACAAATACCCATCAGCCCAAAGTGACCAAACAACACATCAAAAAACAAAGATTGATGGAAAAAGTAGAGTGCATGATTTGAATGACAGATGGGTCATGTGTGGATTGGTCTAATGGGGCCTAATTCAAAAGAGAAAACAGCAAAAGTTGGAAACTTTAAAATATTGTATACCTTGTCCTTGAGGATTGTTGGTTGAGATTGAGAGGTTAGTGTTGGTGTTGGGGTGGGCTTCTTTCTTTTTCTTTGCAGCTTTTCTCTTCTTAGCACCTGATGGCATGATTGGATGCTTGGGTGGGCGCTAATCTAATATGGGTTCCTCACAGATCGCGTAGGTTCTCTCTAACTCTCTCTGTCTCTCTCTGTCTCTGTGTCTCTCACTCATTCACTCACTCTATATGTATGTGTACATGTTTGAAAATTTTACTTATAGCAGTGGGGGAAGAATATAGGTTTTAGTACAGTACTTTTATGGTCCTATTGGGATTTTTGGGAGCAAAATTGTAAGAAAGGCTGTCTTTGGATTGTGAATGTGTGTTGAAGATTCCTTCTTTATTTGGGCTCAATACTAGATTTTGTTGTGTTCTTACGCAAACAAAACGTTGGGAAATGGATTGGACTGGTGGTTACATCACTGTGTGTTTTTTCTTATATGGCAAGTGTCATTTTTTGAAGGGTGTGATGTGGTGGATATGTGAATTTGTGAAGTTTGGTTTTTTTTTTTTTTTTTTTTTTTTTTTCTTTCCTACTTTACGTGTGGAAGAGTGGGAATTTGGGAAAATGGCTGAAATGATTAGAATGTGGGGAAATCAAAATGAGTGGTGTGTAGAATTTGCCAATGCTTGTGTCATTGGGATTAATAATGATTCCAAATTTTTTTTTCTAAAAGGATTTTTTTAAGAGTGTTATGATGGACTATGAATCAATGTTACATCCAATTTATTATAGTTGGAATTATCAAGCTCAAAGCTCCACTGCAATTCACACGATGTCGGCCATACTATGATTTGGATAGTGTGCTCAATTTCAGTCTTCTTTTATATATATTTTTTTTTTTTTTGGAATAGAGGATTTCTATTGAGATAATTACATAAATAATTTTGAATAACTTGAGGAAGGCTTGTCCAAAATAGAATACAATACTTATAGAATGAATTTGAATTAAAATAGAAGTGTTATTTTTAGTAGGGGAGAAAAGAGTCAAAAGAGGATGGTTTTTCAATCCAGACTCACACTGATATAAATTATGGCAATAAAGGTGTCCTAAATTTTCACTTTTCTATATTTGGTAAGATGATGGAAACCAATAAGGAAATAAAATTTGATAGATATCACTTTTCACTTGTCTATGTAGACAATATGAGTAAAAAATTGAAAGAGAAAAATGAGTGTAGTAGTATAAAAAGAAATAGTTTAGAATCTACTTATTTTTTTTTTTTTTTTTGGAGAAGATAGAATCTACTGTTTTATTCAGATTATCTCCATCTCAATGTGTTTGTAACAGTATACAAAAATGAATGATTTTTTTATTATATGATTTTAAATATTTATTTTCTAAATATTGAGTTTAAATAACACAATAAAATATAAAATTCAAACATTGAGTTTTGAAATAGAATATCAAGAAAATATTAATGATTATATAAACATATATCTATACAACTAATAATAGGAGATTTTTTTTTTGCATTTAACTTTATTTTTTTAATATTTTAGTTAGTTGTCTAGTTTGCAAAACTATTCAGCAAACTAGCATCTCAAGTTTCTAAAACTCGAGTTCCAAGATAGAACTCGAGTTTTTAAGACTCAAGTTGCAAGTGGTGGCATCCGATGTGGAAAAAAATCCACGTGGAACTCGAGTTTTTAAGACTCGAGTTCCACCATTTTCTTTCAAATCGGATTGTTCGTGAGTCTTCTTCTTCTTCCCCTATTCTTTCTCATTTGCTTCTGCACTTCTTCATTCCAGATCACTTCATCTATTTTTCAGATCATCCACTTTTTCGGATCCGCTTCTCCAAATCTCTGTTTTGCTTCTCCAGATTCTTCCTTCGGTTCTGGCTTCCAATCTGATTCTTCGGTTCTTCTTCATCATCATCTGCAGATACATCTATAGAACTCGAGAAACTCGAGTTCCACGTGGATATATTGCTCTAGCTTAGCACCAGAACTCGAGTCTTTGAAGCTCGAATTTGTCACTGAACTCGAGCTTCACAGACTCGAGATGCTAGTTTCCAGTTTTATTTCCACCGCATGCTAACTGTGGGGTCAAAGAATTTGGCCACCCCGGCTCACTTTATACTAAGCCCAAGGCCCACGCCGAGGAAGAAGAAATGCCCGAAGACGAACGAAGAAAGTCCGAATTGCCAAGAAGCATCACCGAGGACAATCCTGTCCTCAGCGAACCGAAATCATAGAAGGGAAGAGCGGCACACCATCAAAGGCAACCTCGTAGAGCATTCCAATGAAAATGACAAGTACAGTGGGTCAGCCATGGGAGCCTGGTGGAGGGGCAATTCAAGGAGAAACTGTCACCTCTATATTAAATGCCCACAACTAACATTCTGGCCGCATTAATGAGGAAATGACCCCTGAACAGTGCTGCTTTGGTTGCTGCAACTCACAGAAGATTTGGGATGACGGCTGATGGGACAAGCACTCGAGAAGTGACCTGCATGATCAACAAATGGAGGGTCAGGATCAACTGAAAGGGGGTATATAATGTAAGAAATCTTCCAGAAAATGGGGAGGGAGGTTTTCGAGCAGAAAACACTGTAGCAATTGGTATCATATTTGTAACTTTTGTAACCAAGCACTGAGAAAATAATAAGAACAAATAGCTCCCCGAACAAGTGCCGAGGATAGAATTTCATACTTAAAGCCCACTTTCTTGTTATTTAGTTTACCCATAACCATGTTTATTCATTGTTATCCTCACTAAAGCCTATTTCTTGAACCCATTCTCTACAAATTTATTATATTGGGCTAGTTGGGTCTGAGTCCACTTATCCAATAGTAGAAATGCTCAAACCCAGCTGCTACACTAACTTATTATATTGACTCCCACAATTATGCTAGTTGGAAAATTACCTCAATAATAGGATTCTTTGTTTAGATTTCATCATTTTGCTTATTAAAATATCCTCATACAAATTCTTAAATTCTCCAAAATACCCCTATCTTTTAATTAAATAATTTTAAATTTAAAAACACTAGTTGGTTAAAGAGTAATTTATTATTATTTTTAAAGTTCCTAAGTTTTAGGCTTTTTTCCTTCTTTTTTTTCTCTAATTTGAATTTTTACTTTTATTTTAAATTCAAAAATTTCAAACTTCTATCAACTCTTATGTAGAGAAAGATCCTAAAAATTAGAACTCTATCTCTATCTTATTTTTAAATATTATTTCACATTACCTTACTTCTTTCTTAAATTTAAAAAAAAAAAATCACAGTTATTTTATATATATTTTTAGACAAATGACTTCTCCTATTTGAATTCCAATGTTTCTACATTAGAGTTGGAAAAAAAATCAAGAGTTTCAGTTTCAAATATTTTCTTCCATTCATATCTACTTCTAACTCATGTACAAATAACTAATTAGAAAAGAAAAAAAAAAAATCACCTAGAGAAAGATCCTAAGAATTAGGACACTATGGGGGTGTTTGGTAGGGATATTTAAACAATAGTTTTCGTTGTTTAAACAACACAACACTTATTTCTATAACACTTTTTCACCTACACGTATTTTTAAAAAACTTAAACAACGTTACTAGAACAACATTACCAAACAGGCCTTATATCTCACTTTTAAACATTATGACACTAAACCTAAAACAAAAAAATAAAAAGAGCCTCATTGTACACGCAAAGCACGTCACACGCAAAGCACATGTGATAAAGCTAGTATTATATATTGTTTTTGGTAGGGATATTTAAACAACAGTTTTCGTTATTTAAACAACACAACACTTATTTCCACAACACTTTTTCACCTACACATATTTCTAAAAAACTTAAATAACGTTACTAGAACAACATTACCAAACGGGCCTTATATCTCACTTTTAAACATTATGACACCAAACCCAAAACAAAAACAAAAAATATAAAGAGCCTCATTGTACATGCAAAGCATGTCACACGCAAAACACATATGATAAAACTAGTATTATATATTGTTTTTATATGAGGATAAGTAGTAAGTATAGTCAAATGAGTTTTCCTTCATTCCATCGTTTTTCTCTATCAAATAAGGAAAATTTGTTGTAAAATAAAATAAATAAAGACAAGACGCAAAAAAATAAAAAATAAAAAATTGAAAATGAGATAATGAATAAAGGACAAAACTTAAGTACAGTACCCTAGGTACTGTTCATTAGGTTCTTTTCTTAAGATTTAGTCATGCGGCTACTTTACTAAAAAATACACTTTCATCCCATGAGAAAAAATTCTCGTGGCAGAATCTTAAGAGGGTAACGTAAGGAATAGCACATAAGTACTGTACCTAAGTCTTGTCCATAAATAAAACTCATTTCTTCGAGTGGTCATCATTACAATATGGATTATGTAATACATGTAAAAACTCTTTTACAATTGAACTTCACGCACAAACATGTAATCTTTAAAAAGTGGTTTTGGGAGGGAGATGTAAAACTTAAATGTTAAGTACTTAAGTCAATCAATGATTGGTTGGGTGGTGGGCAATATTTAAGGTCTGTTTGGATACCGCTTATTTTGTTGAAACTGAAAACTTATTGTTGAAAGTACTGCAGATAAAGGTAAAAGTTAGTTGAAATAGTACAGTGGAGCCCATGACTAGTAGCAAAAAGTGCAGTGGGGCCCATGAATAGTAGCAAAAATAAGCTAAATTGTGAAATAATTTTCATTGTTCATTGATATCCAAACGGAGGCTTAATTGTTGTATAAGACAATTGTACCACTCAAGGTTCATAATGTTGGAAAAACGTAGTTTGTATCGCATACAAAATATACGCAGCGAAAAATTAACGGATCTACTTCATTCGCAATTGATAACATGTACTATGTAAATTTCAGAATTTAAGAACAAGAGAGCGTACCTTAGTGCGGTGAAATTCAAAAACAAAGATTAGAAGTACTTGGGAACACTCTTAATCTTCACTCCAATTTCACTTATGCCCAAGAAGTGTGGTCTCTCAATTAGTTTATATGTATGTGTTCAAAGGAGAATAAGAGTGTCTTACACTCATATACAAACCATTTTATTCACTTACAAAATTCTGTATGTTTCTCGGAATCGCCGTCGTGGTCCTCGATGCCCTAACTAGGTTCGTTGCTTTTGAAAACATGTTTTTTTTTTGTTTTCACTGTTTTTTAGAAGTATTTTTTTTTTTGTGGGTAAAAACTGAACTTTATATTGAATTCATAGACGACAATGGGTAAGAGAAGAAGATTTGGCAAAGGACTTGAAACTGCACTCGAAGCAGCTTCGTCGAACTCTGAGATTCTTCGAGGAAGAAAAACTAGTTACTCGAGATCATAGAAGAGAGGTCTGTGTTGTTCAACTAGTTCTAGTTCATATACAAACCATTTTATTCACTTACAAAATTCTGTATGTTTCTCTCTTTATAACTGATTATCTAATTGAGCTAGCCTTTTGGGCCATTCCAATTGGGCTTTAGTATGTGACTTGGAGTGGGACCAAAAGGGAACAAATAAGACACTAGCTCCAATGAGTTTTGGGATTTTCTGTCAACTCTTGACAAGTCCAAAATTACTATTAATTATATTTAATACCGCTATATAAATATAATTGCACTCTAGGCCTTATTAATAAATTATATCTCAAAACTTTATTATACATACAACCCCTTCATTAAAATATTCGTAGTAATACAAAGTCATGTATATTGACTGCCACTTTGAAGATTATTACATTTTAATCCTTGAGTACCCGGTTTAATCCTTGAGTACCCGGTTTAATCCTTTAAGTTATTCATCATATATTTATGAAATCCAATTTCATAAATATATACTTTAGTAACTCCTTACTAAAATGGTTAAGCCTAACATTCTGAATAACCGAACCAATTAAACTTATTTCAAGGGAATATTTTATATTTCCGTCAAGAGATTATGAATTCCATCTTGAGAATATATGTTCCTTCAACACTAAATGTGGTTGCCCAACATATTGAGGTTTTGATCGTGACTTTAGATCTCACTCCTGATATGTTAAAGCAACCTACACTTCATGATCAGGTTCATTATACTCTCAGGTTCATTATACTCTCAGGATTAAGAGTTGATGTAAATAGAAGTCTTGAGATTTATTATTCATTTGATAGTCGTTAGTAGAATAATAAATCTCACAGCGGTCCAGTTCAATATATCTTAACACTTAAAACATATCAACATATCAACTAGAGATTCCACTTTCATGATCAAGACAAATCATCTTAGTTGATATGTTATAATCTTCGCAGATGAAATGCCCAATTTCATCACTGACTACGAATTAAAATTCTGAGTTTACAAAGAACTTATGACTTATATTTTCTGTGACTAAATCACATAAATCACATACTATGCATCTCATGGACTACATGATAATGTCTAAATATTCATGTTACCATTATTTTAGATAATAATAAAACAACTTTATTAATCACAACATAATGTCATACATAGCATCATACAATAGGATTTAAAGGACACATTGTTGATGGCCATTTTGGAAGCCCAAGTGGAAAGGAGAAGCCAAAAAAGAGTTGGCAAATGAATAGAAAACTCATTAAGCCCAAGCAGCAGGAATAATGGATCACAAGCCCATGAGATAAACAAATGGACTTTGAGGGAGTAAATGGGCTTAAAGGAGCCCGGAAAGAGAAAAAAAGCAAACCATAGGCGGTATATGATGTGGGAAAGTGAGAATGGGTCGCGGCAAACCCAAAGTAATGAAAGTGAAGAAAGTAAGGGGTTGATGGCAAGCCCATGAACCCCAAGGATGAGGAATAATATAATTGGGTTGGGGAAGCTCAAAGAATTCAGTAATAGCCCATGGGAATGCAAAATTAAGAAAAGGGCTGAGGAAGCCCAAGGAAAGCAAATGGGCCAGGGATGCCCTAGAGAAAACAAATGGGACACAGGAACCCGCCATTGATGTAATAAAGGAACCGATAAAAGAAGGAAAAGAACAAAAAAAAAAAGAGAGAGGGAACTGCATCAGCGAAATCCAGAGATAAGGGGTTGGTCTCCAAAGCGGCTGGACCCACTAATACTAGCAAGAAGACGTTTACGATGACCTTCCAAGTCTGCCACCTCCTTCCTCAAAGTCTCAATCCTTGTGTCAATGGCGTCTACAGTAGGCTGGACCTTCTTTATGAAGAAGGCTTGGGCAATCTCACGGAGATGGTCTAGGATGAACTCCACCGCAAAACCCACACTGATCAGCTCCTGAACCGCAGCTCTCCACTGCAGGATCCTCTTAGAAGAAATAGTATCAACAAAGTTATGCTCAATATCATTCATTACGTTTCCCAGCAGTTTCAAGAAATGCTCCCGGGTAGAACGACCAAGGCGGAATCCCTGCATGAAATCGTCCCGGCTACTGTAAACTGCCTCTAGGTGAGAAACGCAATCCTGGGGAACCCTGAAGCCATGGAAGTCCACATAAGGAGGCCCGGAAACCTAGAAGTCTGAAAGATCAAGGTCGTTAACCACAGGCTGATCAAAATGCGTGAAGAAGGCTGCGGCCTCACCTACAGGGTTTGGAACCGTGGCAGAACTGCTGCCCACCTTAAATTGAGAAGGGACAGTAAGCAGCGGACCTAACAAGGAGCATGAGACATAACATGAGAAACCATGAGTTAGGAGCAATAAACCCGCAAGAAAGAAATGAAGGAGGAGATAATAAAAAATAAAAAAAAAAACTCACCAGAACCCGTGAAAATGGGGGCTGTGGGAGCAGCAGAAACAAGTACAAAAGGTGCAGCAGAAACAGGTACAGAAGGTACGATAGAAATGGGTGTTATAGGTGTGGTAGGAGCAGCGGCTGAAGGCATATCTACGTCTGCTACGACCCCTGGCCCCCCAAAAGTCTCTGCAAAATACGGAAATAGGCATATAAATAAAAGGAAATTGCAGTAAAGGGGAGACACAAATACATACGTGTAAGGAAGAGATGACAAAAAAGGGGGGAACAATGGACTTGGCAAAAACAAAAAAAAAGGGAGGAAGGAAAAAAGGCACATACCCATGAATTCGATCTTGGGGGAAGCACTCTCCTCCTCGTTAGAGTCAGAAATCTTCTTCTTTAGGACAGGTTCATCGTTCGGGTCCTCAAGGACGTCCTCAGACCCCTCGGAGGACATGTCTACATCAGGTCCACGTGTGGCAGAGCTAGGAATGGAAGACGGGGTAACTACCAGCGAGGAACCATCCTTCACAGCCTAAGATAAAACTGCAAAGGGGTCACTGGTGGAGATGACAAGGGGTGTGACAGGAGAAGCAACCTCGGTCTGAACAGTAGTAGGAGGGGTAGCCATCTCTTGGGGAGTAAGTGTCTCAACAGAAACGGGAATGACCTCATTAACCTTCCCAATATGAGTACCCTCGTCTATGGGTATCAGCTCAGTGGGAAGGGTAGGAGCCTCAACAGGAACTTCGAGTGTAGCAGCAGAAGGGGCAGGTGTTGCAAGTACTATGTTAGCCCTATCAAAAAAGCCTCCCATGGGTACACCCATGGAGGCAAAAAGCTACTCGGCTGTAGGGTGGTATATAGAAAGAGGCTTGGGTTCATCCTAGAAGACAAAAGAAAAAAAGATATGAAGATCAAAAGAACCTTTAAGTGGATGAGTCAAACAAAAGCATGTGGCAGAAGAGACACGTGCAAAGAAAAAGGAGAGGAGGAAGAAGAAAAGAAAGGAGATGTACCTCAAACTCAGGTTCATCAAGCAAGATGGGATGAGTGACTGATGTATCCTCATTATGCTTAGACTGCAAAGGGAAAAGAGAACAAGAGATAAGGTTAAAGGGAGAAGTCAACACACATGTCAGGATTAGCTATAGGAGAGTCAAAAGTATGTAAAAGACGAAGCAGAATTAGAGGTAACTTACTTTCCGCTTGGCGGCAAATGCAGGGTGAGGGGTTGTCTTCCTTTTGCTGCCTCGTGTTCTGCTAGAAGAGGGAGCATCCGTAGATGGCCGTGGAGTAGTAGGTTTGGACTTGCTTGCAGACTTAAGCTTGGCAGGACCCTTCTTACTCGGCACAGAAATATTCGTCACTTTAACTTTCTTCTCCCAACCCGGAGGATAATCACCGGTGTGTCAATGCCACCCTCTTTTCTCCTCATCCCACTCAAAGATAGCAGACCGATTCTGCTTCCTGGCATATGCTAACACAGTCATAGAAGGCAAAAGCAACCAAGAATTAGCCGAGATAATTGCGTTAAGCCCATTAGGAGGAACGAGGGAGAAACCACGACTACCCATCAACTCTTTTTCAAACGAAGTCATCACAGCCTGCCAATATCCATGCATGGCAGGGGTACAAAGACCTTCCCTCAGTGAGCCCGGAACGGTAACTGTAGTAAAATGCTGACTCCAAAATTCAAAAGCAGTAGGCCGCAGAAAGGGTCGGACAGAAGTGGGGGACTCCATAAGAAAAGAAAGGTCATCGGGAATGTCCTGGTCTAGTTTGAACTGCCTTCTCACCCAGTTAGCAGGATAATGAACAAATCTAATTCCTTCGTCGGCCAAATAAGGCAGCCACCCAGCATTGGTGGCCACCAAGTAAGTAATCCCAGTCTCATCAAAACTGGTCAAGGGAGTGGTAGTGCCGGCGGTGTCAACGAACAAACCCATAGCAGAATCTACACATGTATAACCGGTACCCAATTTTCTTTAAGTCCTCCAAGAAAATCCGACGCCTTGATCAAAGGATTAACAGCAGAATGGTCAATTAGCTTCAAGCCAACCCAACGAAAGGCCAATGGAAAGTCTGACTCAAATCTGCCACAAAAATTAGTAATGGCTTGCGGACACGACTGATACTTTTCTTTAGCGAAGCGAAAAAGGCCTACACTTCGACAAATGCTTAGCACAACGCTCGTACAGCAGGTGTTGCAAAATAGTACTATGAACAAAGGAGGTGACTATATGGCAGGAGCTTGCCTGGCTCTCATCGCTCCGCAGGATGTCTAGTTGAACATACAAATGCCCCAAGAACATAGGAGCCAACGGCAGACTAACCCCAGCAGAAATTTTAATAGCCAAACGGAAATATAAAGGCTTCACGGCGTAATGGGGGTGAGACCCAAAAACAAACTTGCAAAGCCAAAACACAACAAAGGCCGCACGACGGGCAGCCACAGAGAATTTAGAAGAAGAACTAACCCAATAAGACAACTTGGCATTCCCATTCATCCTTTTCTTCAACTCAGCCTCCACGGCCTCTTCCTTCGGGGAAAATTCTAAGGTAGCAGGATCAATGTCGCCAAGGATGGGTAAGAGTAACTGGTTGGCTACATCTTCTAAGGTCACGGTGATCTCACTGCAGGAGAAGAAGAAGGTATGGGTGGTGGTACACCACCTGCGGACCAAGTGACGAAGGTTGAAGAGGTCCCGAAAGTTGGATAAGCAGCGGGATGAAACGATGGCTTTCAAAACACCGGCCCGCTATAACAACCCCATGAAGCCAGTGTTGGATAACTCATTGTCGACCCACTCCCTCCAACCCAAGGCGGTACCCGATCCAAACTCGAAATGAATAGGCACGGGGAGTGAAGTACCTCGGCGAATGACAAAAACAGGGATCGAGGAAGCCAACGGGGCCCAAGAAATGTTCGTATTTCGCCGACAAAGGGTGAGCCACACACGGCCTGGCGGCGGCGGCGCATAATCGCCGGGACTCTTTGGGAAATGGGGATGAATGTCGTACCAGGGATCAATAAGTGGAGCGCACTCACTGTCCGGCGCACGCTTCATTTCTTCCTCGTCGGAACGGTCCGACTCGGAATACACGGCCTCCTCGCCTACGTCATGCGTGGTGGGAGGATCAGAGATAACTTTTTTTCCTTTACGATAGGAGGAGCTTTGGCTTTTCGCCGGCGTCATTGTATAGGAATTCGATTAAAGAAAACGGATGGGGGTGTTTGAGGAAGAAGAAACGGAGAAGAAAGGGAAAATGGAAAGAGAAGGAAGAAGGAGTTTGTGTTTGGATTATGAAGGGATTCCCTCTTAAATACCCAGGTCATTAATGCCAGCACGAAAGGAGGCGATGAGTTAGCCATCAGAAAGAGGATGAGATTAATGAAACGGCGGCTGTGTTTCAAAATAACTGCTAAACTGGGAAATTCAAAGAGACAACACTGTTCACGGCAGAAATATATATATATATATATATATATAAATATATGTATGCGTAAGGTAGGGACCATTGTTCAAAAAGCCCGCGAAGGAAAAGAAGATAGAAAGACAAAAAAGGGCAAGGAAGTCTTTTATTCACATATGAACCGCAGGAACGCTTCATATGTTCAGGGGGCTAAATGTTGATGGCCATTTTGGAAGCCCAAGTGGAAAGGAGAAGCCAGAAAAGAGTTGGCAAATGGATAGAAAACCCATTAAGGCTAAACGGCAGGAATAATGGATCACAGGCTCATGAGATAAACAAATGGGTCTTGAGGGAGTAAATGGGTTTAAAGGAGCCCGGAAAGAGAGAAAAAGCAAACCATGGGCGGTATATGATGTGGGAAAGTGAGAATGGGCCGCGGCAGACCCAAAGTAATGAAAGCAAAGAAAGTAAGGGGTTGATGGCAAGCCCATGAACCCCAAGGATGAGGGATAATATAATTGGGTCAGGGAAGCCCAAAGAACTCAGTAATAGCCCATGGGAATGCAAAGTTAAGAAAAGGGCCGAGGAAGCCCAAGGAAAGCAAATGGGCCAGAGATGCCCAAGAGAAAACAAATGGGACACAGGAGCCTGCCAGTGATGTAATAAAGGAACCGATGGCCATACTAAGCTATTGGGAGGAGAGTAAACAGCAGGCCCAAAAAGGACCAGCAGGATTGAGGCAAGCAACTTCGCAGCAGGAACGATAGAGTGGTAGGGCAGGAGACGGTAGCAGGAAAAAGGGTGGGCTGAAGAAGGGCAAAGCCCACCGTCAAGCAAGGCCTAGTCCCTAAGTGGGGCAAGCCACAAAAGAAAGGGGAACCAGAAAATAGTCAAAAACGGACGGTAGACAGTGCAGGCCAACCACGGAAAACGCATGAGCAGCAGACAGATTTTGGACATACATGGAAGAGAGGCACGCGCAAGGCCCAGACCTCACCAGCCTGTACCCAGCCAATACAGGACACGGTGAGGTCATGGGTCAGAGGTAAGAGGCCATGGTTTGGCAGTGAGGAGAGGGGAAAAACCTATTTTGAGGTTCCTACTCAGGCTCTTTTGGGGGAAGTATCCTGCTGGGATGACATACCACCCAGAAGAAGTAAAACTGAGTTGGAACCACTAGGTGCATGCCATGAGGGATAGGGAGAGAAAAGACACCCATACCATAGCAGGAAAGGGTGTCACGGCAAACAAACAAACAAAATAGTTTTTCTTTTGTCTGGCGATGGGGAGTGGCACACAGATGGACTAGTGGTGGTCGACAAGTACACTCAGATCAGACAAAAGCGGTTGATGGCCAAAATAGTAAAATCTGGTCATGGCAGGCACTATAAAGAGGCCATTGCCGTGTACAGGAAAAAAGGAGAGAGGAAAAAAAAACAACACAAGCACCACAGTATCGAGAGTTTGAAAACCAGGAAATAGGAAAATGAGTATTAAGAAAAAAAAGAAGTAGAAAAAATAAAAGATAAGAAAGAGGAAAAGATAGAGACTTAGAGCGGCAGGCATGCACCAATAGGTTGATTCCCTCTCTCCCTCTCAAAATCCTGTCCTCTGCCAGGAAAAAAGGAATTCTCTTGTGCACTAACCATTCAGGTCCGTTTCTCTCAAAGTAATTAATTTTCACGGCAGGATTTCCCTGGGAGATTACTCACTTTGAGAAGAGACGTTCTTCCCTCTCTAGTTTTGGTCCTGCGGGTTAGATTTGATCTAATTTCTTCATTCCTTTTAACTAACCCATATACTACCCACTTATTCCCTTGCTTTTCTTTATAAAAGTAATTGTTGTTAAATTGAGATTATCTTTTCTTGATTAAGGATTATCTATTTACTTTATTAAAAAAATCAAAGTACTTTCCTTTATCTTATTATTATCATATCTGTTTGCCACGACTCATCTGAAACAGTTCTGCCCGCCGTAAGCATGCTCCTGGTAGACGAGGCATAGTTTGCGCACAAGTCGGACTAAATTAAGTTACAGTTGGACCAGTCTCAACTCCCTTACTTAGAATATTTGGGCCCAGTACCGCAGGAGGCAGCCCAGCTCGATTTAATCAAAAAGGCCCACTACACACATATCCTAACACATAAGACCCCCCTTGAATGATCACTCACGAAAAACATGACTTATCAATAAAAAAAACACTTGTGGCAATGGAAAACACTAGGGGTGGCTCTAGGGCCGGCCCAGGAGGTTCAAATGAACCCCCTGACTTGGGCAAAAAAGAAATTTTATATAAAATATTTTTAATTTTTTTTTTGTTTTGACCCCTAAATAAAATTTTGAACACCCTAAGCATAAATTTTACTTAAACCTAGCTAAAATAAGCTTGAATATGCTCAATTTAGTGCTAGTTTCACAATATTTTCACAATAATTTTATAATAAATGTTACGTTGTAACTGGTTTTTATTACAATTGACGTCACTTTTTTACATATTTTTAACAACTTGTCACCTAAATTTTGTTGTGAAAATGTTGTGTCAGTAGCACAACTCTTAAAATTGCTCATTCGTTTCAAATTAAATAAATAAATAAACCTTGTCTTCGAACTCTAGCATACTTTACTGTTGACGGCGAAATGAAACTATTTTTCTTTGCATTTTTTCTTCTTCATTAGCAAAAAATTTCACCACTTTTAGCAACAAAAAAAAAAAAAAAAAAAAAATTACAGCACCTCTACAACAAACCGATCTATATCTACATTTGTGATTCTTTCCTCATTCTCCCTTCTATATTTTTTTACCTGTTTAATCAAGTAGTTTGATAAGTGCTCTGTAGATTTCCAAGTCCAAGAAGTCTTTTAGTGCTTGTTCCAATTCCAAGAGAATGGCCACGTGTATGGTTAAAAAGTCATACACTTTAAAAGCAAAAAATTATATTAATTACAATTTTTTTTCTTAGTTTTACATTTACTCCTAGACCAAATCTTATGTGCGTTACTATTTTTCTTTATCATATATTTTTATTTAATTGATAGTAGATATAAATATAATAAATTATTATTAATTTTTTTTTGAGAAGGAAATTATTATTAATTTGATAAAAAATGTGCAATTAGTTATTTAATTTTATTTATTTATGCATTTAATGGTTGTTGTCTTACCGATCTTTAAACTATTAATAATTTTTTTAGACTATTGTACAATATAATTGTATTGTATATTAAATAGTATTAATAATACTATTTTAGATTATTGTATATAAAAAAAAATTATTTATTTTTTACTTCTCCCACAACAAATTCCTAGCTCCAATACTATTGACCCCCAAGAAAAAAATCCTGGAGCCGCCACTGGAAAACACCTAACTAAAAGAGTAAAATACTCTTGCGAATCTTCAAATACCTTCGGTCACCTCATCAAAACTTGACAAAGGGAAAACCATGTGGCAAAAAAATCCTTGGCTAAGGCAAAGAGTACAAACCACACATATAGTCCCCTTCACGAGCATATAGAGCTTCAATTTTCTATAATGAAAGATCACTAAGTTGACGCATGTCAATGATGTACACTATCTTTTTAAATATTGCAGTTGGTAATGGATTTGGTGATAAATCTGTCAAATTGTCACCTAATCGTATTTGTTTTACATCAATATCACAACTCTTTAGGAGCTCATGTATATAAAAGAATATTTTAAAAAGGGGCTTAGTTTGTCATCTTTAATATAGCTTCCTCTAATATGCATGTTTGATGCAATCAACATTTTTTTTTTCATATGTGTTATATTACTGATCTTGGCCAAGTGCATTCACAACTCGCTTGGTGAATTGTGAGAATTTCAAAATAATTTGATGAAGTAGTATATATTGCTTTCTTGACAAATCTTCGTAAAAGAACAATGTTATCACACATAAGTAGATATTATGTTTGTGATTGAACTTTATGTGGATCAGAAGAAAAAAAAACACTTCGTTCACATATTCAACTAAATGTGGATTTGATCCACTTGGATAAAACAATCTCATGTCAATCATTCCGCGAAGGTAATGTAATTTGATAACATTTCAAATATTTTCAACTTTATAAAGAACTATATCTTGCAAGTTAATTTTTTTTTTGAGGAACAAAAGATAATCTTGCAAGTTAATTGATTAGAAAGAATGTGTCAGATCGTGTGGAATTTGCAAAATACATTAAAATATTGATTGCACTAAGATATGATACTTTAGGACCAAGAGTTTTTTCATCATCTTTTTGGGGGCAAAAATGGTGATTATTTACACCAAGTGATCAAACTACCATAAGAGTGTTCAAATAATGAGCTTTATCCATGTGAAAGTGCTTTAATACCTTTTCTTTGTATGTTGATTGGTGAATAAGATATTCATTTGGAATATGTTCAATTTGCAAGCCAAAATAAAAATTTGTTTTACTATGATCTTTTGTCGCAAAGTATTTTTTATATTAAAAGAAGTGGTCTTTTTTTTGAGCTCTTTTGGAATCCTTATAAGATTTAAATAATCAGCATATACCCCAAAAAATCATATATATTTTAACGTTTTAATAAAAAAAATATAGACAAATTGAATTATTCTAAAACATCCATTTTTCAATAAATATTCACCAAGAGTCTAAGACAATTGTCTCACATGTATGCATCTGAGTTGTTTTAACCTGTATAAGAATCTTTGTAACTTAATAAAATACATGTTTTGAGATTTTTAATTATATGTTTCTGGCATTTTATAACATCTAGAGGTTTTCGTGTATACTTTTTACATAATTCAAATAGGGGAGAAGGATTTAAACCCTGGAGGATTTTGTTGAAAACACTAATATGTACCATTTGACCTATATATCATTATCCAATGATCTATATAAATATGTTGTAACCACATCCATTATGTGTGTATCCAATTTTTAATTAAAAATATGTTGTAAACTTAATTGCATTATCTAACAAAAAATATTAATTAAAAAAAAGGAAACTGGGTTCGTAATATAATTATTTGAGCAAAAAATTATAAAAAATGAGATATTTATAATAGAGAGTACACAAACATGTGACCACCTTGTTGACACCTCTATAAAACCACAAAATACCTTAATGACCCATATTAATTGTAGGTGTATTATTACACAAATATCACCTTGAGTTGTTTCTACAAATGATGGAGATTCAATAGTAATCTTAGTCATGTGTATGTAGTAACACCCAGAGTAATTTTAGTCATGGAGATTCAATAGTAATCTTAGTCGAAATCCTGCGTACGTAATCTTAGTCATTTGTATGCAGTAACACCCAAAAAAACCCTAAATTGTTTGCTTTCTTCTCCTTTTTTCAATCTTTAATGCTTGCAATTTCTCGTCTCTTATGGCATGCTATAATGATATGTTTAGGCCAAACCCTATAAATGTGTGTTTGTTTTGGTTATCATCTTCTTGAAGCAATTCATATGCTTGGAAATATCCTTCTTAGAAAAACTCTTACTAGAATATGGTTAGGAGGTACAAAGTGGAGGTCAATCCATCCAATTGAGCAAATTTGGGTGCCTTACACCTTCTAAAGTTCTTAACTCCATACTCATAGTTTAGTTATGTTAGATATCTGCGCATAGATTAAAGTGGTTTCTAGACCTAAATTAAGTGGTGACTCTATTCTTTGCCTTAACATTCAAGTTAGTGGCACTCATGTGCCATGTCTAGAATAGGCCCACACCAGGCTACACCCAAGCACAACTAGTCACATGGAGAGCTTAGTGGCATTCAAGGGCCATAATGATTTGAGGCGCTCACAGTGGTGACTCCATTATAATTAGATAGTTGGACTTCAAGTACCTAATAGCCGTAATCTAGTAAGGTTTCTTTCTAAATTAAATCAAACTTGCACATATAGACACACAAAATTTATTCTATAACCTCGATGATGTTGAGCCAGGACCTCCAAGGCTCCAACTCCCCTTGAGATCTTGGGAACCCTTCACCTGGCATTATCAATCCATAGCTTGTGTCATAACATGTGATAGGCGCGGGCATGTTAATGGGCTAGCTCGACAATTGACATGGATTCGCTTGATCTATGTTGGGACAAAGTAACGTGTCAACCTAGCTTGTTGGTAACCTTTGAAGGAGAAGGGAATGGAGACTATTGATGGACTAGCAAACACATAAACAACCTTGAGTATATGACCTACAAAGAAGTCCATTTTGTATGTGTTTTTCTCTTGTAAACCATAAATGAGAATAATATGAATAGATAAAGAAGAGAAACATGAAATCTAAGGCCATGGAATGCTGTACTTCTTCATGTTGAGGAAGACCTCCTGCCTCCTCATATTCCCCAGGCAAGCCAGAAAATAAGCGAAATTAGGGGTAAGGATATTTGTAAGTGTGAGTTTGGATGTTGCTGAAAACTGAAAGTTTAATGCGTTTGACGTTTTTCTGTGGGTCCTGTGCACTGTTCACAGGACTCACAAGTACGGAATTTAGCAACTTTTAAGTTAAAACTGGGTCTCACGGCACTATTCACACATTTAAAAATTATTTTGCTACAGTGTTTTCAGTTTTCAGTTTTCAGCAATAAGCGGTATCCAAATAGACCCTAAATAGACTTTGGACAAGAGGAAACTGGACCCAAGAGGAACAAAAAGCAAAATTCTTGGACTTGAATAAGAATTGACCAAGAAGAAAATTAAATAATAACTAGCCTCATCACACGCACTTTGCACGTGCGATGAGCCTTTTTTTTTGTCTACTGTCATAATTTTCCTATCTCTTTAAAAAAAATTTGGATACGTTTGTTTTAAAGATATGGATTAGTAGGAGAGTGTTCGATTTTGTAAGCATTTTAAGTGGAGTTGAAGATATGTTTTTACCCGGTTGTCCTCAAGTTTTTTCCCTGTTAAATATAAGGTTTAGAAGTATTTCTGAATCACATAAAAGTCCAATCCAAAGAGGGGAATCATCTTATAAATAGTATAGATAGATAATAATAAAGAAAAGAAAAGAAAATATATGACACTAACCTTTAAGCATGCGCATTGTGGGTGCTCAGAGGGTCTTCTATTTTTTTGAGTAAAAGTTAATAATTTGCATCTATTATAATTTGGAAATATATATTTTTTATTATTCAAACAAATAAAAATGATAAACATTAGAGATAAGTAGTAACTGTAATTTCTTTTTCAAACATGTGTTTGAAAGTAGTGTAGTGATATAGAGAAAAGTTTGGGTAGGAAAAATAAGATGAACCAAGTGAGGGGAAAGAAGACTTAAATTTTAGGAGTTCTCTTAGTTTTTTATTTTGTTTAAATTGGGGCTGTTTTACTTTATTAGGATGAAAAAGGAATAAAAAAGACTAAATTTTAGGGAATAAAAAGATGAATGTGAAAGGAAAAAAAAAATCCAAAATTTAGGAGTTTTCTTTTTGAATTCAAAATGAAATTTGTTATTTGACAATTATGATCCTATTTCTAAGAGAAGTTACCCTTCATTAATGAGGGTATTTTTTTTTTTTTTTGAGAAAATTAATGAGGGTATTTTTGAACCACATAAAAGTCCAGTTTAAAGAGGGAAATCCTCTTATATATATATATATATATTTTTTTTTTTTTTTTTAGGAAACAGTAATACTTATTAGAACACACGAAAGTAGTATATAAAATTTTTTAAACAGGCTTATAATATATTATATAACCAGAGTACCACTACAAAAGGGTCTAACCTTTGTAGCAGTAGCCTCTTATATATAGTATAGATATAGATGTATTTATTTAAACATACAAATAAATGTTTCTGGCATCATAATTCCCAAAAGCATATCAAAAGTTTTGTTTCGGTCTAATCGCCTTCTTCTAACCATTTGAGAAAGTTAGATTTCCCTAGACAAGAAGCAATGTCTGAGATTTTTATTAACCGGATTTCTATGATGATAGCCTGGATGAATGCCTAAAATAGAGAATATAAATAAGTTACTTGAATTTGTATAAACCTATTATGATTCTTAAAAATAATGACTTGCTTAAAAATTTATAAACCCTAGAATATGGTTTCTTTTTTCTTTTTTAATTTCATTTATTTTATGGGAATTAAAAAAACAAAGAGAGAGAAAGAACAAAATAATTAAGAAATATCACTCTCACATCAATTTTTTTTTTTTTTTTTGAGAGCCAACGATAGCACATCAATTATTTTAAATCAAGGTGAAATTGTATATGATCCAAACCCAAAGGACCAAACCAAAACCCATAATTGACATGACACAATATCATGTCTATGGATGACAAAATTTATTTCCTCTATACGTATTCTATGACCATCTCCAAAAATACTTTACTCTTTTTTTTGTTTTAGCACTCTCATGATTGCTCATACCCTTATCCCTTTTATCTCTACTTCTTTATTATTGAAGCTTAAAACCACTTCATTAGGGATGGGAAATACCTTTAAATCGTCTTGCCCCCAATTTGCCTTACTCTTCCCCGCTTTCATCTCTTATTAAGTTTAGTCATTAGTTAATGAGTCCGTTTGGATTGAGCTTATTTTTGCTGAAATTGAAAACTAAAATTGAAAACACTGTAGTGAAATAATTTTTAAATGTGTGAATAGTGCCGTGGGACCTATTTTTAATAAAAAAGTGACTGAAAAGTGGAATTTGTGAGACCCATGAACAGTGCACCCGTGCACTGTTCACGGTTGACTTGGTTAAATAGTGCAGTTGGAACAAAAAAGAAAAAGAAAAAAAAGAACGAAACGTGATTTTCAAAATCAAATGTGCAAAACGCCGAATCCAAACGGGTACAATGTAAGATTTGGGTCCACAAATTCGATCAAACACCAATGGTGTGTTTGGATGGCATGATTTGATCACGTGGATTTGGATTTGAGTGATTAAAATTAAAATATCTTGTTTAGATAGTTTTAAAAGATCAAGGATTTGAATTTGACAAATCTATTAATTTAAAATCCAAATTCATGTTTGCAAACGCAACCCAAGTGTCCACTCCATAGCCCAATTTCATGGGATTCTTGTGCCTTACCACCACAAAAACACTTCCCAAACCCCAAAAAAAAAAAAAAAAAAAGAAGGTGAAAATATCTTCTTCTTTTAAAAAAAATAATATTTTGGGATCATTGTCAATTTTAACTCTAAATTTTGTTAGCAGTCAATTTAGTCCATGTTAATTTTAATTTACAGTGAATTTTCGTTGAAGGATGAAAACAAACTGATCACAAATTGAAAATAACAAAAGACTAAATTGACTGCTATTAAAAGATAATGACTAAATTAATAATAACCCAAAATATGAGGACGAAAATGATATTTTGGGCAAATAAAAATTTGTCCAAAGGAACAAACCCAGCGAAGCGATGGCGAAAATCGCAGAACAAAGCTCTTAACTCTGTAAAAAAAACAGTCTTTGGCTTTCAGCTAGAGAACAGTGAAGAGGTAGCAGCATAAGCATTTGTACTCAGCTCTCAGATCTTGACTCTTTGCTCCCTCCAATTCCAAAACGCAATGGACGCTCTGAGAAAACAAGCCAGTAAGCTCAGAGAACAAGTCGCCAAACAACAACAGGTTTTGTATATCTATATATATATTGAATTCACTTCCATTGTTTATTTCATGTATTTATCAGCATTTTTTTGAACTGAAAAATGGAAGAAACTCTTTTTGGTTCAAATGGGTGATTTTTGATTTGAATAATTGAGTTGGGTTTTTTTTCAAAATTTTGCAGGCTGTGATAAAGCAGTTTGGTGGAACTGGGTATGAGAGCTCTGATGTAATGGTCATCGATGAGGTCGAGTTGCATAGACATCAACAACTAGAGAAACTCTACAGGTCCACTCGCAATGGAAGGGTACAGATCTTTTTTTTTTATTTTGATTTTGAAATTGAATTTGAGCTTGAAATTGTGTTTTTTTGATAATTGGATATTATTGGGTCCTTTTGTTTGGTATAATTTTTTTTTTGCTGATTCTATAGCATTATGAAAGACATTGTATTAGTAGGGTGCTTTCTACATTCGGGTTTTAATAACTTCAAGCATCAAAAAAAATATAGAAAAGAGGAAACTTACTTACTGTTAAGGGATATTGAGATTGGAGGGTGATGTAAGTGATGAAGGACGACATCTAATGTTGGTGAAGATATGTGTCGGCTTTGTTTTATTGTCTGTTTGCTATTTGTCTTAAGTAGCTCTGTAGATTTTTTCTGTGGGTGCCCATGATTCAAAATTGATTTGATAAAAGGCACTTGTATGAGGTGGCATTATACGAAATGGACATGGTATTTGGGGCAACTGGATTGGCGATGGAACGCTGCACCGTGGATAAGCTGCTGGATATGGTGTGCTGAATTTAATATATAAAGAATCCGGCAGAACATAAGTACAAATGATAATGGAACCAGATAGTGATGTGGGATTGGTGGCTGTCAAGGTCGTCAAAGAAGGAAAGTCAGATTTAAGTCAAAGGTGTATCTTGACCACCTCTGTAGGCCATACTCCAGGATCATTCTTGTCGGTGATGTTGTCATGTGTAACAATGTCTAGTATTCGTTATCATGTGTTGACATTTATGAAGAAACCGGGGGATCTTGTTGATCTCGTCGTTGAGAAAGAAAGAAGGTTAGTTTTGTACATTTTAAGACTTCTGTGGTTTGTGCTTTGAGTTGCATTAGCTCTTGGTAACCCTAGGAAGTGGTAATTGGCCAACAGTTGGGCTGAAGTTGTTAGGTAGATTCGGGCTAAACCATTTTACTTGTAGAAGTGGCACTTTCTTCATTCTGCAACTTTTGTTTTTACTTTGCCTCCAACTTTGCCCTTTTGTGACAATCAACAAGCCTCAAAGTCTTATGTTTCATTGAACTTTGATTGGTGCTTTTGACCCCTTTTCCATCTCTGATGAACCTTTCATAAAATTGAGGTCTTCATGTGCTTTCATTTATATGTATGTGTAGCAAAAGATTTGAGGTCCATAATCTTAGTAACTTGTAAGAGCCTGAGAAGGAGGCAATTGTGGCAGATCTCATGCAATACACACATGGGGTACTCCATTGGGATGTCAATTTCTGAGAGCCGTGCAGGATTGGGAGTTATGGCGAATCAGTGAAATTACAGGGAGGATAAACTGTGCTGGAAACCAGATAAGAACCAGGGATTTACAATGAGTGGTTATTAGAAGGTTCTCGTTGGCAATGGTGATCAATCTTTCCCAGGGAAGAGGATACGGAAATCAAAGATTCCTTCTAGTGTTGCTTTCTTTATTTGGATTGCAACTTTGGAGAAAATCTTGATGATTGACAATTTATAGAAAAAGAATGTGTGGCTTTTGGATTAGTGTTATATGTGTAATTGCAATTGGGAATTAATTGACCATCTTTTACTCCAATGTCCTTGTTGCTACAAAATTGTGATCTATGGTGTTGGGTTTATTTGGAGTCTGTTGGGTGATGCCGAAGACTGTTGTTGAGTTGTTAGCTTGTTGACCAGGTCACTTTTGCCATCATTGGAATGGTCATTTGTGGATGGCTGCCCCGCATTGCTTAATGTGGTGTATACGGAGTGAGAGAAACAATCGGAGTTTCAAGGACACAGAGAACTATGCTTGATCTCAAATTAATTTTCTTTAGAACTTTGTTGGATTGGATGCCAGTTTTGCATAGACCGTCTTTATGTTCTGTTATTAATTTGATAGATTCATGTAATTTGCATGATTGATTTTATGGTCCCCAGCTGTGTACTCCCTGTATAATTGGGTGACTCTATTTTTTGATATAAGAATTGCATTACTTATCTAAAAGAAAAAAGAAGCCTTTTCTTTCGTACCTTTGCTGCTTCTACTTTCCTCATTTTGTGTTCTACATGGCAAGGTATGGCTTTTGCTCATACAAAAAGTAACACTGAAAAATATTTCGTAGGAACACCTTGTAATGATTAAGGAACTTGGATTCCAGTTGGGAATCAAGGACTGAGAAATATAAGCTTTTAAAATACTAAGTACTGGGTGTATGATTATTGAGTTCTCTATTGTCATACCGTGTGGAACTATCCTATATGAAATTGCTGTTGGATGAAAATTTAGGTGAACATGACTGAATAATTTTCCATTGCTCGTTTAAGTCTGTAGGGTCTGGTAGACTGGTACATCTCCTTTAAAATGCTTAATATAATAATTAAAATTGAACCTTAATGATATCAGTTAACAAAAATGAACCCCTTAATGCACCAACGTGCTTTACATGCAATATTATGAGGGGTGTTAGATGGAACATACGGTTCAAATGACACTGCCTACCCTTACAAAGGGCAAGGTGGAGGGGGAAGGTCTTGGTTTCAAGACTATGTGCATGCGTGACTTCCAATCCAAAGAGTTAGATGGAACATAGTAAAATTTTTAAACATAGATGAGAGAGACTTGATGTTGTTGAGCTTGTAAGTGATGTAGGATCATTTATTTCAACACCAAAGCATCATGAGAACAAAGATTACAGAGGCTGATCACTGTTCCTTTACTTTTACTCTTTTGTTTTAGTGAACCTTTGGGAGGATAAGTTTATGAGGAACAGAATAGTAGTATATATATATATATATATATATATGAGGAACAGAATAGTAGTATAAATATATATATATATATATATATATATGCATATGTATGCTGGTATTCTGTAATTACGTAGTTCTGTTTGAATGTAATGCTCTTTTTCTTTTTCAGGATTTTCAAAAAGAAATTGTTAAAGCAGCAGAAACGTTTACTGCCATAGGCTATAAGCATATTGAAACAGGTGAAAATTTAGTATACTTTCTGCATTAAATTATATTTATCATATAGAGAAGTTTATGAGATTGGAAGTACTATGCAATTGGCTTTATAAGATTCATTTGGCAGGTAAGACATTATTGGCATACCATGGTGCTTCTATACTTGAACTTACTATTTATAATCTTTTTGGTAGTTAGGAACCAAGTTGTCTGAGGATTGCTGCAAATATGGAGCTGAAAACATAAATGATAACATTTTGGCTAAGGCTGCATCTATATATGGAGATGCTCGTAAACATGTGGAAAAGGAGCAAGAGGACTTTAATAAGCTGTTATCATCGCAGGTTGTCTTTTTTATTATACTTATAGAAATGGAAAACATCTTGGATGATTCTATGTAAATATTTAGATTACTCTGATAGAAAGAATAAATCTGATATATCTACTTTGATTTATTTATTTATGTTTATCATCCCGGATGCTACCTACTTGCACATTTAGTATTTTAGTTCATAACTCTCCCTCCCAATGCTCCCATGCTTATTGTTTTTCTAGAATATGCTATGGCTACTTTTAGAAACTACCAACTCCATACTTATGAGTCAGTTCTAGGTAGTTGACGTGGTTTCAGATGCTGTTGGTTGAGGCATACAATTTCTGCCTTTTGATCCCTGGTATTGTAAAAGCAAATCAGAATTTAGCTTCCATGAATGAGCTTATGAACTAAATCCAGGACAGGTGATGGCTGACCAAGAATGTTACTTTTAAGACAATAAAAAAGCCCAAATATTTGAGATAAATTAGTTCAATTGACAGGCACTGAATCAAGTAATTTGTTCTTAGATTATTAAAAAAAGAAGGTAATTTGTTCTTAAAACATAGAGAGGCAAAAGTGGCTGGGGTTAAATTAGGTGTGGAATTCTTCAGGATTCTCACCCATCTAAAACATTCCAGCATATTTGATGTACATTTGAATGACTAGTAAGCAGTATAACAAAACAAGTTTGGCGGTGCAGGGAGAGAACACTGAAATGGTGATTATTTCTTCTATTCCTCCTTTTATTGTTCTTTAACCACTAGACTACTTCTGTTCAAGTGTCATACTTCAGCAGTATTTCTCCTTGTATATAGCTGGTATTTTGGTATCGACAGCAAGTTTTGTTTTTTGTAATTATTTGTGCTATTAGAACTAAAGTCTTGGCAGTCAGTATTTGTATATAACCAAAAATGGACTAAGAATGAAGTTGATCATCTATGGTGAAAGGCTAGTTCATGTTCTACTGATCCCTGAGTTTTTTTTTTCTTCTCCATCCCCAGGTTTTAGATCCCTTGAGAGCAATGATCGCTGGTGCTCCTTTGGAAGATGCTCGTCATCTTGCTCAACGTTATAGTCGTATGAGACAGGAAGCGGAGACTCAGGTAATCAGAACACTGGGTTTCTTGTGCATGAGTAACATGCTATATTAGCTACTCTTTATGCGCTCTCACTCTTTGTCTCATATTCTGAATGTTTGCCTTTTAAATTCATAATTTGTATTGACCGCACAAAGCAAACAGGCACTAGAAGTTTCCAGAAGACAAGCACGGGTAAGGGAATCTCCAATGCCTGAAAATGTTGCAAAGCTACATGCAGCAGAAGCAAAAAAGCAGGAACTAAAAGCAAACATGGCCGTTCTGGGTAAAGAAGCTTCAGCTGCATTAGCTGCTGTTGATGCACAGCAGCAAAGGCTGACCTTCCAGAGGCTTGTTTCAATGGTATGTACAGAATTTTTGGGCTACAAGTTTCTGTGTATAACGATTTTCCAGTGTGATATTTATGAACTTGTGTGCTTTTTAAGGTTGAAGGAGAAAAGACTTATCATCTAAGAATAGCTGCTATTCTTGGGGAGGTTGAAGCGGAGGTTAGTTCCTGACTCTGTTGTTTTCAAAAAAGAATTTGTCATCCTTTTAAACTATAAAAACTTATGCTTTGCCTGGAACTTGTGGCAGATGGTCTCAGAGAAACAGCGGAAAGAATCTGCTCCCCCTGTTATTTCGTCAGAGAATGGCCCAGAGAAAACGACGTACTTCTTGGCTGAGGTATGCTAGTTTTCTCTAACCTTACTTGAAAGTGGCTGCATCAGGTTGCTTTTTCAAGGAGAAATACTTCTATTTTAATTTTATAATTAATTAATAAAATTAATGTCTCTATCATATTGCAACAAAATGGCTCAGATTTGACCTATTGAAGTTTTAACTAAAAAATCCAGGACTCGTGGTTGGTTTAATCAGATTGACAGTGTGGGAAATTTCCCCATAGTGTAATTAGTGGATTTCAGTGTCATGAAAGATTCTGCTTGTGTTTGATGAATTGGAATTTGAGGTTGATATTAAAGGGTGTGATTTCAAAAAGGCAAGATCTCCACTTAATTGGTGGACTGGTTGCTTTTTTTGGGCAGTAGAGTTTAAGAACTCAGAACCCAAGCAGGGATCACTTGTCATGATGGCAAGCCAAAGGCCTTGTAGCTGAATTGGTACCTCCTCATGCACAAAGTGCTTGGGGGTCTAGCGGGAAAATGGTTCGAGCTGCGGGGTTAGCAGCATGTTGTAATTATCTCTCAAAAAAAAAAAAAATGATGGCAAGAGAGAGGGATTGATTTTTTTTTTGCCCAAAATTATGTGGGATGTGGCATCCATGGGCTGGAAGGTACATCTGATTGAGTTCAATCTTAAGGAATTTTGAGCTTTAGTTTGGCTAAGAACTGAATAACTCCTCAAAATTAGTGATCAGTTAATGGCCTGGAATGGATTTCTATTACTTCGTTATTAGGAGTGATGAGTTATGAATGCCTCCTTAGAATACAAAGTAATGCTTTATTAAGGCTAAGGAATGCTACCACTTTCTAGGAATTCTGAGACATGATATAAGACTAAATTGCAATTTACATCCTTAAAGTTTGGGATCATTTTGATTTTGTCTTCTAACATTTAAAATTTTGGATTTAGACCTCTAATGTTACATACTACTTTGATTTGAACCATTCTGCTTTGAAATGTGGTGACATGTAATGGACACATCATCAACAGACATAGATGGAAGGCTCCAATCAAAGCGGTATGTAAACTTAGGGGTTTAAATTCAAATTTTTAAATGTTAGGGGGCTAATTAAAAATACCCTAAATGTTAATGGTACAAATTGCAATTTAGATTATGATAAAAAGATGAGCTTCCTTTAAAGGTTTTACACAGCAACATAAAGTTTCTTTGTGACGTAGGAAAAATTAGGGAAATTCGTCTACATGTGCTTGTGGTGGGTATAGGGTTAGGAGGATCTGTGGATCTAGGGTTTAGAATTATTGAAGAAAGGATTATGGGGTTGCATTAGGAATTAAAAGATGGTTTGATGAGTTATTTGATGGCTCTTTTGTAGAAGAAAGTATGTGGAGATTTATGGTTTTGATAGGTATAAAAAAGGGCTTGATTTGGGGTTGTAAGGAAGAAGCTAAAGAGAGAATATTATGGTGTTTAGGGGCTGTATGTACAGTGTCTGTGAACAATAGCATAAGCAAGAGAAGAAGAAAAATAGAGAGAGAAGAGAAGGGTGGGAAACAGTGACTATGCTTAAAACACTCAATAATTTTATAAATCAACTCCATCTCCTTTGAATACATTGAGTTAAATATATATATATATATATATATAGGTAAGCTCCTTGGAATTCTCCTACAATAATTCACACACTCTAAATATAAATAAACAACAGGGAATACACACTCCACAATGAAAAACACAAGCAGTTGATTTCTTTGACCATAAGTATTACAGTTACAATTACAGACGTTACTATAGGAAACTTTCTTGTTTCCGTGATCACACCCTTAGTGTTTCTCTCTCTCTATTTCTATTTCTTTCTATTGATAGATTTTTCTTCACCCCCTTGCATTTTGCCTCCCCCCTCCTTTTTATAGCTCTAGTCCTTGTTCTTATCACCACAGCTGTCCTGTACCCTTTCAGAGCCTCAGGGATATTTTTCTTATTTTATCAGTTTCCTCCCCTCTTTATCCTGATATTCTGACTATTAGGGGTTGCATGTACTGTTCAGGCTGTCTTATGGACATTCAATGCGGCAGAGGTTAGGTAAGAATCCCCTCATTAATGTGGAGGTAAGAATCCTCACTCTTCTTGTGCATTCTAGAAGTTTCCCGTGACTACTATCATCTTTTGGAGGTCGTCCGTTGATTATCCGTGCATCGTGTCTCGGGTAAGCTAGTACTTTCCCTTTTCCACGGGAATTGGTTCACCGTGATACTCATCTTTGTCCGCAATACTTGAGATAATTCGACTTTCACCTCCTTCTTGGTTCACAACCTTCTGAGCATTCCTTTCAGCACATAGACCAGGCCCAAGTTATTTCCCGTGGCCCAATTACTTCTTGGGCTTTAGGCCCGAGTGGTGACTGTCCCACTCCCCACAATATATATATATATATATATATACACACACACACACATATATAAAGATTTTTTCTTGTACTAGTAGTTTAGAACTCCTAGTTTTACTAGTAAACTAAAACCCTAATACAGCACTGACTTGGACCCAAAGAAAATAAAACCTAAGAACTTAGGATCTCCTAGAAAATTCTAGATTCAACTAAAGTACCAAAATATCCTTTGTTTGCAGGAATTGCATAAATTATAGATTTGCCCCTTAATACAAAATTGACCATAATAAAAAACTCAAATAAAAGAATGTTTTAACCCTAAAAGACTGATTCCTAGACCTTTAAACCATGCAACTTTCACTTCAATTGGACTTCACACGTGGACCCCATAAAATTATTCTTGAATAGGCAAATATGCAAAGTAATAGCAAATCAATTTTTTATGGTTGCATCACTTTGGGATTATGTTCCTGGGGACCAAGAGTCCTAATATGCAAGAACCAACCATAACCAAATGACCTCCCATAGAAGCTTGAAATCCCATGATATCTCAAAGCCAGAGAGGCAAACTGATGGTGTATAAAAAGATGGCCCGTTGACTAAAGAGGTTGGGTTCATGACATGCTTTGATAACTAATGCAGTGGCATAAAGGAGTTGAAATCTTTCTTTAAGGGCCTATTGCTATATTATATGTCTTTCTAAGTATCATTTCCTATCTATTCCCTAATTGGTAATAAGCGATATTTCTTGAAATCCTCAATTGTGCCTTTTCAACAAGAGGGAAAGGAAAGGAAAAACCAACAAAATGACCACAGAAAAAAGCTATTGTGAGAACAATTAGAGTATTGCAATCCCAATCATTTTGGTAACCAATATATGAAAGACAACACCTATGTATTCTCATACCAAGTTCAAACTTTCTGATGCCATTTTCTGAGTGGATGCCAAAATCTAATTTATATTTCCTTTTTTGTCAAAAAGGGGGGTTGGATGCTAAAATCTTATTGGAGCTTTTAGATCTTTGTAATTCCAGATCTTGGTTGTGATGTACATCTAGTATACTTCCTGTATACCAGGTGCAATCATTTTTCTTAATAGCAAAGTGTGTGCCAATCCATTTAATCCCTTGAAACTGTTTTTCTACTCATGGTGTGTTAGGGTGGCCTGCACCAGTGAGGAAGAGTGAGTTGATACAAGTCAAGAGAACCAAAAAAATAATAATAATAATGTAGAGAAGACAAACATTAACATTATTAGTAGTAAAGTTTTAAAAAAATTTCATTTTGTATAGCAAGGAACTTGGATAGTGTGAAGTACGGACATATAACCAATACATCCTTATAAGAGAAATTAGGAGGGGACTCAACACTAACACAGGTTTGAATAGGGAACGGCTCTGCTCTATACTCCTGTATGTCATGTTATCAGGAAAACTTTTACTTGAAGTCAGAGAAATTGATCTAGCAGCTTCTGTGACTTTTAAGCCCTTCATCCTTGAACTGGCTCCTCAAATCCATGTTGTTGAATACATATTAGAGAGTCTATCACTAAATTTTTTTATTTGCTTATTGCAGGTAACACATACTTTTAATGCTGAATCGGAGAAGGAACTGAGCTTGTCAGTAGGTGACTACGTTGTTGTGCGGAAGGTACTTTATCTTCTCCTTGACACATCTCTTAATTTTGTGATGTGTTTTACTTGCATAAAGACAGCATCTGCTTAATGGATAAGTATACTGGGAGATGTTTTTTGTCCACTGCTCTTGTTGGAGCCGAAGGAAATACACTGCATATGGTTTGCTAGCAGTTGACATATCACTTATGGTGGGGTACTCTCCATGCATTCTCCTTGTTGCAGCTCTAGTATCTGGAACAGATGGCACTCCTAATGTTTTTAGAAAACCTTTCCATTTCATTGTTCCATATAAATATATATATATATATATATATATATATATATATATCATCTTAGAAAATAAGTTCTTGAAACATTTATAAGTGAGCTTAGTCAATGCATTTTAAACAATGAGTTGATCCTTCTTTGACATTTAGGGTTACATATTCTCTTAATGGTTCTGACCACTTCAACCTCATTTAATAAGTTTATTCTTACGATTTTTAATCATCCTCAACTGATTGTTGGTATCACATCATCCCTATATATTCTCTTGCCATCTCCATTTCCTTGCCATGAATTTATTTTTCTGAAACAGTGTCAACTCCAATACTTCAAGCTATTTAAGACTTTCTTATAAAATTTTTGAAAAAGTGTGTTTAATGTTTTTATAATATTTCTAACATTAAGGTTTAAACATCTAACCACTATTTTAGTTTCTTATTCTAGCCAACAGCATTGCAATGGCCATGTATTATCTTAAAGAAAACATACTCAAACAATGAAGCTGACAGGGGCCATGCTTTTGTTTAGATGCTAAAAAGAGAGAAAGAAGTGAAATTATTATATTTTTGTATTTTTCTGTCTGGGTTTGACATGCTTTTTATTTGCTTGTTCAGTAACTTTGAAACTTCACATGTTTATCCAGGTGAGTCCATCAGGATGGTCGGAAGGAGAATGCAGAGGTAATGCAGGATGGTTTCCATCAACATACGTAGAGAAGCGCCAAAGGATTCCTACTGCTGATGTGGCTGGGGAAGTTTACTAAGCAGTACCCAGGTATTCAGCTGGTAGTTTAAGTTTGTCACCTGTCCAAATTGGAACAAGACTGTTTTATGTATAAAATAGTAAAAAAGAGTACTACTGTATTGCTAGTTTCTATGCTCTTGGGTTTTTCAATTTGTTTTGTGCATGTTCTTTCATATTTATTCAAAGAGAATGGTCATGTTTGCAGATAGAAGGCTTCTCTTTTGTTTAGAACTGAAAACAAAATTGGGAATGTGGCATTTAGCTGGTTGACAGAGGAAATACATTAATTTACAACTAGAGCAATATAAATTAAAGGCCAACAAATATGATAACTAATCTATGGCCGAAAAAGAAACAACAATAAGTAGCAATCCCAGCCATATTTTTCGGGGGCATGTTTGTTCATTACTTCATTGTAAAGTTTTTATGTGCACATGGTGCTAGTACTACACCAAAAAACTGAGTGGATGTTATTAGTTTTGGTTTTTCTACTTAAAAAAAGGTGATAGTAGAGGTTACTAGTTAAAATCTCTCATATCTCCTCTTCATGATGAAGGTGTGAGTAGATACCAAAACTTAAAATTATTAAAGAAAAATGGTACCGTCAGTCCTCTTGTTGAGTAGATACTGTGAAAGCAATAGTCAACGTGATGAAGCTACAGCAATTGGGAGTGTCCCTCCTAAAACAAGCTGGGGGTTTAGTCCTTTGACTAGTTAGGGGAAGTTTGGGAAAAACCAATAAATTAATTTAGGAAAAAGTTGATGAATGTCTTAAGGGCATTGATTTAGGAACAAATTTTAGAAATTTTTTATGGGAAAAAAAAAGTAACTGATTTTTTTGATGACTTTTTATATTTCTAATAAAAGTGGTATCAAAATTTTCTTGATATAGTTTATTAACAAATGTTGTAAAGGCACCCGTTAACCGAAACCATTAATTAATTTGTTTTTCATTTAAACTACCCTACCATGTAGAAGAAAGCAACACAAGTGTAATGACCGATTAGCAAGGAGGGCGTCCCAGTCCATTAGCCATAACGCAAATGTATTCCTTGTAGCACATTTCTTTGGCATACCTAATTTTGTTGCATGGTAATTAGTACAAGGATGTGAAGGCTAACACAACACTAATCAATATATATAAAGGAGAGACTTCATGCGGAGTGCATGAGCTCCTGCCATGTGGCGCTTTAATATTTTGTGGCGGCTAAAAACTTTGTTTTCAGTTTGTATTTGAGCCTCAATTTATTTATATGTGGGATGTGTCATGATCCTATAAACTAGGCCTTGAACTTCGCTTGGCTTGTCTTCCCCCAACCCTTAATACAAGTTAGTTCCTCCCGTTTCCCTACGTTTCCTATTGGTTCCTGGTTCCCTGTGTTTCCCTTACTCTCCCTTTCTCTTCCCTTAATTTTTCCAACCCCCTTACATGTTCACCTTCTCCTCATTTTATAGTCTTTCCTTAGTGGAAGAGTTATCATTACTTTCCCACTTGACACACTTTCTTACATCTATCTGAATCCCTAGGAATCCTCACAACTTCAGAGGACTTCCTTGGAACTTGTTTCAGATGCCAATTAGTGCTCGGCAGTGAACTCCCCAAAGTTATTTAACAATGTTCGGTTCCGACCTCAAATGGCTGTGCTCCATCAGTCTTTCCTTTGGTTGGCTTGTCGATGTTGGGCCCAACCTGGCCCGAGCGTAACTCTATATTACCAAGGACTTGCCCATTTTGTTAGCGAGCTAATTCCATCTCCTCCGTGTCGGACTTTACCCATATGGGCCAACCACACTGTAACGGGGCCTTAGTCGCATGGGCCCCTCTTTGTGTTGGGCTTTGGTGACATGGGCCATTCACGGTTCAGGGGCCCAAGCCCCTACATAGTTCATTTAGCATTTTTAACCTCATTTTATTATTTTATTATTATTTTTTTACTGTTATCCAAAAGATTATATTAATTTTTTTTTAACTGTTATCTAAAAGATGAGTTGTAGTTCAAAATTAAATTAAAATCAGACCAAACCTTATAAAAAGCCTAAACCCACTTATTACGTTACATATTATGACCCAGACCTGGCCTTTCCACGTTAACTTTTTCCCACATTTTCCAAAATGTGGGTTAGCATCATAAAATAAGACACATTTTGAAAGACTCTCCACAATCTTCCTGATATGACTCTTATTATTAAGTGCCACATCAATTTGTTCTTTCCTCTTCCTATCGCTGATAGTATTTTTGCACAAAAATGGATTATTTCTACGCCATCTTCTTTTATATGGTGGAATCTATTAAAAATAAATAAATAAACAGTTTATACGATAGGAACAATAATTCCCTCAATTTGTTTTTTGTTTTAATTTCTAATGTAGAAGACTCTTGAAGCCAACAAATTATATGCTCAGTAGTCCACTCTCTTTCAAGGAATGTAAAAGATAATTATACACTTTAATTAGCCAAAATAATTAAATAATTGTGAAATTCATTTAGGCTATATATATATATATATATTCATATTCTTCATTATGTATATTCATAATAATTTTGGTTCTTTCTATTTCATTCCTCTTAATGATATGTATATTATAATTGAACATAAGATAGGGACGTAAAGAATAGTTAGAAATTATTTCAAAATAAAAGTATAAAGTTTCAGCACATCGTGCAGGACATCGACTAGTGTGTAATAACAATACTGATTAGTTACTACTTAGTGACTTCACAACTACATGATTTAGAGGAAGGAATAAAAAAGTAATTATTTCTTGTTTTCTCTCTTTTGCATCACATGGGAACTAGAGATTGTTTGTTACTTTATTCTTACTTCTTTATCTTATTTGATTAAGATCATCTAAACTCAAAGCAATTTAAGGACCTCAAGCTTGACCAGCTATAGGCTACATGTTACGGCAAGGATAGAGCATATATATCAATGTTATGAATACTGTTTTGGTTTGTCCAATGGAACGGAATATTTCTGTACCGGCTAATTTCAACATACCGTTTTAGGGTGTTTCATAGTTCTTAAAAAAATAATATATATATATAATTTCATATCCTATTGCTTTTTTAATAAAAAAATATAAAATTTATATAACACTTGTTATTTTAAAATTAATCTTACCAATTCACATAAACTACTGTTACTTTAATTAAAATACTAATTAATTTTTTTAATGCAACAAGATAAATTCAAAAATAAGGCTAGACAGTGGCTTCATAATTTGGCTAAAGCATGCTGCCCAAGCCAACTCTTTTTACAACATTTTATTATTTTTTATTATACTATTTTCCTCACCAGCCATATTTCACTGTCTTCTTATTTTTTATTTTTTTTTCTTTTGTTTTTTCTCATCCACACACGTCTTCTCCCCTTGTGAATTTCATCACATCTTTATGTATATAATAGCTGACACACAACCATAACTTTTCATCTTTCTTTTTAGTTTTTTACTCACAACTACTTATTTCAGTTACCTCTCAAGTCTCAGTCTCTCCTCTTTTCTTCTCTCTCTCTCTCTCTCTCTCTCTCTCTCTCACTGATGAAGATCCAAATTTGTTAAGCATGACTGCGTGAGCCACAATATTCTGCATATGCTTTATGCTTGATTTTCTGCATATGGTTCGAGTGGACTTGCAAACAACCTTACAGGAATCCATTGCTTGGATTGATGAAGCAGGTAGCTGCTTCTTTCCTAAAAAATTTGACTGCCATCAACCTGAAACTGGGGAATATCAAGACCCAGTGTTGAAGGAGCCTAATGGGCCTCATGAGATCAAGCTGCTGTTGGAAATTGAAATCAATGGAGCAGAGCATTTGAGAGCTTCTTTTTTTATAATCATATTTTACTTTTCTTTTTAGTAGTATCGAGTTTTATTTTTGGGGAGAAAGTGGTTTATTTATTTATTTTTTTAAATATTACTGATGTAGAAAATTATGACAGCTTTACAAAAGTCAAAAAATAGTTAAAAGGCTTGGTTTTACAGCATATAAGATTAAAAAAAACTCTTTTATTAATTTACTAACTGTTTTTTTTTCATCATTTAAATTGGTATTCTATCATTTGCTTACTTTATTTATTTACTAGTGTTATACCTGCACGGCTTATAGGAAAGTATATGTAAATTAAACAATTTATTTCAATAATATAATTAAATTATTTATTTTAAAAAATTAAATTAAAAATTTTGAACTTATAAAGGTGATTTTAACTCTTTGATAATAACATTACATACAATTAAAGACAAATATAATACATTGAGATGATGATTATATGAGAATAAAAATGATTACTTTAAGAAAGACAAAAGGTTAGAATGGAATAACTGATCATATAATGAATATACGGAAATTTTCGTTAAAGAAAAAATTATTTAAAAAATTATAAGTAGAGTTGATAGAGAAAAAAATTATTTAAATGGGAATTGAACGGTTGTCCTTAAGGGTATATTTGGTTGGGAGGATGGAAAAGTAGGAGGATAGAAAAAATTTTAGTTTCCCTCATTTGTGTTTAGTTGAGAGGGTGGAAAAGTAGAGGGATGGAAAACTTTTTTGTTTGGTTGAAAATAAAGTTTTTATAAATTTACCATCATGTTCCTATTAAATAAAACAAAAAGTAACACCTTATACTTAAAAAACAATTGTGTATAGATGGACACTTCGTTAAAGTTTAAATTTATATATATATAAAACATAAGAAATCAAAGAAAAAAAAAAGAAGAAGCCAACACTTTAGTAACAGATAAAGAAAAAATCAAAGAAAAAAAAGAAGCCAACACTTTAGTAACATAGAAAGAAAAAATCAAAGAAAAAAGAAAAAAGAAGCCAACACGTTAGTAACAAAAAAGAAAGCCAACACGTTGGAGGTGAAGTCCAACATGAGGGGTATTTTTGGAAGCCTCCCAATTTTCTCTCCATTTTGGGAAGAAAATTTTTTGGTGGGCCCGAGAAGAAAACACCCGAGACCCACCATTTATTTTCTTTCCTCACCACCCAACCAAACACACTCCAAAAAAATTTCTCTTCTTATTTTCTCTCCAAATTCCCTGCACCTTATTTAACCTCTAAACAAACACACCCTAATAATGAGAATTATATCTAAATTTACCTTATTTTTCCAAGAGGGTAATTGGAAGTTTAGAACAAAAAAAATAACCAACAAATAAAATGAGTCTGACAACATACATAACATTTAGAAAAAGAAAAGGAAAATAAGCACGATTGAAACTACTCGGGATTCATGTTGAAAGGCAATAAAGGCTTTGGCTTGAGATTTATTCTCTGTACGCTAAATCTCCTCCTAGCTTATGTTAAACAGAATAACATCAAAAACACATAAGCTTTTGTTGTGTCTTATTGCCTAATTGCACATCTTGTAAAGTTGTCCGATTGCATCCTATGAAGTTGCTTATCAAACACGGCCTAGCTAAGCTCCTAGGAGTTAGTGCTCTTCTTAATCCTATCGTGATTGCAAGAGTTTGTAAGCATATATACATCACCCAAGAGTCTATTATGTGTATTCAATTTTTTTATTTTTTATTAGTTGATATATATAGTAGATAAATATACATTATAGATTACTCATTTACGCTAATTAGGAATTACTATTATACTATAACTCATTCACAATGAAGATCAATTTTACCTCAATAATCAAATAGATATAAATATATTACTCTCTAACTCATGCACATGTCTAACTCTTCCTAACTAAGCACGTTGGTTTATTTTTATTTTATTTTATTTTTAACTTTAAAATTTGGTGAGATAGCATTAGCATGTATCTAAAAATTTGTTGTTATTTTTATTTAAAATTTAGTGATAAAGCAATAGTTGATAAGAACAAATAAGAAGTTGTTTTTATCTATAAATTTGTGTAAGTATGAAGCTGAAATCTAAATCTAAAAGATAAGTAGAATGTGAAGAGGAAATTTAAAAAAAAAAAAAAACAAAAAAAGTAACCGTGTTTGAGGAGGGAATCCAAAGAAAAAAAAAAGTGATGTTGCTGTTTATTTTTACGTGTAGTAATATAATTTAAGTAAAAAAAAAAAAAAATAGTAAAAAATATTTGAATAATAAAAGGATTAGAATTCTAAATTCGTATGATTGGCTTAAAATTTTCGTTTCTATAATTTCATCAACTTTGTAACATTTGACTTGTTTTGTCTATAGCTTAATAAGATTGCCATCATTTTTAATAGTAAAATAAGTATATATCTATTAGGAACCTTATATATAGGGTTTAGGTTCCTAGAACTATAGAAGTCTAATGTTATAAGAAGTATTCGCAAAAAAAAGAGAGAGTAAAAAATAGATTAATAAATTAAATAAAAAAAGTAAAAAATAAATTAATAATAAAAGGATTAGAATTTGGATTGTAATCCAATTAAGATTTTTATCAACTTAGAAATTATAGGAGAAGAAGATAAGAACAAAAAAAATATATCTATTTTTTTTTAAATCTAAATTTTTTTTTGCAATTTGGTGAAACTACTTGGTGCAACCACGGCTTCTAAGTCTAACTTTTATTATGTAGTATATGATTTTTTTATGAATTACCTTTTTTTTCTTTACACATTTTCCCTTCCTAATTCTCTCTTCTTTTCACTTCAGGCCATTGTTTTGCAACCGAAAGGAAATTTGATGGAGTTGGTAGATCCAGAATTGGGTTTAGAGGTCAATAAGGAAGAGGTACTTAGAATGATTAAAGTAGCTTTATTATGCACTAATCCATCACCAGCGCTTAGGCCAACTATGACTTCCGTAGTGAGCATGCTTGAAGGCAAACAGTTGTTGATGAATTGGCTTGGGATCGAAGTATTTATGGTCATGAATGGAGTTTTGGAGCCTTCAGAGACCAATTTGGTCAGAACCCACGACCAAGCTCAATGGAAACTCATAGCCTAATTCAGTTATCAAATGCAACATGGAATAGCTCTTCTTCTACATCAACCCAGGATCTCTATTCCATTAATCTTGACTCTAGGTAATATGTATAAGCAACTAAACCTCTAGCTTATGTGACAAGCACTGTGCAAGTTTAATGATAAGAAACTATGAGCTTTGTGGATTTACTTCCAAGATAATACTTTGAATGGACAAATATTTTATTTAAGATGAAGCTAAAGGTATTTTCTAAAATTGTTCCCTCTTGATGATTGAAAACTTTACATTAGACAATATAGTCTAAAACTGCTTACATGGTTAAGGATATTGAAAAGTAGGAGGATAGAAAATGAAGAAGAGATGAAAAAATGGAAAATAGAAGAGATGTTAGTTTTTGTCTCATGGTGTTTGGTTGAGGGTAGAAAAATGAAGGGATGAAAAACTTTTTTGTTTGGTTGAGAAGAGAAATGAGAGGATGAAAAATATAGTTTGTTTAAATTTACTCTCATGCTCCTATTAAAAAAAAAAAATAGCAAAAAACAAAAAAATGATGAACCAAAAAAACCAAAAAAAAAAAAAAAAAGAACATAAAAAATTAAAAAATCCAGATGATGAGTACCAGAAAAAGACAAAATCCAAAGAAGAAAACCGAAGAAAAAAAAAATGAAACAAATGGGTATCAGAAAAGGACAAAGAAAAAAGGGAGACATAGAGAAGAAAGAGAAAAGAAAGAGAAGAAAATAACAAAACCCAAACATGTGCTTTTTGGTCTATGCATATAGGAATAAGAGTTTCGTATTTGCTGTCCAATTTTCTCTTTGATTTGGAAAAAAAAAAAATCGTGGGTGTTGGGAGAAAAAACTCAAGCTCTACCAGTTTTATTTCCTAAAATTATTCCAATCAAACACACAAAAAAATCATTTCCTCTCTACTTTTCTTCTCCCCTTTTCCATCTTCCTAAAATCACCACAACCAAACAAAACTTTAATGACAAGGATAAAGTTTCACAATAGCATAGGGATGATTCAATTAATAATAATGCTTACAAATCCTAAATACACCACAAAACCATATTTCATAATTTACAAGTGCAGAAAATACAGCTCTATATTCTATTTCCGGCACATAAAAAAAAAAAAAATATATATTTATATATTTATATATATTCTATTTCCGGCAAAAAGAGAAAACCACAAGTCAAGATAAAATGTTTAAAGCATGACCGACAAACTAAAGCAGACTTAGAATAGAATTACAAAAGTGATACAATATTTGACTAGTCATAATTCGTTTGACAAGTCTGGTTTGCCATGTAGCAGCCATTACAATATAATTCAAGCCAACTCATTGAGGCGGCCATAGAATTTTTCTTTTCAATATCTATTATCTAATAAATAAATATTTAAATATATCAACGTAACCAAAAAAAAGAAAAGCAAATGGATGAAGTATTATAATTTCTTTCTACTAGCAAAGACAAAAAGAAAAAAGAAAAAAAAAACTGATAAGAGATAAAGTTAAAACTAAGAATAGTAAGATGAGAGTAATAAAGTGAGAGAGTCTAAAATGATAATAGATAAGAGAGAAATGTGGAGAGAGAGAGATGATATTTTCTACAATTGCGAACCAAGTAGCTAAAGAGAGCAAAATTGTTGTAATAACAAAGCCAAAGAGGGAAAAACTGCTAGCATCGCTATAGAGAATTTATGACTACAATATTTCTCTTGATACCATTTAAAAAAAGAAAAAGAAAAACTTAGAGATTATTTTTATGTAATGGGTAAAACGAATTACAAATTTGAATGATTATGAATTTTTCTTTTTTGAATAGGCTTTTTTTTTGAATAATTTGTTGTTATTGTTTGGCCTAGTCTTGTTTTTGTTTGGTTTATTTTTGTTGTTATTTGGGCTAATTTTCATTGTTGTTATTTAAACAATTTTTTTTTTAAATTTTTTTTATGAGGTTAAGGATTATATTTGGAGGGTCAGAATTACTTTTGGAATAATGTTATGTCCACAACATTTTTATAACAAATCTTATGCGACAAACTGTTATTGATGGGTAAAGAGATGATGTTAATATTAGTACCAAATTAGAATTAGTTACAACTTACCATATATTATTTGTTGTGAAATTACTGTGAAAATATTATGTCCACAATATTTTCATAACAAATATTATGCGACAAACTGTTATTGATGGGTAAGGAGATGATATCAATATTAGTCCTAAATTAGAATCAGTAACAGCTTACCACATATGATTTGATGTAAAATTACTATGAAAATATTTTGAATGTAGCATTACTTTTATTTTTGTAAAACTTATTTTTGTGATTTTCAAGCCAAGGTGTTTAAAATTTTTATTAGGGTGATCAAAATAAATTAGTTTAGTATATAATTTTTGTTGTAAGTATTTATATATATATATATATATGCAAATGAGGATGATCCTATCCTATTACCACCCTATCTTAAACGTGGAGCCACCCCTACCAACTCAATTATAGATTGAGATCTCGTGCAATTATTAAAAAATTCTAATTAAGGGCTGATATTAAAATGACTTTTCAACCTTTTAATTTCAACCATTAGTTCACTATTGAATAAGGCTATCGCATCAAATCCAGATCCACTCAACTACCTGTATAAATTTGTATTGATGAATAATGAGTACAATCTCTATTTCAATTCTTTTACAAAAGAATACCCTCTGATTCTATCTTTATTGAACTTGACTCGAACAAGGAATCTTCTTGACTTTAGTTGAAAGATGGATTGAACGGTCTCCACAACAAATCTCTAACTTTGAGATTATTAGAGATTTATTGTTTTTCAAGTCTTTGAATGTGAAGGCTTGTAGGTTGAAGTTCTTTGGGGCTTTAGAGGCTTGATCCGTTGAGCTTCAAGGATTTGACGTTTGTTGAAGTTTATGGAGGCTTTTTAGCTTAACTCTTGTTGAAGTTTATGGAGGCTTTTTAGCTTAATTCCAATAGAATTTCAAAGAACTTATTTAATTGTTCTTCGTGCGTTCTTGAGGCAAAATTTCTCCAAAGCTTTGACGTCTTAGAATTGTCTGTAAATGAGAGGAGGTATGCCCTCTATTTATAGTGGTTTCAAAGGATAAGTCCCACTTGGGATTGACTTCCTTGTAGATAATTATCTCTATTATTATTTATTTATTTTAATTGAGATAATGATTAACTATTATCATTCCAATTTAATTGAGATATTTATCTCTATTTAATTAGAATTATTATAATCAAGATATTTATCTCTATTTAATTAGGATAAATATCATCTTAAATGACACATGTCAACACTTGATTTATCTAATTTAATGACATATTAATTTAAATTTTGTCACTAAATTTTGATGTGGCATTTTATGATTTGCTTAAAATTTTGCCACCTACACTACCTATTGTAAAAATTGAAAAAAAACTAGAAAAAATAATAATAATAAACCCACATAATTGTAATTTAAAGACTTTTACGGGTTATATGTAAAGATCATCCATCAGTTTGACATAAGTTTATTTCACTTATTTATTTATTTAAAATTTAGTTAAAGTATACTTGAAATTTAAAAAATAATATTTAAAAAATCAGTATTATATAAACAAACATTTTTTTCTTTAAAAACTTATAAACAAACAAGTTAAACGTTAAATGAAAAAGCACATGATAAACCTAAAAAAAGGCCTGACAAATGGATGGGACATTAAAAAGCCAACAATAAATTTCGTGACAAGGATTTTTTATTAAAAGTTAGCTTTTTGTTGGTTTTGTAATATGGAGAAATCTCATTTATCTTAGGAATGGGACATAGTCCTAACTATTGAAGATTCGAAAGCAAAAACAAAAATTATTGAATGTTAAGGGCCCTACTCTTTAAATAGTAGGGGTCCCTTAACATTTAACAAGTATATCTATGTACATGGTATATCAGACTTTCTGCACTTTGCAAACAGAGCTCGTGGAATAGCTAGTCGGCAGAGCAAACAATAATGGCGAGGCTTGTTCATCCTTACATTAGCTTTATAGTGTTCTTGTTACTTATGTGCATGGCAGTACAACCTGGAACAGGGACAATTCATAGTGATGAAGGTCAGGACATTCTTTGCTTTGTTTTCTATATATATAATATTTCTGTATATTTTTACTTCATACATAGGATCAAATCTGTTCTTTCAAACTGGACATCTATACATTCAGCTGTGTTCAACAAAAATCGTCAACATTAGAAGGAGTAGGCGAAAACAGTATAGTTGATATCCAATATATTGTTCTGATTGATTATTATTATTTAATTACTTTACTAGTTTAAGTTCTATATAGATGTATGTGTGTCAGTGTGTGTTTGTTTCTTTAAAAAAAAGAAAAGAAAAGGGTTCTATAAGGAAGCTTAGAAAACCTCTAATAATTTGTCACATCAAATTTTGTTTTTTATTTTTGAGAAAAGTTAAACAGCGCACAATTTTAATATAAAACATATATATATTTATATATATATATATATATCTATATATATATATATATATTAAAAACCTTACAAACCCACCGAAATTTGGTTGGCAGGGAATTGGTTATGGATATGAGTGTTAGAAATACTGAATGATTGTATTGTATTTCATGAGTAATAGAATATACATGAGTACCTTTATATAGGAGGCAGAGTGTGCAGTACAAGTAAGTGTGTTATACAAGTAAACAAGGTGGGCCTAAAGCCCATATACCCTAATACACATTAATAGCCCCCCTCAAACTTAAGGTGGATGTGAGACCAACTTGAGGTTGTCAACCAAAGTATGAAGACGTCCCTTAGGATGTGACTTGGTGAAGATATCTGCAAGTTGATCTTTAAAGAAGACTGAGATCAGCTTAAGAGCACCATAGACATGATGATAACGGATAAAATGACAATCGATCTCGATGTGTTTAGTCCATTCATGGAAGACATCATTGTAAGCAATATGAATGGCACTCTGGTTGTCACAATAAAGAGGAGTAGCAGAAGATGTGGACACACCTAAGTCTTTGAGAAGCCATCGTAACCAAAGGAGCTCAGATGTGGTATTAGCAAGGGCACGATATTCTGCTTCAGTATTGGAACGGGCCACATGAGTTTGTTTCTTGCTTCGCCAAGAAATTAGAGAAGAACTAAGAAGAAAGCAGTAACCAGTGGTGGACCTGCGATCAGTGGGATCTCTTGCCCAATCAGCATCAGAAAATGTACGGAGAATAAGAGGAGACTGAGCAGAATAGAAAAGACCATGGAAGAGAGTGCCCTTTAGGTATCGAAGAATGCACAGAACAACAGCATAGTGAGTCGATTGTGGAGCAGACAAATACTGGCTCACCTGGTGAACAACATAGGAAATGTCTGGATGAGTGACAGTGAGATAAACGAGGCTGCTAACCAAGCGTCTGTAAAGAGAGAGATTAGACAATGGTTTCCCCCCTGAGGGAGTCAGATGCGCATTAAACTCAACTGCAGTATCAACAGTCTTGCTATCAGTGAGTCCAGCTCGAGACAAGAGTTCAGAGGCATACTTGGCTTGAGTAATATAAAGTCTATCTGTAGAATGAGTGATTTCAAGACCCAAGAAGTAGCTGAGATGTCCAAGATCTTTCATCTCAAACTGCTGACTGAGAAAATCCTTGAGTTCTTGAATGTCATTGAGGGCATCACCAGTTATGATCATATCATCCACATACAGGAGAAGTAAAATAGTGCATTTGTCAGTGCGACGAAGAAATAAGGCAGAATCATAAGGACTGGCCATGTAACCCAAGCGAGAGATGGTAGAGCTGAATTTGGCAAACTAAGCTCGTGGAGCTTGTTTAAGGCCATAAAGTGCACGTCAAAGATGGCAAACCTTGTTTGATTCAACAGAGAGACCAGGAGGAGATTGCATATAAACTTCTTCACTTAAATCCAAATTAAGGAATGCATTTTTGACATCCATCTGAAAAAGGTCCCATTTACTGGCAGTAGCAATAGCTAAGAAGGCACGAACAGATGAGATACGAGTAACCGGAGCAAATGTCTCTTCATAATCAATCCCATACTCTTGTGTTAAACCTTTTGCAACAAGACGAGCTTTGTAGCACTCAATGGACCCATCAGAGCGAGTCTTAATCTTGTAGATCCACTTACAACCAACCACAGATTTCCCAGGGGGGAGAGTCACCAAATCCCAAGTATGATTTTTAGCTAATGCATCAAGTTCCTCTTTCATTGCAGTCTGCCATAAAGGGTCAGTGGAAGCCTCACGATAGGTGTGAGGCTCGTGCAGTGTAGCAAGGGCAGTGTAACAATGATAGTCAAGTAAATGTGTAGGAATGGATCTTACCCAAGTTGAGTGACGAGGTGGAATGTCTTGTGCAAGATCTTCAGGCAGAGCAGGAGCAGGGGACCCAAGCTCAGGGTTAGGTAGCTCGTCTTCAACTTGTTCATCTTCCACCTGTTCATTAAAAGGTGAACTAGGAAAGAGATCCAGGATATCTGGTGGTTGGACAGAGAAGTCGACAGGAGAATCAGGAGCAACGACAGGAGGATAGGAGCAGCTACAGAAGGAATATGTGCCGCCTCTGGAAAAAGATCTAAGATAGAGGAGGAAGATAGGGAGGCACGGAAGTGAGAAAGCTCGACAAAAGAGCGATGTTTCCAAAAGACAACATTGCGGGAGACACGAAGACGATGAGAGACAGGATCATAACACCGATACCTCTTTTGAGTTTCGCCATAGCCAAGAAAACAACAAAGCCTTGACCGAGGCTTAAGTTTGTTATGCTCATGTGGCTGAAGAAGAACGAAACAAGCAGAACCGAAGGAGCGAAGGTAGTGATAGTCTGGAGGTGACTTGAAAAGGCGCTCATATGGAGTTTGATTTTGGATAACAGGACTTGCTATGCGATTAATAGCATGAACAGCATGAAGAGCAACTTCACCCCAAAAAGGAGCAGGAACTTTGGCAGAGAGAAGGAGAGCACGAATAGTGTCAAGAATATGACGAAGTTTTCGTTCGGCTCTACCATTTTGCTAAGAGGTACTTGAACAAGTTAGTTGATGAACAGTGCCATAGGAATGCAAGACAGCTTGGAAAGCATATTGAGTGTACTCAAGAGCATTATCAGATCAAAAAATTTTGATGCGTTTGGAAAATTGAGTTTCAACAATTTTTGCAAAATTAGAATATACTTGCAATAATTCGGAACGATGTTTCATATTAAAAATCCAACTATAGCGAGAGTAATCATCAACAAAGACAACAAAATATCGAGACCCACCAATACTAGAGACAGATGAGGGCCCCCAAACATCAGAATGAATAAGGTCAAAGATATTAGTGGATATTGATTCACTAGTATTGAAAGGCAAAGCTGGTTATTTTCCTAACTGATATGAGACATAATCAAAATTTTCTATAGACACTGAACCTAACAAACCTCTAGCAGCCAATTGTTGTACCCGAGAGGAAGATGCATGACCAAGACGAGCATGCCAAAGAGCAAGGGAAGGAACGGAAGAAATTGCAGCAGCTGCAGCAACTGACACAGAAGCAACAAGTGGAAGACGAAAGTTGTCCACGGGAAACATACGCCCAACTCTGGAACCGGTCCCAAGCTTCTGTCCCGTCCTTGGATCTTGCACAATACACCCAGAATAATCAAAGATAATGCGATAACCCAACTCAGCTAATTGTCCCACAGAGAATAAATTGTAAGAAAGGTCAGGAATATTAAAGACCCTAGGAACCGAGAGGTTGGAGGTCAAAACGGAACCTATATTATGACCAGACATTGTGGAACCATTTGCTGTGCGAATATTAAGAGGATGTGGTGCTGGTTTAAGTTCAGAAAATAAGGACGAGTGAGGTGTCATGTGATTGCAACAAGCAGAATCCATAAGCCAAGAAGTAGGAGACATACCAGATAAAGCAGAGAAAAAAGAGGAATAAGATGCATTACCAACCATACGAATGACATTAGCGATGATGTTTATAAGGTCATCTTTGGAAATGGTGAAAGTGGATCCAGAAGACTGAGACTGTGTAGAGATGGGAGCCATTGGTTGGCCACTCTTAGTGTTAGCAACAGTAGCAGCAGAAATTGAAACAACTGATTTGTTGCGATGATAGCAAGTCTCAAAACTATGGCCAAAACGTTTGCAAAAATTGCAAAAACGTTTATTGGATTGTCGGCGATGATTATTGCAACAAGAAGAAGACCTGTCCTTATTCTTCATTTAGAAGCAAAATATGCAAAAATGGATTGCAAAAATGAAATCTACGCGAAAAACTGAGTAAGGAGCACCTGGATTGCAAAAAGTCAACTCTGGGTCAAAGTCAACGTCGGTCAAAGTCAACGGTCAACAAAGGCTGACGTAAGCAAGCTGATGTAAGCGCTGACTGGGTACTGACTGGATGATGACATCAGCAGATGACGTCAGTAAGCGCAAAATAGGGCTGACGTGGCAGATGACGTTAGCAAGTGACGTTAGTGGGCAGCAGGGCAGCGCATGTAACGCATGTGGCACGTAGCTGATGTTACAGTGAATTTCAGGCGGCACGTGAGGGCGCGTGATAGGTCTGATGAGGCCAATTCTTTTCCGACTATGTAGATCGGAGAAAGAAGATTCCGACAAAGGCGGCGGCGACAGGATCGGAGCAATACTGAAGGCGCGTGAGGCACGTGGATGATTTTGCAGAAACTTTGACAGGCGCGTGGGGACACGTGGATGGTCAGATGAGGAATTTTCCGGCGGCGTTGTGTAGAAGGATTGAAAAGCTACACAGTGATATGTCTTATGTCCTAATCGGAGGTCAGAGATGATAGATCTAATGATGGCAGTGGTTTTGGTGGCAGAGGAGGAGCTTCTGGAGGCGGAGATTCAACCTTGAGGACCTCTGACGGCGGCAGGGCAGTCGAGAGAGGGTACTGAAAGGGTTTACTGACCACAAAAGTTGAGGCAGCGAAAAATACCGACAAAACAAGACTGCAAGACACAAGAAAATTAGAGAAGTGGCTCTGATACCATGTTACAAATATTGAATGATTGTATTGTATTTCATGGGTAATAGAATATACATGAGTGCCTTTATATAGAAGGCAGAGTGTGCGGTACAAGTAAATGTGTTATACAAGTAAACAAGGTGGGCTTAAAGCCCACGTACCCTAATACATTAACAATGAGAAAGTCCGTTATATGGAAAAATAGATATATAAATGATATATATGGACCTTTGTCTTTTTCAAACATGATATAGCATCCCAGCCACATGTTTCCTTCTGGGATTGAGACTTAGGAGATGCAATAATTTTTCAATGATTGAGAGTATCAGAGTTTAATTTTAACTTTTAATTTTTCAACTTTTCTCACCTATGGTTAAGATTGAAAATTAAAATTTTAAATTCTCAATCTCACTCTCTTTTGCACTAGCTTTTTTTTTTTGTGAGAAGGCTCTTTTGCACTAGCTTAACCATAGAACGTGTTATGAAACAAAAAAAGAAGCTTAACTATAGAACGGGAATGAGATTCAAATCTTTCCTTCATCACCAACTTTAGTATGGACGGTGATTGATTTGTCTTCGTACAGATGTGTGATTTTACTTTTGCATGTTTTTTTAAATCTTTTGGGGATAAGATTATTCACATTTGGGATGTTAAAAAATTTAGTATTTAGGTTGTGTTTAGGATTTGACAAAAAGTTAGTTTATTTTATTTTTTAGCTTATTTTTCTCTTAAAGTGGGTTCCATAGCTCCAAAAGTCAACTTTTATTTTTTATTTTTTATTTTTTTTTCTTCTACATACTCTCAGTAAAAAGTTTTCAATTTTAGTAAAATAAGCGGTTTCTAAACGGATCTTTAATTTGCACCTCAAAAGGCTAATTTATTTATTTTAACACATCACTTAACAATACACCCTACATCTCATTTGCTTTTAACATACAAGTATACAACCCAATAAAAATTCATTTTCCTATAACCCATGATACCACCAAAATCATCCACAACCTATAGCAACCATTGAAACCACCATGATCACCCACTAGTTCACATCACCAATGCACTATCGAAACCCAAAACCACCATGATCCACCAACACCCAATAAAAAACTTATTGTGATTAACCCAACAAAAAACCCACTAGTAGATCACCCACAGCTGACAACAACACTATTGGCACTCAACCAAAAATCACCATGATCAACCCAACCAAAAACCCAAACCAAACTTGATCAACCATAGTGACCGAAAACCCAAATCAACACTGCAACTTACTCTAACATAATCTAAGTGTATATGTGTGTGAAGCTCTCTTCTAGAGACTTAAACCTCGGCCCTTGCTCCTCACACCCCACAAGTACTTATAATTGTGGAGTGACCATCACGCCAAGAAAATAATATTCCAAAATTGAAACTTCTTTTTATAAAAATAACTTTTAACTCTCCTATTGTAATGGAGGAAAATATTCTTATATGTAACCTTGAAATCATAACATATTATCACAATATTTTCTAACTAATGTGTTGAATTTTATAATTCTTCAGCAATGTTATATACTTTTTAAAGTCTTTTGCAATCAACCCATATTTTGATTCTTCAAAATGAAATCTAAGATAGAAAGAATAAATATTGGTACTTTTAAGCTAATAAAAAAAATAAAAAATAAAAACTCATGCATCATCTTTAGAAAGTCAAGGCCTACATAGAATATTTTAAAATTTTCAAATATATGATCATGTTGTAGATATATACTTTTATGTTAATTTATTTTTAATTTTACTTTCTACGTATTCAGGTAATTTGTGTGAATATCTTATATTTATATGAATCTTTGAAGTTTGAACTTCATAAGAGAATGTCTATATATTGATTATTTATATTTTTTACTTGTTCGAAATATCTATTTATAGTGAGCTTAAATTATGAATGAATAGCTTAAGCATATACTAACTCTAAACCAGGCGTAAAAAAATCAATTGAAACCAAGCATGGGAAAATACAAATTATAGGTTACATTTGTCTTATATTTACTATTTTAATATTTTTTTTTCCATTTAATAAATTAAGTCATTTATTTCTTATTCTAATAATAAAATTTAGAATTAATTTTTTCCTCAATATTATGTTTAAATCTTACTTCCCTAAATAGCTAAATTAGAAACACTAAAAGGTATCAGGTGAGATTCAAGCCTCTCAACCTATTATGTTGAAAGGAAGGCATTAACAAACTTAGTGCCACCTCATTAACCCAACCATTTTAGTACTTTACATTGATAGATAGGGTACCCATAGTCAATTGGCCCAATGAAAGAGCCCAATTGCTTATTCAATTTCTCATAGCTCAAAATAAAATGTGGGAGAAGAAAAGACCTTGAGATAACTTTGAAGATTTTGATCTTAATTCTTTTAATTTGCTTGAGGCAGCTCATTTCTTATTCATTAATGAGGCATTACAATTGGATTTTTTTTCCCTTTCTTAAAATTTCTAATGCGCATCTCAAGGTTCAAGTTTTACGGTGATAAGTTTTTATGGTTCAAATTTGAATTCATAGCTTAAATTACTTTTTTGTCTATCCATAATAGCTAATAGTAACCTAGCACTTAAGATTTACTGTGAAAATGTTATGGATATAACATTTTTAAGTTAAACTTTAATTAATATTTTTATGATCATAATATTACATTATTTGAATTTATTACTTGGTCAAGGAATTTGAATGCTATTGACTATATTAAATCCAAAGCCAACAAAAAAGGTAAAAGGTTAAAAGGAAATTGATTAAGTTTGATTTATCATGCAGTGAAAGCCCTTGGTGAAATAGCTGAACAATTGGGAAAGAAAGACTGGAATACCAATGTGGAACAATGCATAAATGACCTAAGTTGGTTAACGCCAAAATTGAAACCAAGGCCACCATACAACAATTCTCTCTTTTGCAATTGCTCCTACCCTGATAGTGTATGCCACGTCGTTGCATTGTAAGTAAAAGTTAAACTTTTATTTTGCTAATCAACCAAAAGAACAAACTGCATAGTGTGAAAATTTTCTCCTCATTATTAGGGTTTAGCTTATTAGGGTTTACCGTAGCTTCTTCCTTCTTTTTATTTATTTATATATATATATATATAAAGAAGGAAGAAGCTACGGTGTATGTATGTATGTATGTATTAAACTTTAAATTTTAGATGGATACTTGAGTACCTAGTTGGCTTACCTACTAAGACTTATTTAATTGAATTACCCATTTGAGTCTTATCCATTTAACCCAAATATTTAATTGGGTTGGGTCAAGACTTACCCAAATTAAGTGGGTCATGGGTGAGTTAATAGGTTTAGGTAAAAATTGCCACTTCTACTATATACGGGTCTTATTGTATTGCTTGAGAAAATATACAATATGTAGAGTTTGTTTTATTCAATTGAAATTAAAGTCACGATTTCCAGATCTAGACTTATTTCCATTGCTTTTGGAGCATGTGTAAAAGTGTGTAAAACAATTAGTGTGTAATAAATACTATTCTTTAAAATTTTGGGAAAATGATTCCCTCTATTCCAATTGAATCTTGATTCTCTCAAATTTTTAGTTGGTTGTAAGCACATAATATTTATTTAATTTTTTTTAAAATGAGACGGAAATAGAGCATTAATAAGAGATCTTATCCCAAAATTTTATTAATACTTTCTCTCTTTTTCTCTCTCTTTCTCTTCCTCTTTATTCTAAACAATTTAAAATATCCTTGTCACATAGGATTCTTAAAGGGCAGGATCTCGGCGGTAAGCTTCCACAATCTTTGGTGAAGCTACCCTACCTAACGTACCTGTAAGAAAGAGTACCCATTGTTTGTTTTACTAAATAGCACTCCCATAATTGATTTAACCACATAATTGCACAATTTCCTCTTGATTATAGTGATCTCACTCGTAACTTCCTTAGTGGTAACATACCCCGTGAATGGGCTTCTACAAAGTTGGAATTTTTGTAAGTGATTCCTCAGTTCATGTCCATGATTAGCCATTATAGGCTCATTCTTATTTAATTAAATGAATTTGCAACAGGTCCCTCTCTGTGAACAACTTATCAGGACCAATTCCAAGCTTCTTGGGAAGCATCACCACACTTAAATTTCTGTATGCTCTTATTGTATCATTCTTTCTCACCAATCATAAAGTTTACAAACTGGTGTGACAATAAAAGTGATCAATGGACTTCAATCACCTAATGAATGAATGCTTGAATTGTTTATTGGTGATTGGTGACACATCAGATTGTAAGCTCTATGCAGAAAAATTTGTAGTATTTCTATCATCACTCGTTATATAGACAGTAAATTATGTCATACTTCCATTTGGTTTAACCGGCTTTTTTATTTAAGATTATATTATACATTCAGGAGTATAGAGAACAATCTATTTTCAGGAATGGTTCCCCATGAGCTTGGAAAGTTGGTTAACTTGGAGAATCTGTGAGTTTCTTTGTATTTTTTTCCCTTAAATTTTCAAATAAATTTGATTTGTCATTGATTTGCTTAATCCTGAACACATGAAATGACCTCAACTTTAATTTTGGTGACTGTAGCACTCTTAGTGCTAACAATCTCTCAGGAGAGTTGCCAGATGCGCTAACTAATTTGACCAAATTAAAAGAACTGTAAGTGGTTGAAACCTTTTCCGTGGCTGCTAGTACTTGAAGATTTTCCTTAAAAAAAATCTTAGTCATTTTGGTGACTGTAGCATTCTTCTTATTTGTATTTTGTTCAATAATGTTTCTATTTTGGGATACATGCAGTAGAATTAGCAGTAACAACTTCACTGGAAGAATGCCTGACTTTTTCCGAAGTTGGAAACAACTTGAGAAATTGTATGTGCTTTTTCTTACATCCTTATCTAAATCTCTTTAAAGTAAAAGGTTTCAGGTGTGATCTAAATCCATTTGAATTGTGTTGCTAACAGAGAGATCCAAGCTAGTGGTTTTGAGGGGCCAATTCCTTCTAGCATTTCTATCTTGAGTAACTTAATTGAGCTGTGAGTTCTGCCTTTCAGGATAACAATTCTTAACTTAATCTCAAGGATATGCTCATGTGATGTTTTAATTAATGATTTTTAATGCTGAAGAGCTAACAGTTATTGATGGTGCAACTCTATGTAGAAGGATCAGTGACTTAGTTGGAGGGGGTTCAAAATTTCCAAACTTAGGAAGCAGCACAAACATGAGTACATTGTAAGTCATTCTTTTGTTGAACATTGCTATAGACTAGAATGAAAACAAAATTTGCCACAGTTTTGCTCACCAGATGTTTATTTACATTGCAGAATGTTGAAGAGCTGTAATATCTCTGGACCAATTCCTACATCTATATTGGACATGACCCAACTTAGAACCTTGTATAGTGCTACTGTCAATTCTCCTTGTACCTCTTATTTTTAGCCTTTTTTAATGGAAAATTAGTGTACTGCAGCCCCCAGATGACTGGACATTTGAACAGAACATGGTCAATTATCCCATTTATTAATTATAGATATGTAAATATGAAAGTCCGAATCTTTTGGTAATATAACAGGTTATTTATATTTACAAATTTACGGGCTTAAACTTTGGTTAATATTTTATTTTCTAGAACTTAGAGCAAGAAATGATTTAAATACAAATTTTGGCGTTAGTTTTTTACAAAGTAGAATAGAAACTTAAGCTAAAATGGGAACTATTTGACAGAGATGTGGTATCAGAGCACATAATTATCTCACACTACAAAAAAAAGTTCTATAGCCGCGTTTTTAAAACGCGGCTATATGTCAGAACAACTGATTATTGAGTTTCTCTAACAATTTTTTGTTACAATATATTGTGTTTTTATTTTTTATTTTTTGACTTGCATCCTTTTTAGTAGTCGGCATTTTGTCTTATAATTTTTTCATTTTCAGTTCAGATCTGTAGTTAAAAACCTTCTTTTCTTGCAGAGATCTCAGCTTCAACAGATTGGATGGAATTGTTCCAGATTTTGGTGGTTTATCGCTATTGACATATTTGTAATCTTCACAAAAAAACCCTTAACGTAGTTCAATTGTAGTGTAAATTCAAATAAACAATTAGGCAGCTAAAGCACACACAACTATATGTAACCAAGTTTGGCCTTTTGGCCGACATCCATGGGTGAGTTTGCGAGGAGCTTCACTTTGTATACACCCAAAATTAGAATCCTATCCATTTGCTTTGTCTTTTAAAATAAGTTAAAACTTAGGTATAATTCTTTAGGTAGAGTATATTAGGGTAAAACACATAATTACATTGTTTGAATTTGAGTGTCCTTAGAAAAGATAACATTATTTGTAATTTATTGATTAATACAACTATCTATTTGAATTTAATTGGAGAACCTAATATTTTGCTCCTAAGGAATTCCTCCTAAGGAATTCCACCTAAGTTTTGCCCTTTAGAATAATCCTAAAATGACCTTAAATAACTAGGTCTTTACTAGAGAAAATAGAGTAAGACCCTTTAACATGGTGTCTGATTGGCATCCTTTTATTTTAGCAAGAATATTTTATTAAATCCAGTTTTTTCTCACCTTTTGCCAAATAAACAAATAAAATAGCTTTAAAAAAAATTGAAATAAACTTATATATATATATATATTTTCTTTCTGTCACCTTTCAGCAAATCAGCAACCAGAAAATACAGGATGCCAAACTCACCTATGGTCATGCTATTAAGTGTTTAACCAGTGATATTTTTGTTTGTTTACTAAATAGGTGTCTGACAAGTAACTTGCTCACTGGGCCTATTCCGGAAGGGATCAAGGGCAAAGATTATAAATAGTAAGGGTTTATATCTTAAATTCTTCTTCAATTTTGCATTGACTTGTGAGTATAAAGAAACAGATTTTTGAAGTTACTACAATAATATTATGAGTAATGATAGTTAGACTCTCCTTATTATTCACTCAAAGTACACACACTGCGACATAATTGAAATCGTGTTTTTAAAACATGGTTTCGCAATTTTAACTAAAATTGTGCTTTAAAAACACAATTCCAAAAGACAGTGTGTGTGGAGTGCAATAGGGAGTGTGTAATAACATTTTTTGGGATATTATATGCTTCACTTTGGATAGTGCTTCATTTCATGGTCTCTTATGGGGTTAGTTACAGCGGAAAGACCTGGACAGCTACATCCTTAAATGTGACTTGTGTTTATAGTGAATCCAATATATGGTTTATATAATAGAGAACTCTTATGTTAATGCTTGCTCCACAAGTATATAAACCTACAATAGGTTTGGACCTCTTGGGCCACAATATCTTTGACACCACCTGAAACTTATGGTGGAACCTTGAGTTCCTAAGGACTTGAATGTCATGAGAAATCTAGAAATGCACCAGTCAAATGACGCCGATAGTGAATGGCCACTATTGGTGATGATGGCTGACGCCCAATGCCAAAACCAATAGATGGAAGTATTGTGTGTGGATAGCATTGATTATGCCTGAACGACATGTGGTTTGTGGCCTGCGGGGCATGTCTACCCTAAAAAAGAGCTTAGGAGTTTTCACAGGGTAAAACAAGATGCTTGCAAGAGGGTTGTGGCCAAGATGAGCTTGTGGGCTTGCAAGATCCTGGAGATGTGGCCCAAGGGCTTAGGTGAGTTGTTGACGTGATAGTTGATGTGGCTTTAATGACGTTTGGCTAACACGGCAGGGTTCTACTATCATTGACATGGCATTGATGATGTGGCAGGTGATGTGACACACTGTCGTCTCGCTGGCATGGTAAGATCCTATGTCTACACATGGCATGGTGTGGTGTGGCGTACTTGTGTGGCTGGCTGTATGGCTAGGGCTGGTTGGCTCTGCGGTGTTAAAGAACCTGAGTTTCTGATATTGTTGTTTGGAGGACAGAAGGTGATATATGTGAGATATTTGACGAGGTTAGGCAAATCTGGTCTTTTTCAATGGTGTGGGAAAGGGGGGAAAAATGACTGAAGGACTTGGTGGTTCTAGTGGACTTAAATTGTGTGTATGGACGTTACCTCTTGACAATTACAATTTCTATCCACACTTTGAATTACCCACCAGATTCGAATCCAAGGGAATTTTTGGGGTTTGTTGCCCTTGCATGTCAGGTTCTCTACCTCCTGCTCGTAGGTGATTGTGTTGTCAGGGCTTGATGGTTGAGGAATAGATTCATGATGGCTTGCCAAATATTGGGTACTACCTTAATGTGTATTGGGTACGGCCTAAATGTGCTTTTGCTTGACAGCTTATGTCCACAGCAGAAAACCTTTGGTGGCTACTTCTTTGTTATATGACTTGTGTTCAAAATGAAATTAATGTATGGTTTATAGAATTGATAACTCTAAGCAAACCCTAAACTAACCCGAAGTTAATATGCTTGCTTTACAAATATATGAGCCTACAATAGGCTTTGGCCTCTTGAAACATAATTTCTAACACTTATATCTTGAATAGTTTAAAATGTTGACAATTTTAGCAAAATACTCTTTTACTCTTGTTCTTGTTTGGAATTAGAGTGAGGTACAATATAATAATTATGCTTTTTGTGTAGCCAAATGGATCTTTCTTACAATAATTTGTCAGAGCGTTCTGCACCATCATGTCGAGAAAATCTGTAAGTTTTTACCTACTGGAGCTTTACACACTTTGCTCTCTTCTTAACCTTTCCAGTTTTCTGAAACCAACTGATTTTTCCATTGTATCAGAAATTTGTTCAAAAGCTTTTCTGGAAGGGACAACTTGTAAGCTTCAAACTTGTAAACTTTTTAGAAGAACAGATGCTCTTAATGTTGTCTTTTTCACTTTTATCTTGGATAACTGACACTTTATCTGCTTCACTGATTAAGAACACTGAGTGAGTGCTTGAAGGACTCTCCATGTTCAAAAGGTAATTATATATCTATTGAAATCAAAGTATGAGGTATATGCTTCAGTTACTTAGTTGGGCTTGCCTCTTTTGTAATTTCTTTCCAAAATGAAGAAAAAAGTTCGGTTTAATATATTATCTTGTACAAGAAAATTACATAAGTTAATTAGAAATACAATGGAAAATTCATTGCTTTTTTATTATGTCTGCTTGATTTGGTGCTGCTTCTATATAGATTGGTATAAAGTACATATAAATTGTGGTGGGAAAGCAACTACTGTTGGAAACATAAAGTATGAAGCGGATGATGACCCAGCTGGAGCAGCAAAATTTTTTCATGTGAGGGAGAATTGGGGATTCAGTAGCTCTGGAAGATTTTGGGATTCAAATACTACCGCAAATGACTATGTAGCAAATAATGTATCCATACTCAAAATGAATGAGTTTGAACTATACACAAGTGCACGCCTGTCTCCTCTTTCAATCACATACTATGCCCGCTGCCTAGCAAACGGACCTTATAAATTGAAACTTCACTTTGCGGAGATAGTAATCAGAGACAATAGATCTTTTTACAGTCTTGGAAGGCGGATATTTGATATTTATGTTCAGGTATTCTGTCAAATTTATTTTTTTCTCTATATTACAGTTGAGGAGTTAAATGAATTAATTTGCTGCAGGAAAACTTGGTGGAGAAAAATTTTGATATTAAAAATTATGCACAAGGGGTTGATAAAGAAGTTGTCAAGGAATTTGAAGCAAATGTAACGAACAAAGTTTTGATGATTCGCTTTTTTTGGGCTGGGAAAGGAACAACAGCTGCCCCAAAGAGAGGAACATATGGTCCCCTCATATCAGCTATATCTATGGAAGCTGGTAATTGTATTGGAGATTGAGAATCTTGTTGTTGTCCAATTTCTTCCATACTCAGATTAGATTGATGAACTGTGGAATCATAGGAATTTAGTGGATCTAGAACTCCATATGTATTTGCATTTAGATGAAAGACTCAAAACCATGTTAAAGTACATTTAGATGGAAGACTACTAAAAACTTTATTTGTCTTTTAACCATCTGTTGCTATCTTGCTTTGGATTTTCTGTATGGTGCTAATTGTATTTCAGAATGTAGTCTTAAAATTACTGTCCTCAGTTATTTTTAATTTTTGTAGATTTCAATCTCCCTGATGATGGCAAGATGAAGATATCCATTGTAGTCGGAGCTGTAGTTGCAGTGCTACTCCTTATTTTTATGATTTTGGGCATTCTTTGGTGGAAAGGTTGTTTGGGAGGGAGTAAATCAAGGGAAAATGGTAATCTGTGCAAATCTTATGTGGAAATTATAGAGGACAGTATTCACTATCTCCTACTATGGCAGGAAGTTGGAACAATGTGTAGAAAATAAAAAATTTCATTTTTCTTTGTTTTTCCCTAGATGATCAGCATTCCAAACTACACTTTAAAAAGAAACAGTAGGATTTCTGGGCTCAGAGCATATGATCTTTTCTTTGGGATGATGCACGATGATTTGGGTCATTTAGTTCCAATTTTGATGATAATGAGCCCATGGAATCATGCAAAAAAAAAAAAAAAAAAAAAGCCTTTATCATTGCTTATTTTATTTTATTTTTTTAAATTTGCATAAAGTAATTTTTCAAATGAATAATGCATTTTTTGGCTTAAGTTCTCTATAGTCGAGCAATGTCTGAAGATTTTCATAAATTAAGTTTTTCATAGAGAAAATATTATTATGAAAGATTTCACTCTCAACTTGTCCTCAAGGTCACATGAAATTTGGTTTGTTTGTTTAATATTCTTATTTTAGTTGCAAAATGATCTTGGGACAAGTGTCAAGCCATCTCATTCTATGATAAATGAATGAAATATTTCACATTTCCATTTAGTTTTTTGATTCCCAATAAGAAAGAGGAAAAAGACAAAATCTAAAAACTTAGGGTTTCTGTACTTGTTCATACTTCATATATTTCTCCTTCACCCCCCCCCCCCTCACAGCTTCTGCTACAACATAGTGCCATCCAAAAGCCTTTTATTTTCTTATCCTCTTTAAGATTCATCTAATTAGTCAAGAGGCATGCATTTGTTTTTTAGTTAAACATTGGTCTTGTTATACTATAAGATGCATTCTGACATCTTAGTTGATGCCTTTGACAGAGTTAAAAGGATTAGACCTGCAAACTGGTTTTTTTACATATAGACAAATAAAAGCTGCCACTAATAACTTCAATGCTGCAAACAAGCTGGGGGAGGGTGGTTTTGGATCAGTTTGCAAGGTACTTGACAACTCTTTTTCTATTCTAGAATGAGTTTTCTTTTCATCCTTTTATTCTTATTCTTATTCTCCTTATTGATCCTTGAAATTTGAAGAGTTACACAATAAATACATACCTGAAAATGTATATTTTTCTATTCTTGATGTAGGGTATACTATCTGATGGTACTGTAATTGTGGTTAAGCAACTTTCATCAAAATCAAGGCAAGGAAGCCGTGAGTTTGTGAATGAAATAGGCATGATATCTGGTTTACAACATCCAAATCTTGTTAGATTGTATGGATGTTGTATTGAAGGAAAACAATTATTGTTGGTATATGAGTACATGGAAAACAATAGCCTTGCATGTGCTTTGTTTGGTAAGCTAATGTTTTATACCTTACCATGCAATTTATGTTGATAATAGAAGAATGAGGACAAACACTAATCATGAATTTCATTGATTGGGTTCTGGACATCAATTTCAGGTCCTGCAAATGGCCGGTTAAAATTGGACTGGCCTGCAAGACAGAAAATATGTGTTGGTATAGCAAAAGGTCTGGCTTTCTTGCATGAGGAATCAATGCTGAAAATTGTTCATAGAGACATCAAATCTACTAATGTGTTGCTTGACAGAGACCTTAACTCTAAGATCTCTGACTTTGGTTTGGCCAAGCTCGATGAAGAGGAGAACACGCACATTAGCACCAAAATTGCTGGAACAATGTGAGCTAACGTTCTTTCTTTTGCCCCCTCTGTACTTCCTTTTGGAGTCTATTTTTTCCTTCTCTTCTATTTCATTACATGATTATGAGATATTGTGAATTGATGTTGATCTTATACGTCAGTAATTTGAGTTGTGCACTGAAAGTACACCATAATATGTCCAGAATGAAATCTCTGCACTAAGACAAGTATAGAAAATATTTTCAAAAGAGTATTGACCAAAGTACTTGACTGGATCTTATATCTATTTGGCATCAACATGTAATAGGGTCCATGCTTTTTAAACTGAATTCCAATGCTACGCCCCCTTTTTTTAATGAATAAACAAATATTATCAACCAAAATGACACAATTATAGCTTAAACAACACAAAATATAAGCTGCCATGCTGCAAACACTAGGTTGTCAAAGAAACCTCCTACAATACCCCCAGATGCACATAAACCTCTGCCCGAAACCCACAAGCAACAACACAATTCACCCTAGCACAGAGCAGCTTATCTGCAATTACTAAAACCAGCAGCTATATAAGCACCTGGGACAACAGATGAACCTCCGAAACCCCAGACACATTGTCAACCCCTGCTAGTAACCACCCATAAACAACAAGAAGCTGGACAACAAATCTAGCAGCACAAAATAGAGCCCATTTGCAGCTGAATTCTCAGCATAGAGCAGAGAGCTTAACCACTGATTGAAGGTTTGCAAGGAAGGAAAGCCCCAGGCCCCCATCTCACATCATTCAAGATATTCTTCACCATGTGATTCTTGGAAATCAATGGGCCCTAATTTAGTATCTGATTTCTCAACCTCAAAATGTGATATATTGTTGTTGCCACAACAACTTTACTAACCACCTGAGAACACCCCCATTGCATCAAACTCCAACTAGTCATAGGGGACACTCTTGCCAGGACACCACCAACTCACTTACAAACAGTTTGAGAGAAGGGACTAGAATGGTAATCCACCTCACCACAATAGTATTCCACACCAATTTCCACCAATCCACCTCACCACTCCTAACTCTTATGGCGTCCTAAGTAGAATGGCAAGAAAACCACCACTTGTTATAAGAGTCCACCTCACCTTATCTTCATTATGCAACTGATCCAGCAAGCATTCTAACTTGACAACACTAACAGCTTCACTTCTAGGTGGTTTCCATTGCCATTCACCATTCAAAGTAACACTAGACACTCTTGAAACTGCCATTAGCACCAATCACGATCAATCAAGTCCAACAAAATCAGTTATCATTATAGGTCAAATACTATGGCCAAACCATAATGTCCTCACCTTCTCACATAAACAGGGAGATATAGCAAACAGGATGTATGGAATAATTCCCCCCCTCCCCCAAAAAAATCTTTTAGTGCAACTACTCATTAAATTTGATCCACTTTGCCACTTTTAGAAAACATAATATCTCTATTTTAATTTACTTATTACTCTTGCTTTAGTTGTTTTATTGTTGTTTCTAGCTCAATGAAGCTAAACTCACTTGATATGGCCTTATTAATTGCAAGTTGCATATATAACAATTGATTGGTAATCTGAAGGTTGGTAATTGACTGATGTTGGCCTTTTTGGATTTAGAAGTTTATAAGATCATATTAGTGAACCAAATATCATGATAAATTCATGTGCTGCAGAGGCTATATGGCACCAGAATATGCATTATGGGGTCATCTAACATACAAAGCGGATGTTTATAGTTTTGGAGTTGTTGCATTGGAAATTATTGCTGGGAAGAACAACATGAAATATCGACCAAATCAGAACTTCGTATGCCTTTTAGATTGGGTAAGATACATAATTCTCATGTTGTTTTGAAACGTATAGCTAAAAGAATATAATGAACCAAAGTTTTTTTTTTTTTGGAAAAATATGAACCCAAGTTTCTTCTTTTGGAACTACTCTATTTGACTAGGTCAACCTGCTTTATGTTTCACTAGGTTCAAGTTGGAAGATAAACATCATTTAGTTGAAAACATACATGTGAGAGAGTTAGGCAAATTATGTAGGTTTTTTTTTTTTGGTTGTATCTTCAAGGTTCAAGTTGCATAAAGGGAAGTAAACAAGTTGAGCTGAGCCAAGTATTAAAATTTCAGGGCTTGTTCATTTAATTTTATTTCGAACGTGAGCTGAGCTCAAGCTCATCACCAAACAAGATTAATGTTCAAGCTTAGTTCATTTTCTTGTCGAGCAAGCACGAGCTTGTTAGAGAGATACTTGATCAACTTGTTATTTTCCCATATATAATAAAATCATGACTAAATTTTTTACCCCTTCACAAATCTATGAATTTTTACTACTAATGCACTCTATATTATCAATAACATATAATAACTAATTTGATATTATATGAGCCTATTTACAAACCTACATAATCCATTCTATATAAATATAATTTTAGACAAGTATACGTATAAAACTATAACACTATATATTGTCAAATCAAACTTTCATGTTCACAAGTTTATTCACGAACACATTATTATGTTTTAGTTTGTCTAGTTTAATACTCAAACTCAAACTTGGGCTTGAGTTGGCTTGTTTGCTAAAAAACAAACATAAATAGCTTTTGAAGCCATTAAATCCAGGTGGATTTATAGGGATGCAAATCTTGCTACTCATATGTTAGCTAAGTGGTCTCTACATAGGTCTATCTATAGTTGTTTTGATATGGGATTTAGCTACCCTCCTCAGCAAGTTTTGTTAATGTTTTCTTGGGTAAGGTTGCCTAGTATTCTCCACAATGTTTTTCTTAGTTTTGGTTAATAATATTTCATTCAGCAAAAAAAAAAAAAAAAAAAAAAGCCAAATATTTAGTTTTTTTCTTCTTTTTGATCTATCCATTATGGGTGGTTCTTGTAATTTTTTTATTGAATCCAAATTTTTTCAATTGGTGGTAGAGGAAGGGGGACGATATTTTTCTTTAAGGATTTTTGAGCGGGGAAAATACTTCATGAAGTCAGTTTTTATGGGGAAGAATGCGGCGCAATGGCTGATGATGAATATAGAACACATTGTTGTTAGGATTAGTCCCATTTTTATTTTTTTTACTTTCAGGGAGGGTGATATAGCTTATACTCTCCAATGGAGCTCCAACTCGTTTGGCTAGTTCTTATTATTGACTGAATTCAAAGTTGGTGGGTCTCGAAGGTCTATTATTATTCTGGAAGGCAAAGCAAAGAATGGGTGGAGGGTTTTTGGGTTAGAATTAAGGAAGATGTTGGAACCTGAACACTATGTGGATGGTGGCTCTGGTCACTCGACATTTGTTGCTCACCCTCATAAGGATAACTTAAGGATTCAAACATCTAAAACTTTTGTTAAGATAGTGCGTGGCTATCAGGTGCAGGTTAGGGGCAGAAATCAGCCACATCTGTTAAGCAGCCACGATTAGGGGAAATCTCAATTAGGGGAGGATAGGGTGGTGAAGCATAACCTAGAAGTTGAGCAAATGGTATTGAGCGAAATTTTAGCGGGGAAACCACATCCGACGGCTCTTGGAGGAGGAGATGTGGGTTCTTAGTGTATTAATGTGGACTTTAATATGAGAGAGAGAAATCCGGGAGGAAATAAAAAGAGATTTCTGTTAAGATTCAGTTCAAATTCAAATGAATCTATTTATGGAAAAGAACGTGATTTAAGGATTTCTTGTTGGACAGGAAGGGCTTGATCGTGGAGGTGAATGGGGAAGGAAAGAGGCATGTTACATGGGATAGCAATAAAGGTGGATTAAAAAGCTTTAAGTAGGTCACACGAGGTGAGAAGCCCATAATGGGCTTAGGCTTTAATCGTGACACAAGGGGTCCAGAGAAGCCAGTGTTGGACTTAGGCCCAAACTGTGACACATGCATAGGCTTTCCAAATATCCTAGAGTTAACAGGCCCAATCATATTTGAAGTGGGTGAAAGCTCTTCTTTGGTTGACTCGAGGCCACCAACCCACAAGGCCACGATTCAGTGATGGTGGCGAGCTGCAAAACATAGCACGATGGTTCTGCTGCTCAGAATGAGATGTTGGGTCGATTTGCGAAGCCTATGACAGAGGTTGATAGCATAGTTTTTAGTGAGTTTCACGCCGAGGAGTCACCAGTGACACTGGGTAAGGCTGATACAGTGATAATCCATTCTTCGATGACAGTGACGAGCTCTGATTGTGCTCATGAGAACTTTGTTCCTCAGATCGATGCGATGGGTCGACCCGAGAGGCTTCGATGGAGGTCGAATGTCCTTTTTCCGATGGGTTTCATGTCGATGAGCCTCCAATGGCACTTGGTAATGGAGAAATTGAGAGTGACAGGGCATCAGTTGGCCTTTTTTTGTCCAATTTTTTTCTGAGTCTATCGAGAGCTAGGATTGTGGATTTGGGTGCCCAGGATGGAGATGAAGGTGGTCGGGTTGGTTGTGCAAGTGCTGCTCAGGGGATAGACACTTCCTATCAGGTGAACTAGCTAGCGGTGTCGGTAGATCGAAGTTTTCTTGAAGCGAGAGTATCAACGAAGGGAGAAGCGGTTATTGCAGACTTGGGTTTGGGTGATGTGGATAGTTTCTCCCCTTTGATGACCATCACTCCTCAGGGGCTGGTTGTGTCAGTTGAGTTGAACAGTGATACCGAGGTTTTAGGGCTTGAAAATACGCTGGATATTTCTGTAAAGTTGTGATTTAAAACTAATTTGTGTTGGCTTTAATTCCGTGCCAAATTTGATTGTAATTTTGTTCAATCTTTTGTACCATGTATTTTATGTGAGATTTCATTGTGAGGGTTGTGTGTGAGAGAGTGTGTGAAGACTCAAGGCTCATTGAAGATCAAAGGAGTTTTCGCGGGTAGCTCGCGAGAAGCCTTCTCGCGAAGTGAAGCATGTGCTTAACACATGATTGGAATGTGAAGAGTCATGACAGATGGTGACAGCTGGTTTTCGCGAGTGTCTCGCGGGTAAGGGCTTCCCGCGAGATACCTGCGAAACATTCTGTTTTGCCAATTTGTCATATCTGATACACCAGGTCTCTACCCACACTATATATACCCACCCACATATTGAGAGGAGTACTTTTCAGAGAGAAAACCCTAGCCATTACCCTTGAGAGTGAGAGATTGTCATACCTACAATCTTCTACACAATCCATTGTGGTTTTCCTTAACTCCTACCTCTCCATTTCCAAATCCTTGAGAAGTTGATAGCCCAAACACTTACCACACCCATCCTGAGTGTAAAGTGAGGTTTTGGTGCTGCTGGGAAGCATTGGAAGAAGCCATTTGTTTGGTGGATGCAATTAGGCTGAATTGCGTGATCCGGAGAGCTAGAGGAGACAAGGCTTCATTAAGTCAGTTGGTAGCAGGAGCTTGGAGGGCTCAAGTACATGGGGTAGACTAGGCTTGGAGGGTCTTTTGTTATTCGTGTACTCCAACTTATTCTCTAGTGGATCGATTTACTGCTTGGAGGGCAGCGAAGCGGTTTTTCGCCGAGTTCTTTGGTTTCCTCTTCGATAACACATCGGCATGTTATCTTGTGTTTGCATTCTTCTTCCCTACTCTTTTAGCTTTCATTTTACTGCTATGATTTGATGAATATGTCTTAGAGTAGTTATATTGTTTGTTCGTTCACATTTACTCTATTCTGCACTTAGTTTAAGTTAGAGTAAAATCAACCGAGCTGTAATTTTAATTTGGGGGTTTAAACAGCTCTTGTGTTTTTACACAAATTCGAGCTTTCAATTTCTAATTGGGTGAAACATAGAATTTCTGGTTTTAATAAATTGGTGGGGCTTCCTATGGGTTGACATGAGAAGATGTGTATCATGCTTTTACAAAGGCTTGAGAGGGTGATTGAGGCTGCCAATTTGTTGCACAAGAAAGATGCAGCTCATCGAAAAGCTGTCTCCAAGGATAAAGGGAAGAGGGAGCTAAGGAATTTTATTTCTTCAGTTAATTATGATGGTAGGTAGTTTTCTTTGACTGCTATACAGAGATTGTAGAAGGGAGTTAACCGTTTTTATGAAGTTAAAGATGGTTTCATGGAATGTTCGAGAATTGAATGATTCTCGAAAATGTTTGGTAGTTAAAAATTTACTACGAGAGTGGAATTGTGATGTAGTCTACCTTCAAGAAACTAAGCTTGAGGGCATGGATAGACGGATGGTGTGCAGCCTGTGGAGTTGTCCTTGTGCGGATTGGGTGGCTTTGGATGCGGATCAGACGGCTGGTGGGGTTTTGATGATGTGGAATAGGAGGGTTTTAGAAAAGTTGGAGGTTATGATGGGTTAATTTTCATTTCGGTTTGGTGGTAGGATGTGAGGGATGGTTTTATTTGGGCATGTTTTGGGGTTTATGGCCTAAATCATAATGATTCAAGGGGGCAGATATGGGATGAACTGATTGGAATTCAACAATATTGGGATGTTCCATGGTGTTACATAGGGGATTTCAACATCGTTTGCTTCCCAAGTGAACGGTTGGGTGGATTGTGTCTTATTTCGGCTATGGAGAATTTTTCTAAGTTTATTGAGGAGCTTAATTTGATAGACTTACCGTTGGAGGGAGGGAGTTATACTTGGTCTAGTGGTTCAGATCAGCCTTCGATGTCTAGGATAAATAGAGCTTTGGTATCTCATGACTGGGAGGACCACTACCTGGATGTGATTCAGTGGGTTTTACCTCATCCGGTTTCAGATCACTTTCCTATTCTAGTGGAGGCAGGGGGGATAATGAAAGGGAAGAGTCCTTTTAGGTTTGAGAATATGTGGTTAAAGACGGATGGATTCATAGATAGGGTTCATTCTTGGTGGAATCAATATTCTTTCTCAGGTACTCCTAGTTATGTGCTTTCTAAGAAGTTGAAGGCTCTAAAAGGAGACATTATTTAGTGGAACCGTAGTGAGTTTGGAAATGTAGGTTGTCAAAAGAAAAATTATTGGAGGACTTGAAATTATTAGATGCTAAGGATGGAGAGTTTGGCCTTTTTGAAGTGGAGATAAGTGAGAGGATTGTGGTGAGATCTCAAATAGAGAACCTTCTTTCTTTGGAAGAAATCTCATGGAGACAGAAATCAAGGATGCTTTGCATTAAGGAAGGAGACAACAATACTAAGTTCTTCCACAAGGTAGCTAATTCTCAGAGAAGGTATAATCATCTCAGTATGTTGGAGGTGGATGGGGTTATTTATGATGAAGAATAAGAGGTGGCGGACCAAGTAGTACAGTTTTATAAAAAAATTTATTAGGAGTTAGAGGAGTGGAGGTCTTTTGTGGAAGGCTTGGATTTTTATCAGATTGAGGGGTTGGAGAGGGAATGGGTTGAATAGAGGTTTGAAAAGGAGGAGATTCTTCGAGTTGTCAAAGAGCTAGAAGGAGATAAAGCCCCAAGTCCTGATGGTTTCTCTATGGTCTTCTACCACCATTGTTGGAGAGTTGTGGAAAGCGATTTTTTAGCTGCGTTTGAAGAGTTTTATCAACATAGTAAGTTTGAAAAATCTCTTAATGCAACTTTCATAGCTTTAATCCCTAAGAAGAATAGTGCCTCCAATATCCGAGACTTTAGACTTATTAGCTTGGTGGGAAGTGTGTTCTTGGCTAAGATTTTGGCAAATTTCTTGAAAGAGGTTTTGGATTAGCTGATATCTGAGTCTCAGAATAGTTTTGTGGGTGGTAGATAGATACTTGATTCAGTTCTTATTGCTAATGAGTGTGTTGATAGTCAGGTGAAGAGTAAGATTCCAGGGGTTATTTGTAAGCTGGATATTGAGAAAGCCTATGATTATGTGAATTGGGAGGCTCTTCTAGATTTACTAAAGAGAATGGGATTTGGGGTGAAGTGGTGTAGGTGGATCCGTACCTGTATATCTACAGTTAAATTCTCTGTCTTGGTTAATAGGTCTTTAGCTAACTTTTTTAGAAGCTCAAGGGGATTGAGACAAGGGGACCCGCTATCACCTATGTTGTTTTTGGTTATGATGGAGGTTTTTAGTAGGATGATGAAAAGATTTGAAGGTGTTGGTTTACTTCATGGTTTTAGGGCTGATGGTAGGCAGGGTGGAGGGGAATGTGTATTGCATCTTTTGTTTGCGGATGATACGATTCTGTTTTGTGATGCAAATGTAGAGCAGATTCTACATGTTGGATGCTACTACTTTGTTTCCAAGCTATGACAAGATTAAAGGTTAATGTTCTGAAGAGTGAGATGGTTCCCATTGGGGAGGTTCATAATGCCCATGCCTTGGCAAAGATTTTGGGTTGTAGGAATGGGTCTTTGCCTATGACCTTTCTTGGTATGCCTTTGGGGGCTTCCTACAAGTCCCATACTATTTGGAATCCTATCTTGGAGAAAATAGAGCGTAAGTTGGCTGGGTGGAAGAAGATGTATTTGTCAAAAGGTGGACTACTGACGTTGCTTAAGAGAACGTTATCTAGCCTTCTTACTTACTTTTTATCTCTTTTTACTATCCCTACACATGTGGCCAATAAAATTGAGAAGTTGCAAAGGGATTTTTTGTGGGGGAATTCCAAGACACATTTGGTGGGGTGGGATAAGTTGTGTGCACCTGTGGAAAATGGTGGGTTAGGAGTAAGGAAATTGACTACTTTTAATAAAACCTTACTTGGAAAATGGTTATGACGGTTTGGGGTTGAGGAGACAAGGCTTTGGAGAAGGGTTGTAGTTTTGAAGTTTGGGGAAGAGTGGGGGGGATGGACTTCTAAGCTAAGTAGAGGTGTACATGGGTGTAGTTTGTGGAGAAGTATCCAGATGGGTTGGGAGGTTTTTAGCAAAAATATTCAGTTTGAGGTAGGGGTGGGGGATAGAGTGAAGTTTTGGACAGATCGGTGGTGTGGGGATTCACCACTCCAACTGACCTTTCCAGCTGTGTTTAGGATTGCTTCCAATAAAGCAGCCTCTATGGCTTCTTGTCTTGAACAGTTGGGGATAGAGGAACGGAGAAACTAGGATGTTTGTTTCATTCGAAGACCAAATGATTAGGAGATGGGTGTTGTGGATGAATTTCTTCGTACTTTGGGTTTTAATTACTTCCAACTGAGAATGGAGACTGTATGAGATGGAAGTTAACAAAGAATAGGGATTTTGATATCCGCTCATTTTATAATAAACTACGAGGTCCCTTGCTTATTATCTTTTCTTGTAAAGGTATTTGGAAGGTTAAAGCTTCTCGGCATATTTCTTTCTTTGTTTGGACTGCCGTATGGGACAAGATTCTTATAGGTGACAATCTGCGGGGTAGAGGGTTTGATTTTGTTGACTAGTGCATTATGTGTTGTTGTAATGGGGAGATGGTGGATCATTTGCTACTTCATTGTGGAAAGGCTTATCGGTTGTGGAGTTTAGTTTTTAGATCTTTTGGGATTTCATGGGTCTTGCCAAGTTCGTTGCAGATACTCTTTTTGGTTGGTGGAATTGGTTGGGAAAGCATTTGTCTAGCATTTGAAATTTGGTTCCGTTATGCTTAATGTGGTGTATTTGGAGGGAGCGAAATTGGCGGACGTTTGAGGACATGGAAAGCATTGATGACCAGTTGTTTGCTTCTTTTAGTGGCTCCTTTTTCGACTGGTCTAGGGCTTAGGGACTCACCTCTAGTGATTCTTTCCCAATGTTTCTTAGTTCTCTCTTTTTGTAATTAGTATTCTCTTTGTTTTTTGTTTTCTCTTTTTGTAATATTTGATATGCCTTACGCCGTTATGCATGAGGTAGTTTTTTGAATATACAACTTTATTACTTATCCAAAAAAAAAAAAAAAAACCTTTTTCCAAGCCGAGCTTGAGCTGTTCATGTTAAGTTTTTAGATCCCTGTAAACTAGATTGTTTAATCTAATTAATTAACCAAATTGATTATTAGGTAAATTATTCAGATATAGGTTAAACAAACATAAATCATATCATGCAAAGCAGCGGAAAAGTAAATAACACAACGATATGATGACCCAAGAAAACCAAACCGGTAAAAAACCTGGGGAGGATTTAATCTATCTATTCTCAAGGTAAAAAGCAAATCCACTAGAAAGAATTGAAGTTTACAATAAGACTTAGGCCACTAACATCCTATTGCTACCACATGTAGAACTTACTGACATGACCATGTGCAAGCTTTGAATCCACGGACTACTTCTTTCTTTGGCCTTTGCAACACAAGCACCCACACTTGTGACTTTGAGACTCCACTCAAAGGTTTATCAACATAAACTCTCCTGTTTGTGACTCCAAGACCACCCTTGAAGGTTTAAATCATCAGCACCTTTGATGACTAGAGAAGGCAGTAACTTCTACAACACCGGATCTTGAGATTCTTCAAGGAATAATACCGGTAGAAGATATAAGAGAGCTTTTTGGTACAAAACCTTAGATACAAAAAGAGGCACACTTTTCTCTCTCTCAAAAGCCTTTCAAAAAGGGTTTCCTTTATATACTAGGAGAAGTAGATCTGAAACCCTAATCGTTTTTGGGCTTGAACTGCTGTTAGGCTTAGCTTAAAATTCTGCAGACCTGTATTTCGATCAATCGAGCCTGTCTCTCGATCGGTCGAACCAAGCAAATTCTGAAATCTTCTTTCTGCAACTTACTTGTTCTTGAATCACCTTGAGCATTGTCTAATAATACCTATAGACTCTAAGATCTATATCTAGACAAGTTTGTGCTCACAGTTTGCCAATTGTTCTAAACTTTTAGAACCTAACAGTTCATAAACAGTTTTTTTCCACTTACAAGCATAACTAATTTTTATTTATTGGAATTAAAGTGATGTGCTGATGAGTGATGTTGTCTTAACATCATATAATTCAATAACACTATCCATGGGTTCTAATTATCGGAAGGAAAAAAATGTCCATGAGTTCTTTCCATGAAAAACTTGGATTTGATCTCCAAACTTCTACTTCTTTTATGAACAAACACAAACAAACACCAAAAAAAAAAAAAAAAAAAAAAAAAAAAAAAAAAAAAACTCATTAGATATCTTTAAAATACAAGAAAATTAAATTATGTTTGGCTAATAAATGAAAAGGATGAATTTACAAAACAAATGTTGAGATTAATTGCTTTTATATTTTAATGAAAATGTCATTCTTTTTTTCGTTATTTACTGTTAATTTTCTTTTCATATTTTAATTAGAGTAATGTTTATTTCATGCACTATTACACACATAATACATTCACTCACACAAGGAAAAACGTGACTTGAAGTCTCGATTTCGAAGTTTGAAATCATGACTTCAACTTCCAAATTGTGACTTCAAGTAATGTTTTCCCTTATTTTTTGTGAGTGCATGTACTATGTGTGTGATAGTATTTTCCCATTTAATTAACATGGTAGCCTATTGTTTGCCAACTTGGGGAACATCATTGATAGAAAAAAGAAGAATTGAATTTTTTTTTCCTTTTTCCTTTTTAATAACTTACAAGCTCTTTTCATTTGTCATTTTAGGTCACCGTGTTACAACAGAAAGGGGATTTGATGGAGTTGGTAGATCCAGAATTGAGGTCTGATTTGAGCAAGGAAGAGGCACTTAGAATGATTAAAGTAGCTTTATTATGCACTAATCCATCACCAGTGCTTAGGCCCGTCATGACTGCAGTAGTGAACATGCTTGAAGGCCGGATAGTCATTGATGAATTGACCAGAGGTCCAAGTATTTATGGCGATGAATGGGGGTTTGAAGCCTTAAGAGATCAATATGGTGAGAGCTCACGACCAAACTCAATGGAAAGTCAGAGCCTTATTCAATCATCAAATGCAACATGGATTGGCTCTTCCTCTACATCTGCCCACAATATCTATTCCACTAATCAAAATGAATGAGGAGTGTGGATGACAATAAATGTGGGATTTTAAGTAAAATTAGTTAACATAGGTATGTAATAACTCTACAAACATGGTTAATAGTGTTTTGCTCACCGTTAGATCTAACGATAATCTACAATTCAAAAAAAATGTATATCTTGAACCTATCTCATATATATATATATATATATATATATATATATATATATATAAGCAACTAAGCCTCAAGCTTATGTGACAAGTATTGTGCTTGTTTAATGATAAGAAACCATGAGCTTTGTGGTTTTAATTCCAAGATAATACTTTGAATGGTATTTGGTTGGGAGAGAGACATTACCAACTTGTGAAGCTAAACGGTATATTCCAAAATTATTCCTTCTTGATGATTAAAATTTTTACATTAGACAGTGTCACAGTATAGTGATTTAAAAAAAGTAAAGAAAAGAGGGATTTAAAAAAAATTAGACTCGATACAAGTAGGTTAACAATTTCTAAATGTAAGAACTCTCCCTTGGTGGAGCTCTCTCTCTCTCATCTAAAAGCGAGTCTCTCCCTCCCTTGATCCGATCTAAGGATATTTTATTTTACTGTTTTTTACTTAGTATGGAGGATGATGTTATCGATGGATTGGGAAATATGCAGCTAACAACAGATGAGGAAGAGGTTATTGCTATATCTGAATCTGGCAAATTGGAAGCTCTTGAGAGTTGCAGTTTGAGTCTCATTGAGAAATTTCTTATGTGTAAACCCTTCAATAAGAGAGCGGAAAAGACTACATTAAGGAAAGCATGGGGCATGGATGAAGGGTTGCAAATCATTGAGATTGGTCCAAATCTTTTTCAGTTTAAATTCCAATCGAAATTTGATCTGAACCGAATCCTTCGAGGAGGGCCTTGGACTTTTGATAATCAGTTACTTATGCTTCAGAGGTGGAAAAAAGGGATGACCGTGGGAAATAAATGAATGGATTATGCATCACTATGGGTCCAAATTTAGGGTGCTTCGTTGGATATGTTTTCTACCCAAGTAGCTTCTGAAGTAGGGAGTAGATTGGGATTAGTGGAGGAAGTAGAACAAAGACGGGGTCAAGACGACTTGAATTTCTTTATGCGTGTTCGAGTTGCAATGCCAATAGCAAAGCCACTCAGATGCGGAGCATTCGTAGCAAATATTGATGGAGTGCGTACGTGGGTTAAATTCAAATATGAGAGACTTCCGTTATTTTGCTACTACTATGGAATTCTTGGGCACAATTTGAAACATTGTGCTTAACATTTTGAAGCACAGAAAAATGGTGGGGGGTGGAGTATCAGTACGGAGAATGGTTGAAGGCTGTTGGGGGTCATCCACGATCTCCATTAAGGGGAGGCATGGGGAATAATGATGTGTGGGGTGCAATGGATAATGCAGGGGATAGATTGAGGCAAACCGAGAACGTGTTGATGCATGGGAGGTGGAGACCGGAGGTGGCAGAGAATACGGGTGATTCAGGTGATCAGAGTGACAATGGCAAACTCGATAAAGGGAAAGCCGTGATTCCAGGATTTGCCCCTGAATTCCAGGAATGTGGAAGCGTGGATAAAGGGAATGATGCTTATGTGAAGGAGGATGATGTTGGGAACGTCGGGATTCTTTCTGGGAATATTGGGGATAACTCAAAAGAAGAATCTAATTCTATTGTGAAGGAAGGCATGTCAACCTCTATAACAGATGGTTTGGATGACTCAAATTCTAATGAGATACCATTGACTCGACCCAAATCCACTTGGACTAGATTTAACCGGATGGATTTTGGGCTGAGTGGATTTACTAAAAGCCTAGTGTTACCTATGCTTGGAAAAATGGAGGCAAATCAAAAACTCATGTTAAGCCTAGATGTGAAGCACGATGAACCAGCTGTGAAGCGTGGGAAAATTGATGGAGTTAGTCATGAAGAGATATCGGCGGGGGTGGAGAGCCACCCTTGCCGGAAGCAATGAGGCTCCTAAGTTGGAACTGCCAAGGGCTTGGGAAACCTTGGACAGGTCGAAGCCTTCGCAAAATTGTGAGGGAACAAGCTCCCAATGTATGTTTCTTGATGGAAACAAGGCTGGATAAAGAGGGTTTTGAGAAGCTTTATGATAATTTACCTTATCCCAATCGGATCATAGCCAAAAATCTGGATTCAGGAGGAGGTATTGCACTACTTTAGAAGCGTGAAGTATTATTGGAGGTTATTAATTTTGCAGCAAATCATATGCTAGCTAAGGTTGTAGAGGATGATGGCTTTGAATGGTTTTTAACAGGTTTTTATGGCTTGCTTGAAACAACTCAACGAGTGAAGTCATGGCAGCTGCTTGCTCATTTGAAAACGTATGTGGAGGGACCCTGGCTTTGTATTGGTGACTTTAATGCTTTTCTCCATGCCTCGAAAAAATAAAGAAAGAGACCTGCAATTTCAACACAGGTGGATGCGTTTAGAGAAGCCTTGGAATTATGTCAACTTGAAGATTTGGGTTATAAAGGCTATCCATTTACTTGGAGTAATAAGAGGCCGGGTGATGCAAATACAAAAATTCGTCTTGACTGAGCTGTAGCAACAAAAGAGTGGAGGGAGAAAAATCAGTTGAGCACTGTTACCCATCTTTCTTCCCATGCTTCAGACCATCTACCTATTGTTCTTCAGACTCAGAGTTATAGTAAGCAAAGACAAAGAAGGGAAAGAGGATTCAAATTTGAGGAATCATGGCTCTTGTGGGAAGATTGTGAGGCGGTGGTAAGTGAGGCATGGCAGGTGAATGGGAATGGTGAAGTGGGGTTGGCTTCAATTCAAGAGAAAATCAAGTCATGTGGAGCGGATTTGATGGCTTGGGGGACAACCAAAACAAATCCGAATGAGGGAGAAATTAAAAACCTGCAAAAACAGCTTGATGTTCTTAATGAGGGTGAAGCTACTGAGAGGGCTAAAGTTGAATTTCTGGAGGTAATTAAACGGTTGGATGATTTGTTGTTGAAGCAAGAGGTCTATTGGGCTCAACAGTCAAGAATTCCCTAGCTGAAACATGGGGATAAAAATACAAAATATTTTCACTCCAAAGCAAGCCAAAGGAGGAGGAGGGGATTCAAAATGGAGAGGGTCAATGGGTGGAGGACACAAAGGATATAGTTAATGTGGCTACAGGGTATTTTGATAATTTATTTTGTGCAAGTTCATGTGATCAGATGGAAGAATGTCTAAATGCAGTTGATAGTACGGTGACCCCTGAAATGCAGCAGATGCTGTCCAGTGATTTTAGTGCTGAGGAAGTAGAAGTGGCGTTGTTCCAAATGGGACCAACAAAAGCTCCTGGGCCTGATGGTATGAATGCTCTTTGCTACCAAAAGTTTTGGCATGTAATGGGTGAAACTGTAACTATGGCTGTGTTAGATTTTTTAAATTCTAGAAATATGGTGCCTGATATTAACCATACCAATATTGTTCTTATTCCTAAAGTTAAGAACCTTGAGAAGATGTATGATTTTAGACCTATTAGCTTGTGTAATGTCATATATAAAATTATGTCTAAGGTCTTGGCTAATAGACTGAAGCAGGTTCTTCCCCAGATCATCTCTCTTACTCAGAGTGCCTTTGTCCCTGGCCGCCTCATCACAGATAATGTGTTAGTGGCTTATGAAACTCTTCACACAATGCACTGTAGGGAGAAAGGTAAAAAAGGATCTCTAGCTTTGAAGCTTGATATTAGTAAGGCCTATGATTGTGTGGAGTGGCCTTTTTTGAAGAAAATAATGCATAAGCTGGGGTTCCCTAAAAGGTGGATTGATAGGGTGATGAGCTGTGTCACAACACCCTCTTTTTCGATTCCCATTAATGGCAAACCACATGGCAATATACACCCATCTAGAGGTATCTGTCAAGGAGATCCTCTTTCACCTTATTTATTTTTGTTGTGTGCAGAAGAATTCACTTCTTTATTGGCTAAGGTAGAATTGGAGGGGAGAATTCATGGTGTCTCTGTTTGTAGAAGAGCACCCAAAATCACCAACCTTTTGTTTGCTGATGACTCATTGCTATTTTGCCGAGCTACTAGAACTGAAGTGGAAGTGGTTGTTGAGATTCTTCAAATCTATGCTCAAGCTTCGGGTCAATGTATCAACCTGGAGAAGTCGTTAGTATATTTTAGCAGTAATACTCTGAATGGCCAAAAAGAGGAGATTATGCAGATTTTGGGAGTTAAGGAGGTGGATCGGTTTGAATCTTATCTGGGGCTGCCTACATTGGTTGGACGCTCAAAATATAATTCATTTTCTTATTTGAAGGATAGAGTATGGAAGAAAATGCAAGGTTTGAAGAGTATGCTGTTATAAAGGGCGGGGAAAGAGGTACTTATCAAGGCTGTGGTACAATCCATTCTTACTTATACGATGGGTGTTTTCCAACTTCCGATGAAATTATGTGATGAGTTAGATGCTTTGTGTGCAAAGTTTTGGTGGGGATAGGTAGGGAATGAACAGAAAATTCACTGGAAAAGGTGGGACAGATTAGTCACTCCAAAAAAAGAAGGTGGTATGGGATTCCATGATTTGAGAGCATTTAATCTTGCTATGCTTGCTAAGCAAGGATGGAGATTGCTTCAGGAAGATGAATCTTTGTTATACAAGTGTTTTAAGGCTAGATATTTCCCAAGGTCTAACTTTATTGAAGCTGTTGAATCACCTAATTGTTCTTTTGTTTGGAGAAGAATAATGGCGGCGCTCCCTATTCTTAAAAATGGATGTTGTTGGAGAGTTGGAAATGGTTCTTCTATCAGAGTTCATGAGGATAGGTGGATTCCAAATTATCCAACTAATAAAGTGCTATACCCAGCCAATGAAGAGGCTGAAGGATTGTTGGTGGCTGACCTCATTGACCCGGACCTACATTGGTGAAAAAGAGAGTTGATCATGTCAATTTTTCATACCGAAGATGCTGAGGCAATATGCAGAATCTCTTTGAGTCGTCGACATGTACCAGGTCGAGTCACCAGAATGCCTTGTTTGATTGAAACCTAACCTTTCACATTCCTCATACACCCTACTATAAATACCCTTATACCCACGAAATGTAGAGAGCTTCTAGAGAGAAGCCCTAGAGAAAAACAAGATTGACTCATCCACAATCTTCATCTTTTGATTCTCCAAATTCCTCTACTCTCACCCTCTCCATTGACATATCCTTGAGAGGTACATTAGCTAAATCCTTATCTCACTATACCCATATCAATGAGGAGGTATTTTGGTACTTGGGAAGCAGTTCAGAAGGGACCAATTCATTTTGGTTGATGCAATGGGCGATTGCGGGATCCGGTAAGCTAGAGAAGACAAGGTTTGGCGTAACCCTGTTGGAGCAAGAAGCTTGGAAGGCTTAGGTGCACTAGGTAGATTAGGCTTGGAGGGTCTTCTGCTATTCATGTATCCCAATTTCATTCTCTAGTTGATTATTGACCGCTTAGAGGGTGGCGGAGAGGTTTTTCGCCGAGTACTTCGGTTTCCTCTTCGAGAACACATCGCCGTGTTATCTTTGTGTTTGCATCTTTCTTTCCTTTCTTTTTACCTTTTAATTACTGCTGTGATTGTGATTAATTATGGTTTAGAGTGTGTTACCAATTTGGATATAGCTTATATTTCATTTTCCGCACATATATTGTTTGATTATAAGCTTGTGTTGGTAATTTTATATTTGGGGGTATAAACGTTCATAGGTGTTTTACACACTATTTGAACTTTCAATTGGTATCAGAGCGGGTACACTTGTTTTGGTTTAAATACCTAAGTGTGATCCTTGACCCCTTGTGTTATTTGCCATGAATAGTGCCTTGTATGCTTCTATGCATGTTTTAGATGTTGATGAATGTAACATGCCATGTGTTTGTGAAAATACCTCTATGAGTGATAATCCTCATGATTGTGATGCTATGTTACATGAATCTTTGGGTATTGTTGATATTCCTAACATCAAACTCTTGAAGAAAGATGCTAAGTTTCAAAAGAATTTCAGCAAGTTCATTTATGAAAAGGATGATTTGATTGCTAAGCTCAATGAATCCAATAAATTGGTTGAAAAGTACAAGAAACTTGTTGAACATTCTCTTGAAAAACTAAAGGAGCTTGAATGTTTGAATATGGACTTGGATGCTAAACTTGTTTTGTCCAACAAACTAGTTGATGATCTTAAATGTGAAAATGAATCTCTTAAGATGCATGCCACGTGTTTGATTGCTGAATCTATTGCTAAAAAGGATGAAAATATTTGTTGCAATCATGTTGTGGTCCACAGAAAATACATCGTAGCCGCACACAACTCCATCCCATCTCTGTCCAGATTTTGATCTAAAGCTTGAAAGAATTCCATGAAGTCCTGCTCAGTGCTCCACGCGATGTTTTTTTTCTACAGCTTTCTCATGCTCATTAACTACGTACACATTATATGCAGCTATATATGCAAGTCCAAAGGCAATGTATCATTGTTTACCTCTCACCTTTACATAGCGGGCAATTACCATCTGGTTGTATATGCCTTCTCCACATCCACCCGTTTGCAAAAACCTTAATTTCAGTGTATGCTGATGACCACCCCGCCTTGGATTCTCCTGTCTGTACGTTGTTGTAGCTGCATCTACTTTTAACAGTGTATTCACTAGAGAGCCATTTGGCATGATATAATTAAGCCTATCTCCCATCCATAATAGCCAAGGATGGTCGAGGAAGGCTCAAAATCTGATAAACTAGGGGGGTAGCAAACAGTACACAGATCGAAGCCTTGCATTGGTTGGTTCATTCCACATTCTGCCTAGTGCAATTTTAGTCAGCCATATGCCATTTTATGCATCTTATCGGTACAATCTGTAGGTTTATACCAAAATTGCCTCCAGGCCGGCCCAAGGCCTAGGCCTAAGGCCCCAGCTCCTTTATAAAAAGGCCCAAATATTTTTAATGATAATTGACTTCTTTTTTAAAAATATATATAAAAATAAAAAATTGGTGTACTATTTTCCCACCACTGCTAGGAAATATAATATTACAAATATATATTTCGAAACATCAAAATGTTAATTACATTTCCCTAACTAACAGATTGAGGTTTTAAACATTAATCACATAATCTCTGACATGACCACACACCAAATAATCTTTACTTCTCTTAGTGGAGGTTAAGTATAATTTTGAGCTGTTAGACTCAAGAGCGTTAGAGATGTTTAATCAAATGTGGCCAAATGGGTTATATATATATATAGACACACACACCATAAGGGGGTGGAAGAGCTTAAAATAATAACAGTAAAAAGCTTAACTTAAAATAAAAAGCTTGCGGAAGAGCTTAAAATAATAACAGTAGATATTTTAACACAATTTCAATAATAGATTAAAACACTTACAGGTGGTAATAGTAGAAACAAAGATTTGAGCTGGAATTGGAAAAGGGTTACAAGCTTAGGACCTTCTAGAGGTTGCTTAGAAACTATAGGGAATTTGAAACTAAGAAAATTGAGTTATGCCTCTAACCTAAAAGGACATCCCTTTTATCGGCAAAATAAAGCACTATTTAAACAGTAAATAGTGAACAGTGAATATTAGGTTAGCAATGCATGTGCTGTTTGGAAAGGGAATCATCCCCAGTGGGAAACAGCCAGAGCAAGAACCCATCTTTTATCAGGGAATCTAAACAACTTCAATAGAATGAGTGGAATTGGTGCAGCTTTAGCAGGGAATTAGTGAAACTTTGGGTTTAGCTCTTTTGGCTTCTTGTGTCAACAAAGTTAATTTGCACCCAAATCTGGTGTGGAAGCTTCATCATGACCAAATAATTCCTGATTATAGGGGTAATAAGGATTATCATTAGCAACAGAGGCTTCAAAGGATGCCTCGGATTCTTGATCATCTTCCTCATCTCCTGAGTTAGCATTTGCAACTTCTTTCTCATCCTTCCATTTTTGTTTTAACAGAGCAATTATGTCAGATCTGCTAAGACCACCAAAGGCAAACTTTTTCTTTTTGGTCTTGGCAGAAGACTTAGCAGGTTTAGTAGCAGATGTGGTAGCGAGTGCAGTGAGTTGAGGCATGGTTGCCTAAACAGGGGGGTAAGCTAGATCTTGAGCTTTGACATGCAATAGTGTTAACATTGCTTTGAGTAGCAATAGAGAATTCCCGAACAACATTATCAAAAACATCTTGGGTGTGGGAGAACTTGTCCCACCATTTAACAAACCATTGCCTAATAAGAACATTGCCTTCCTTGACATATTGCCATTTTAAGATCTAGGGGACCTTGTATTTTTAGCACCATGTGGATTTGTCTTATAAACAGTTGTAAAATACTTGAAGGAGCTAGTCAGAGGTCTTAGGAAAATATCAGTAAAAAAGCCAAATTGCGTCCACCAACGAATGAACCAAAGAGGGAGTTGAGAACTAAAATTTTTATCAAAATTAACAAACTAGGAATGGGTTTTAGTTGCATCTTGGTGTAGCATGAACTTAAACCATGCATGGATGTAATCATTGTAAGAATAAGGAAACATTTGTTAGGACATATGTGATTCATGTTAGGAACATATGTCAACATTTTATGTAATTGGCTAATCATTTGACAAAACGCACTTTACTTGTAATTGGGTTGATCTAGAATGTGTTTAATGCTTCATGAAACAAGGTTTCAAGTTTAAGTGTTAAAACCATGAAAGTCTGTCCAAGAATCAAGTGAGAAACTGCAGGATTTTAAAGCTCGACAGCTAGCATCTATCGAGGTTTAAAAAGCTGTGAAGCCCGAAACTCGACAGCTAGCTCGATAGATACCCTATCTGTCGAGGTTTATGAAATTCAATTTTTTAGAGCTGATTTCACTCCAATCCGTAAGTATGTGTTTAGGCCTTCTTTTCTCACAACCCTAAACATTTAATAGGATTGTTTTAAGGGCTGCACAGCTGATGCAACTTAATGAAAAAGTTTTTCACAAGCATATTGTGAACCAGAGACATATGCCCTAGTTCATCTTTCTCTTGAAGAAGCTGCTGTGTTTGTACACCTTAGGGTTTTGTGACCAAGGAGCTTCTTGATCTTCATCGTGTGATGAATTGAAGAACTTTGCAACCAACATCTTTCTCAAGTTGGTGATTAAGTCGTGTACTGGGATTTGCGCAATTGATTAGTCACGTACTGGGAGTCGTGCATTGAAAATGAGAGATTGTCACTACAGAACAAGTCCAATTGAGTATTGGGGTAAGAGTTCAACTGTAGGTTGGTATAAGGTATTGGGATTCCTTTACTTGTAATCGCTTGTTTTGAGTGGTGACCTTAAAATCACCCGGTGGGATTTTTGCCGTGTAAGTTTTCCCCATTCGTAAACAAATCATCGTGTCAATTTATTTTCCGCTGCATACTTAGTTTAATTGGTGATTTGTTTGTGCTACCACACATCTTGCATGTTAATTTGATTAATTAATAAACTTGGTTAATTAATCAATTAATTTATCATAATGGGTCAATACATTCTTGGCCTATCAACGTTAAATAAACTCGGGTCTGACTTCAAGATTTTCTTTCCTGTTTAGTGATAAATCTTTAGAACTCAGGGAGATTCACACTCTCTGACTCTAAAGCAATTCCCCTTGTAGAATTTGTTCGTGTAATTGATGTAGGTATTGCTTTTACTCCATCATTAATATGCATGTTTGAATGTTTATTCTTTTATTAGTATATGTATTTAACTATGCTTTCCATGCTAACATGTGAATATCAATCTTTGGTATGATTTTCTTTTCAAAGTCTTGTTTCCATGACTAGAATATATTGATTGTTTGATTCACATGTTTGTACATATAGATTTAGGGTTGTCCATGATATAATCTTAGATCTATGGTAACTTGTTATTAAATACTCTAGATCTGAAATTCTTTCTTTAAAAATCATTCGTGTTCACAATTAAAAATTAGATCTAAAATTCTTTCTTTAAAACTCATTCTTTTTCTTAATTAAAAATTAGATCTGAAATTTTCATTAAAAATTCATCTTTTCCATACCTAAAATTAGATTTGAATTTTTCTCACCAAAATTCATTAGAGTCTAGATCTCCACTTTGTCATCAAAAATCTTTTTATAAAAACCGGTATCAGATCTATATTTTTTAGCATTTTTTTCCACATTAAATATCAGATTTGATTTCTTTACACATAAGAGTATACAGATCTAAGGTCTTTGTATAACATCCAACCATAGATCTAAGAAAACTAATATAACATGTTGCATTTCATAACTTGTTGCATATCATTGGTCATGGTTACTTAAATGATCTATAGAGTCTAGAAGACCGGATTTTATCAAAGTAGAATGGGTGCCTAACACCTTCCCGTTCTGTAACCTAGCCCCCAAACTATAGGTCTTGGTTCGTAGAATAGTGCTTTATTTTTGTTTTGGTAGATTGTATTTAAGACCAAAGCTTTGTATTTTTTGCATAGATTGTATTTAGGACCAAAGCCTTGTAATATTCGTCTACCAAATTGTATTCATATATTCAATTAATGAAACTTGATGTATTTTAGATCTGTAAATTGTATATTGTAAATTTTTTCTTATTTTTTTGGTAATATAAAAAATTAAGTGGCGACTCCACAAAACCCCAAAAGAGAGGTGCCGATACCTATCTTTTTTTATTAAGAGCACCCAAAAATCTTGATCTCTCACAATATGGCTTTAATATTTAAGAATATATTATATACTCAGGAGCCTACAAAGCAATATGTTTTCTGGAATGGTTCCCCATGAGCTTGGAGATTTGGTTAATTTGGAGCATCTGTGAGTGTTTCTTTATCTACTTTTTCAAATAAAATTTGATTAGTCATTTCTAAATTTTCATCAATTTGCTTCATCCTTAACACATGAAATGATTTCAATTTTCCTCTTGGCGACCGCAATACTCTTGGTGCTAACAATCTCACAGGAAAGTTGCCAGTTACTCTTACTAATCTGATCAAATTAACGAAACTCTAAGTAGTTGTAACCATTTTTGTAGTTGAAAGTATTTTTAGTCGGCAAAAATATATTTTGGTCCTTATATTTAAGGGTTATTTTCAATTAGGTCCTCATTTTATTTTTTGGCAGTTATTTTGATCCTATTTTGAAATTGTTGTCACTTTGATCTTTCTTGTTAGTTTAGTAATAATAGAAGACTCTAATGAGACCAATGAAATTCTGACTGAAAGTTAGTGGAGCACAAAATAAAACAGAAAAATATATTTTTGTGTTCCACTTTATGGGTTTATCCACCACCAATCACAATTTGAAACAAATTCTTTTCTATTTTCTTATAAAATACCCTATGTTTAAAATGGGGAAAAAAAAATTCAAACATATAGCATACCATGATTAGTGAAACATAAAGTGGAACATAAGATTTTTATATGAACACGCTCGTGATTAATAAAAAAGTAAAAAAAATACTTAATTACTATTAAAAAAATCGTGTCAACATCTCAATAAATAAAAAATCAAAATTAGTCAAAAAAAAAAAACAAAAAACAAAAAACAAACAAAAATGAAGTGATTATTTTTTAAGAGAAAAAAAAAATGATTTAAAAAAAAAACACTAAAGTTTTCTTTTTATTTCTTTCACTTTCTTTCCTGCTAACTAAACACATCAACAAACCCAAAGAAATTGATAAGCTGCTACGGAACTCATTGAATTACTAAAAAGCACCACCGCTTCATTGTTTTCTTGTTTGCGTGTAGTAATACAACGTTAGAAAGTATATTGTCATGGAAAATTTTTGACTACAAACTTGGTTGAAGTTTTAGGCTTCAAAATACTCTAAAAAGCTGACATGTGTACTTATTTCCAACTAAATTAGGTTGGATCCATGGATTATTTAAAAGCAAATGTGGCAATGAAATCATCTACAATTATGTCACTAGCATGTGCTAACTCATAAGAATGCTTTAGAAGAGAGACACATGACTCAATATGAGAATGATACGTGGTACTATCTAGACCTGCCACGTGGCTTTAATAGAAAATTCTTCAGTTTTACTCGAGCAATGGACTAAAACATGGACTGCAATGTGTTTAAACAATGAATTGCGTTTATGAACTTTTAATCAATAGTCAATATCCTTTAATTAAATGAATCAACAGGAACTTCACATAAATTAAATGTTCATCCTGATAAAAATAATGTGACCAATTTAATAAAACATGAAAATGCTTAAAAACAGTTAGACCCAATAAAAACAATGACAATTTATGGAATATAAGGTAGACCCTTCAATCAACTCAGATATCAAGAATGTGAAGACCAACACAATACTTATTTGTAACAAATCTTATTAGTAATTACTTAGCACTTGTTTGGGATGCACTTATAAGTTAGTTAGCCAGCTTATCACTTATTTTTCTTATACTATTTGCGGGTTTCACTTGAGTCACCTACTTATTTTATTTAACTTTGATATTATATGTATAGTACTTTTAACAAAAAGTTTCCAGCAAAAAGCTAAATAGTAAGTTTACAATTGAATGATTTACAAAAACGAAAAAAAGAAAAAGAAAAAGAAAAAGAAAGTAGAACCATTATTTATTGTTTTCACGAGTTTACAACTCAATAGGCAGGGGCTGGGGAGCTATTATTCATTTAGGACACATTAGTATGTTGAATAACGTAGGAATATGAACAAGTGTTACTTAAAATAAGATATACAATTGTTTATAGTATCTGTAGAATATCATTGAGAATTAATCAAATGTGTCTCATATTATTTATATAAGATATCTATTTTCTCGATATGAGCTATTCACAGGTATCAGGAATAGCAATTCTCACATCTCAGATAAGTAATGTCTATTTCTAAAATCACAGAAATCATTGGCCTTGGACCCTCAAGGCCTCAACATCATACGCAAACACAACAATATAAAACTCTAATAACTCGAGCAACATATAGTTGACAGTGGTGTCTTAAGCAGCTCTTTGTGACAGTTCACTCTGGTCACCAATTCCGATTTCAACCCCTACAGAGAGCACACACATTCTGAGCCAAGAGGCATGCCCAGAAACTGTTATGTTATCCAGCAAAGCAAAAATGAGCTTATGATACTGCAGTTTTCTTCACGTTGAAGAAGTCATATGAAGTGCTACCAAAGAGGCATAGACCCCATCAGTGATCTTCATCAGAATATCATGCCTTCCCTTCTCAGCAATCCCACCATTCTTCACCACTGCGATTATATCAGCTCCTTTGATAGTGCTTAGGCGGTGAGCAACAACAACAGTTGTTCTATTTACCATCACTCTATCCAAAGCATCTTGCACCACGCGTTCTGACTCTGCATCTAGTGCACTTGTGGCCTCATCGAGCAAAAGGAGTTTCGGGTTCTTTAGTATAGCTCTTGCAATGGCTATTCGTTGCTTTTGGCCTCCGGATAACTGTACTCCTCTTTCCCCTACAGAGGTGTCATAGCCTTCAGTCAGTGAGGATATGAAATTGTGTGCATTTGATGCTTTTGCAGCTGCAATAATCTCTTCCTCGGTAGCATTCCCATTGTTGCCATATGCTATGTTAGCACCGATGCTTTCATTGAATAGGACAGGTTCTTGACTGACCAATCCCATTTGTTGCCTCAACCAGCTTAGTCTGAACTTTCGGATATCAACTCCATCCAAAAATACACAACCTGAATCAGGATCATAAAATCTCTCTATGAGGCTGATTACTGTTGATTTCCCACTACCACTCTCTCCAACCAAAGCAACAGTCTGCAAAAAGAATTTCAAGTTAAGAAAAATTGATTAAATGTATAAAGAAAATAATTGATTGATACACATAAAAATCACACACAAGTGGAAGATCAGAAGGTTTAAGCTTAATATGCAACATGCTAACATCAAAGGTTGAAAATCTAATAGGTGGGGGTTTTGTTCTGGTAGATCATAGCTCCAAACATTACCAAGGAAAGAAAGGAGAAAAAATTAAAGGAAGTCACAGAACAGAGTGGTAATGCCTATACCTTTCCAGAGGGGATGCTCAAAGACAAGTCTTTGAAAATTTGAATATCTGGACGTGTGGAATATTTAAAGCTGATATTTTGTAACTCAATATTCCCAGTTACAGAGGGCAATGTGATGCCCTCATTGCTACTTGAATCTATGCTAGGCTTGCTGTCAAGAATTTCAAATATTGAAGCTGCTGAATTCTTGGCTTTGGTGGTGTCTGGAGCCAAAGCACTTGAATGTGAAACTCCATTTGCTGCCATTGTCAAAGCAAAGAAAACCTGCACAAATTCATTAGTTTTATAACCAGATTAAATCCAATACTACATGGAGAAGAGAGGAAAGAAACAAATGGCTCGGACTATACCTTGAAAACTTCACCAAATGTTGCAGTTCCATTTTTCACAAGAATAGAACCGATGTAGAAACAAAATGCATTTGTAAGGAAGAGTGCAGCGAAAGAGAAGCCAAAACCTAATCCACTTATGATTCCTACCCTAATTCCATGTTTTGTAGGGCCGTCACATTTCTCTTGGTACAAATCCATCACCTTCTGCTCAGAACAAAATGATGCAACAGTCCTAATGCTGCCAACGGCATCATTTGCCACTTGACTTGCTTCTTCATACATCACCTGAAAAATGGTTGCAACATCATTAGTACATCCAACATATATCCCTTTATAGAATGTGGACAATTGAAGAGAAACCTGACCTTGGCATCTGCACTGAACCCCTTCATAAATTTCATCTGAACGTATCCTTGCACAAACAAGATGGGCATCACAGCAAGAATTATCAAAGCCAATTTCCAGTTAGCTGTAAATGCTATGACTAGTCCAGCCATGACCGTTGCTATATTCTGAACAATTAAGGCCAAGGCATCACCAAGAAGACTCCGGATAGTGGAAGCATCAGTAGACAACCTTGCACCAACTGCGCCACTGATAAGTGAAAAAAAGATCAAATGGTTAGAACATGAAAAATATGGTAGCACTTAAGAATTACCACTCATTCAACACACCTTGAATGTGCAGGTTCATCAAACCAACTTATTTGTTGGTACACGACCTTTTCAAATGTCAAGGAACGAATTCTTTCTATCAATTTTCCACCCGCAACTCCAAAGAAGTAACTCTGCCCTGGAAGAGATACCAGAGAAGCGCAACCCAAACCCACATACACAAGTGCCCAAAATCGAGAATCTTTTTCTAATTGTTTTGGAGGTTTAAAGAACATATTAATGGATGATGATAGTAACAGACCAAAGATGGGGAAAATTACACCCTGTACGCCTGCAGCAATTGATCCTATTATCAACACTGGAAGCTCAGGCTTGTTCAAGTATGCCAACCGTTTCATGGACACATCTTTACGCTTCTTAATAACCACCTCATTTTCTGAACTCACCTCCCCATTTTCTTCAGCCTCATAGACACTAAATGGGCCAGGGACAACATAGCTAAGTGAATAAGGCCTGTTAAGTGATGAACCTCTACTTAAGGATCTTCCCATAGAGGATCTCTGGCTGCCAGAACGGACCATGGTCTTATCAATATCGTTGTCAGAGGTCCGGGTGTCCTCCTCTTGAGCAGCTCCTTCTTGCAGGCGAACTAGTTGGGAGTAAGCCCCTTCTGGATCTCTTGTCAATGCCTCGTGTGTTCCTAGAATTCAGTTTTTTCATAACAATTAAAATTTGGTGTGAAAGTTTGGAAATTTGGGAAGGAAATTGCAGGTTGAGTTTTACCTCTCTCCACAATTTTCCCTTCTTGCACCACTGCTATAATGTCAGCATTCCTAATAGTTGTCAAACGATGTGCAACAACCACAGTTGTTCGATTTGACATGATGTTTACTAATGCTTCTTGAACTATGCGTTCAGACTCGGTATCTAGTGCGCTTGTTGCTTCATCAAGGAGGAGGATTTTTGGGTTCTTCAGAATGGCCCTTGCAATAGCAATTCTTTGCTTTTGTCCACCAGAGAGCTGAGATCCATGCTCCCCTGCCATTGTGTCAAGTCCCTGTAAACAGATGGATAGACTCGAGTCTTATTCTTAAACTAATCTTTATAAAATAGAGCAGCACAAAAAATAAAGGTCTATGATTACATTGGGTAGCTTGTCTATGAATTTTGCTGCATTAGAAAGCTTAATTGCTGTTCTGATCTCCTCTATTGTCGCATTTTCCTTCCCATATGCTATGTTTTCCTTTATGGTAGTTGCAAACAGAATAGGTTCTTGACTAACCAGACCGATCTTCTCCCTTATCCATTTAAGCTGCAACTGCTTCAAATTTACACCATCTATAAGTACTTCACCAGCTTCGGGATCATAAAATCTTTCAACTAGGCTGATCACTGTAGACTTCCCACTTCCACTTTGGCCAACTAGAGCAGCAGTTGTGCCACTTGGAACGTGAAATGAGAATCCGGAGAAGATCTGTACATCTGGCCTTGCAGGGTATCTGAAGTACACATCTTTGAGTTCAATTTCACCTCTTATGTCCTCCAATACGTCCCCACTAGTGTCATAAGCATCAATATTGGGTTTTCGCTTAATTGTTTCAAACATTTTATATGCTGCAGCCTGCCCTGATGCAAATGCATTCAGACAAGGGGATGTCTGGCCCAAAGACCTAGTCAAGGAGATCATAGACAAATATATGGGAATCAGTGAAATTAAAAGCAAGATAATCAATTTGGATTGTCAAAATTAACAATGATATGTGTCATAAGCGTGCATGGACAAAGTCATAAACATTATATGTGATGCAGATGAACTATCAAGCCAATTATTTTATCAAATGTGATACTCTACTTACATTCCACCAGTCATGATCGCCATAATTACGTTGAGGACTTGTCCTCCAGTGTATCCCTTTTCAATAATCAGTTTGGATCCATACCATACAGCAAGTCCATAACTGCCAAACATAATGAGGAAAAGTATACCAATTCCTAATCCTGAGACCAGCCCTTGTCTAATTGTAGAATCCCGGGCAATTCTTATCTTGCTGTTATACTTTTCTACTGCTCTCTTCTCCCCAGTGAAAGAAGCAACCTTGCACAGTTAAAAATTGAATTAAGAAATTTGACATTTTGGAAAGGTATTTATTGTAGATGCTTATATCAATTCCTTACTGTTCTTATGGATCCAAGTATTTGTTCTGCTAAGCTGCCAGCTTCTGCATAAACAGCTTGGCCACGGGTTGACATTCTTGACATCATGAGTGACATAATTCCACCAACAAGGATAATAAGAGGTATACAAGAAAGCAAAACTAATGCAAGGAGCCATCCTCTAGCAAAGGCAATCACAAAGCCACCGAAAAAAGTAGATACAAGTTGTATGAATTTTCCAACCTGTCAATAGACTAATTGTTAATGATGCTTCAAATCCTAGAACAAATATGAAGTTAAGATAAAGTAGAGAAAAATGAGGTTAAAAAAAAGCTGCAAGCATCGTATTTGAGTGAGACTTTCCCATTTAGGAGAAGGTATATTTAGGAGAAGGTATCTCGTGCATAGGATAGATGTATCCTCCCTTTCACAATGTGTAGATCCCAAATGATTGGGGTTCACATAGTTTAAGGTGGATGATACATATATCTTATACACAAAATAATTATTGCATATTTAGGCATATAAATAAGGACTTCTTTATGGAAATGGTTCATTATGCAAAGGTTCTTCAATCAAGGAGGTTTACCTTTTCACCCATGGCATCTTGAATGAGAATGGTATCCCCAGACATCCTCTCAATGACCTCTCCAGTATTTGTTTCAGTGTCAAAGAATTCAATGTCTTGTCTTAGTATCGTTTTCAAGTACAAACTACGTATACGGGCAGACTGCCTCTCTCCCGTTACTATCCAGTTCGATACCTCTACAACATATGGCACAAAGTGATCATCAATTAAAATGACTCATCTAATTAGCACCAATTAAATCCAAGGGCTAAATCTAGTTGAATGCTAGCCATTATTAGGGGATCCTTTTTAACATGTGCTCCTATTACATGACAGAAACTTCTCAATTTATATGAAACACTTATATTTGAATTATAAGCTTTTTATGCACATGTTATTGGCTCTAGTGAAGCACTCTATCATGCACCAACCTTGAAGGATTCTTGTACCGATTGCATATTCTGTTGTTTTGAAATTAAATTAACTCATTTATCATGTACGCATATATGTGTGTGTGTTTTCTCCACAAGGCCAGTTGACTCAATGAGCAATGACCATATAGAGAAAATATCACAGAAAGAAAAAACATGCAACCGTGCAAGAAAGAATTGGCAACATTCTGCTCTTACGTAGAAGTGCAGCGATTCCTGCACCAATTGCCAAGTACACAAAGTCTACTGCCACCTGAAAATCAAACAGGCACATACTAGTAAGTCAGCAAATTTTCCAGTAGTGGAAAAGGGACCTTCATCTCCAATAAAGCACAAAAGAGAGATTATAAAAAAAAATGATGATTTGTTCCCTAGTACCTTTCTTCTACAGCATCTCAATTTGTAACCCACCCCCCCCAAAAAAAACCCATGTCATATATACCAACATATTGTCACTTTTGCAATTAAATTGTGCCATGTAGCTTCCAACATGGCCGTAAACTTCTTGAAATCTCCATTTTTTAAAATTAAAAAATGAATCTAGACCTATCCAATTACACCTTAATTATTTTCCTAATTTATTATTCACTAGTATGTAGCCTCGTGCATGTGCACAAGTTCAATTAAAAAAAATTACAATTATACGATTCAAATTAAACTTTTTTTGAGAAGAGGTTCAAATTATAAATATTATTAGCTTACACTTTTTTAAACCATACATTTCTAAAATATGCATGTAATGGTTTCTCATTATATATATATCTATATATATATATATATGATTTAAAATTTAATTGGTTTTGAACTCTTCGGTTTTTGCAACCAATAATTCACTTGCCACAAAAATTACAAACACAAGATAAAAAATTGAACTTCAATTGAAATCTAATTTAGAATCTAATTGAGAATCTAATTGGACTTCAAAAAATTGGATTTCAGTTGGCACTAAATTAAATATTAAATGGGACATGTGGTGCAAAATTGAGAATCCAATTAAAATCTTTAAATTTTGGATATTAACATATATATATATATACACACACACGCACTATGATCCAAATCCCTTAAAAGTTATAATATTTGTCATTAATGGTATATTTTGCATTTACTTAATTCTTGGAGCATTACATACAATTAAGGTTGTCAAAATCGGGATCTTAGGCAAAATCGGTGAGAATGCTTTGTAGATCCAATTGTAGGATCAAATCTAGTAATGATTTATAGAAAAAATGTAACCTATATTTTTAATAAAAATATTTTTCTAATTTGATTTATTTATTTTTGCATTTGCAAAGGCTATTTCAACATTTTTTTTTTTTTCTTTCAATATATGTAATCCCCCAAAAAATGCTAGATAATAAACTCCCCATATCACACTACAATATACATCAATATTTGTGAAAGTTCAAATGCCAAAAAAAAATGGTTGTAACATTAAAAAGAGAAAAAAGAGTACCAAATATTGCAGTATTGCACCAACACAATTAATACAAACTCAGCCATTTCATCAAATATACAAGGATGTTTCAAGCCTTCTAGATTAGCAAAAAATTTCCTTTCATCCTATCAATTTTTTTTTTTTTTAATAAAACATTTCATCTATATCATATTTGTTTCATGTTCAGCTAGAGATATCAATACCCAAAACAATAACCAAAAAAAGATCTAACAACCATGCATGCATGCAAAACCAAGAAACAAAAGAAAAAAAGACCTGCAAGACATTGCAAAAAACAAAAATGCATACCTTAGCCACTTCATCAACGACCTTGGATGGGTCGCTGGAGCCAAACGAGTTGATCAGCTTCCCAAATATGATCGTCATGAGCGGCTGCGCTAACCCATTGCCCACAGCACCTATTGTGCCCATAGTCATGAAGAACAGGTCGAATTTGTCGGCGAAAGTAAACAGCTTATAGAATGGAACCCTCTGCTTCTCAATTTTCGCGGCCATGTCTTCTGATTCTTTTCCTCCATTTCCATCACCACCTCCTTCCTTGATCGCCATTTGTGTTTTTTGTTTCTCTCTGTCTCTTGGCTCTAAACAAAAAAGCAATGGTATTGCTTTTTTTTATGAAGCGAATAAAAAATAAACATTCATGCATATATATAATGAAACAAAGAAACCTATATATAGGTTTTGGTTTTGTTAATGCGCGTTTTACACGTTATTGACTTATTGTTACAAAAAAAAATTAACATAAACGAAATACAGGAAGGAAATATGTAATTGAAATGTCCCTGTGGCCTGTTTTGTCGCCACAAACATAGTGCATGAATTCGAAATCCCTGTTGGGAAACTTATATATAGTATTCTTTAATTTGTAAGAAAGAAAATGCTAAAGCTACAAAACTGTATGTCTTACAAAATATTTTACAAACTTTACGATTAGTGGGAATTTGGTGAGTATAGGAATGTTTTTAATCCGTACATACATCAACCCTTCTTACCACCAATCTATTGATGAATTTTTAACATCCACGTTATCTATATATAATTATATATATTAATAGGCAAAACTTAGATAAAATCCAATTAGATTTTACAATTGAAGTTTAATTTTGCGCCATGTGTTCTAAATTATTTATTTTTAGAGAAAATTTTATTTTCTAATTTTGGAGTCAAATGTAGGACTATATCATAAATATCTATCTAAGTGAGTTATTGCGTACAAAAATCAAACAGTTTAGAATTACTAAACATAAAAAAATTTTAAAAAAATGAACAATTTATATTTTTTACTTAATAATATTCTTACAAGACTTTTTAAAGAGTTAAAAAAAAAATATAAGAATAACTATCAATAATATTTAAATTATATATGTAAGAATTATACTATGCATCTTAATGTATATCTTTTAAGTATATATATGCATATGCATGGGATTACAAGCTTGTTTCTATAATAGACTTCTTCTTAAAAGAAAAATTATTAGGTACTTCCAAAGAAGAGTAAAGCGGTGCTCTCTCTCTCTCCTCTCACATTTATAATGGATTTTGCAAATTAAATTTATGATAGGTCGGACAAGAGAGAACACCACGTCACTTAATAAATTTCCCTTCTAGAAGCTTTTCATATATTTTTTTTTTTTAAGAAAAAAAAAAAGTTAGAAAACCAAACTAGAGTATCACTGTCACGACAAAAAATCCCATGCAGATAAGTTTGGTTAGAACTTAGAAATAGCACTATCCAAAGTAACTTTTGCAGCAAGCATCGACCTCTAATGCGAGGAGATTTAAATCATTGGACGTAAAGAGTAGAATTAGTAAGGGCTTTCTATATTTACACCCTCCAATATTGTGTCAGGTAGATTTTTGTGATTAAATAAAATAAATAAAGATTAATATTATTATTATCTATTATAATTAGAAAATCTAAAATCCCATCGTCAAAGAACTGTGAATGATACTAGCAAATTTTCTAAAATTTTCTTATTTGTTTCACCGCTGTTTAAGATTTGACCGCAGTACAACATGGCACAATTTAGGGATCTCTTTGTTCTTGATCTATGTTGAGTATAACAACTTTTACTATGAGAAGTGCTATGTTCACAACATTTTATCGTAGGCAGTAAGTTATTATTAGTTTTAATTTGAATTCACAAATTAAATTACTTTTTTGTCCACCCATAAAAACCAATAACAACCTACCACTTAAGATTTATTGTGAAAATATTGTAAAAATGTTGTAGACATAGAATTTCTCTTTTACCATCTAATAAAATGTTTGGAATTATTTAGTTCCACTATTATTGTTCTGGGATATCATATAAACTTCAATTTTATTATTATTATTATTTTTGACATATTAATATTGATATGGGGAAAAAAATAGAAGAGATTATTGGCCAATGAATGAGGAAGAATGTTGTAGACACCTGATCTCTCTCTCTCTCCTTTTTTTATTTACTAGATGCACTCAAGTGACAAAACAATCACACAAGCAAAATGAATACACAAACTTGAAAACTATTTGATTTATCAGCCTCAGTAGACTAGATTCTTTTCTTTTCTTTTTGCGAAAAAATTGTAATGTGTAGTGTACCAACAGTATATTCTGGACCTACGTCCTTTATGTGCAGTGCTTCTCAGGCATTACTAATTGACTACTGTGTAGTGCCTACTATTCCTGATTGCTGTGCTACTGTTATATATATATATGATAGAATGAATACTAGACTAGAGTACCAATAGACTATGCTAGAAATACTAATGTTAATGTTGTTGGAATTCACTTATTGGATGTCTTTCATTATGATTTATCATTTACGTATAGATAGTTACTTGTGTACTGACTTTGTGATATATTAAGATTTGATATCTATCTTATTGTGGTTGAGATTTATCCTAATTTTATGTGTTTAATGTGTGGTAGTGTTACTGTGTTTATCAATTTATTCTTTTATTCTTTTTGGTTTTTTTCGTTCTTTTTAGATTTTGTAATTGATATGTTTTAGGTTTATAATGTTAATTATTGATTGTTGATCTATAATGCTTTACACTTTGTCTGGGAGTTTATAAATGAATGGAATGAGTAAATCATAAAGAGATGGAAAAGAATAGAATGAAATTGAATGTATTTAAGAGAAATGAATGAAAAAGAAAGGAATGTAAACGGAATTAATAAATCTTGTTTGGATGTTTTAAAACAACAGAATGAAAAGGAATGAAAGGTAAGTAACTTTGTTTGGGAGTAACATAGAGAGATAATAATGAAATTGTTTTATGATAATATATGACTATTATATATTGATTAAAACAATGCAAACCCAAGTGCAGACTATTCGCAAGTAATAATATCTCGGTGAGTCCAATGTCGATCCACATGGAATGATTGATACTAATGTAAAACCTCTATTATTAACAACAAAATAAAAATAGTTGTTTGTTTGTTTTTCCAACAAAAAATGGAGCAAGATAATATTGAAATTACAATTGAAAATAATAGAATAATTTTGAGAGAAATTAATGGAGAAAAACACTAGGGATTCAAAGATCCACATAATATTTCATCATATGAACTTAGATTAATTTTAACTCAATTAAGGTAGAGAGCCAACTCGCCTAATTGGAAGACAAAACAACAAAGTGCTCAAACAATATGTAGATTAAATATGAATGATTGAGCAAGTAATTCAATTGGCATGCTATTGGGGAGATTAAACATTTAATATATTTTCAAATTGTAACAAATCAAGGAGTTCAAGCATTCAATATATATATAAATCTTATTAAATCTTAAAAACTTGTCAACATGCAATGATTCTCTATAAGAAAATCAAGGGCAAAACTTAGATATAATACCTTATGTACTGTACCTTAGGTTCCCCTTCTAAAATTTAGACATGTGGCTGTTTTATAGAAATACTAAATGACGTCAAATCTATTTTCCCACAGCGTGAGAAAACTCAACACATTAGTCCTTTCTCTTTCACTTATGTTGAGTTCCAGCAGCAAAATTGTAACGCCCCAAGCTAAAAAAAAAGGGTCAGATTTATTTTTGGATTCCCACATGCCCCACCTACCCCATTCATTACCACCACACATCACCCTCCCTTCTCTCCCTCTTTGGCCGGTCAACTAAGGGTCTTTTGCACTTTGTTCTTTTTCTTTTCTTTTCACACAAACGCTCCTCTCTCACTCTCTCTTACTCTCCCACCGGTACCCACTCTTCACCACCATCTCCACCATCTTTTTCTGACAAGATCACCGGAAAAATCCTTAGGAACATCTAAGCATCTTCATATATTTTATTTGAGGTAAAAACTCCTAATCTTTTTTGTGGGTTTTTATACTTTTGCTTGAGGTTCTTTTTATCAAAACTTTGGAAATGATATTCATGCGATTTATGAGCTTCTTGGGTGATATTCCTATGATTATGTTTATGGGTTTTGATTTGGTGGACTTATTTGATGAGTGAGAACTACTTATTAAGTGATGAGGTTTTAATGTTAGGGAGAATACCTAGAATGACTTAAGTTTATAAATTGGAGTCTATGCCTTGTAAATTAAATTGTTGAGAAGCACTGGAAGTGGAATAAATTATTTGTGAGGTTAAATACTTAGGCTTGCCTAATTAATTTCTTATTTAGCGATTTCAAATTCGTAGCTAGATGCAGTGTCAAGTTTTATGCTTATCGTGATAGGTTTGCTTGGTATTGTTTAGGTTCTAGCTAATCTCCTTTTGGAGCGTTGGAAGTTAGGCTTTTTGCAGATTGCAAGGCAAATAGCTTTTTAATGGGATTTTTGGAAAATAATCATGTTGCATAAACGTTGTTTTTGGGTTAGTCACATTTTGGGAAACTATTTATGGAAACTATATTTTCCTAAAAAATATGGTGTTGTAACCTTAATGTATATGACTATTTATGAAAAGTGCATCATATTTGGTATTGCATATGGAGAAATACATGAATTGTTGACATGGAAATATGAGTATCTTTGATAATGGATTTCATGAAATTATTGAATTATTGCAATTTCTAAGGATGCTTTAACGTTTGTAATATTTGGGAAATTGATAGAAAATCTTATTGCAATGAATGATTTTAAGGACCTTGAGAATTTTATGGATATCTTGGTTATTGGACAATTTTATGAAACTACTTGGAAAGTAAACTGTGTATTTTGAATACATTTAATTTGTGAGCTTGTGATGTGATTTTGCATTGTACCACGATATTGGTGACTACCCACGCAAGTTAGGTTAGAGCCTCTCACTTTGCATGACACAAGTAAATCCTTGAGTGTGTAGAAGGTTGCTGCCCATAGGGCCAAAAGAACACATGCAAAAGGGTTTCTATGTAACGCGTCCTTCCCTGCTGCCCATGGGGGGAAGAGGTAAATCTTTGAGTGTGTGGGTGAGACTAGGCAAGGCCAAAAGACCACATGCAAAAGAGGTACTATATGATGCATTTGCCCCTGCTGCTCACAATATATATAAATATATATATATATATAATGTAGTTTCATGGTGATCATTTTTGAGAAGCTTTGGGTGGCATTATTTAATCATTCTTATCATTTTATCAATGTAAATAATTTTGCAGTTTTTGGCTAGAAATTCTCAAATTGTTTCATGTTGTAATAGGCACATAATCATGAAACTTGTATTTTCCCAACTCCCATTAATTGTGATACTTACTGGCCTCTGTCTCATCCCATTATTTCATCAAACTTTTTTAGAGTAGGCAGTGATCCTTTTGAGACAAGTTTTTGTAGCTAGCAGTATTTAGACAAAATACTAATGGAGGCTGATCTTTCGTAATGGTGATCCTTAGGTGTTGTACGTCCTAGAGGAAGCTTGATACATTCTTTTGTAGCTAATAGTGGTGATGACTTTTATTCCCATTGATGGGACAAACTGATGATGTGTAATTATATTTATTTAGACCTACATTCTTTTGTGGCCAATGGTTCTTGTAATTATAAAAAAAAGCTTTAACTTACTTTGGGAGTATCTTTATTGAAATTATTATGAAAATTCTGGATGTTGCTACTTGATATGAATTATTTTGAATGAATTGTCAAAAAAGAAAAATTTACAGGTACCTTTAGGTTGAATTTCTCATACTTTGGACCATTTTGAGTTCAGAGCATGACAAAAACTCTCTCAGTCCCCTGTTTTCTCTTGGCTAGAAATCAAACCTCTTGAACAAAAAATCAAACAAAGGTGAGCGAATTTAATATCTCGAAAAATAATCTTGAGGGTACCTTTGGGGTTCAAGAGCGAGATGTACATTTTGAGCCTATTGGGTAACCCAAATCTCTTTAGCCCCACTTTGAAACCCTTGCATTGATGTTCGAAACCCAAACAACCTTTGTCCTATGTTGTTTTAGTTATGCTAGTTGTTTGGGTTGTAATCCTACTCGTGTCTCTTGTGTTATGGTTTTACAAAACCAAATTTCTAGCATTTCGTACCAAATCCAAAAAGAAATGGAAGGTAATCGCATTCCATCGAATGGGATTCAAAGAGGAAGACATTTTTGCATTTCAAAGAAAAGAAAATTTGATTGGATTGTTAGGTATATAAGGTGAAACTCAAATGGTTAAATATTAGCAATTAGAACTTAGAACTACTTAGAGCATTCGCATCCGGAAAAGCCATCCTATTCTATTTTACCATCTCAAAACGTTACTTTATCATTTATACCATACCATTTTACAATACACCTAACATCCCAAACTCTATTTTTTTCCCCAGTTTATTTAAATATTCTTTTTTATTATTTTTTTACTATTTCTCTCTCTCTCTCTCTCTCTCTCTCTCTCTCTCTCTCTCTCTCTCTCTCTCTCTCTTTTCCTTTTCCTCTCTCTCCCTCAACCTCTAGCACAGGCCACAACAAATAAGAAAAAAAAAACAACGCCACCACCATTAAACCACCATCAAACCAAAACCAAATTAAACCACCATCAAACTACGCCACCACCCTAAAGCAACGCCACCACCATCAAACCAAAATCAAAACTACATTAAAAAAAACCATCAAACCATTAGTTCAAACCAAACCAAAACCCCACTTATCCTAGCAAACCCATTCAAAAAAAATCACCATCAGAGCTACCGACGATCAACCAAACGATCCACCCACCGATCCATCAGAGCCACCATCAGTGTGTTTACCGATCCATTGGAGCCACCATCGGCGTGTTTACCGATCCACCCACTGATCAACAGATCCACCGATTCAAACCCACCGATCAATCGATCCAAACCCACCATCAACTGATCCCAGCCCACCGATCCAAACCCAGCTTGCCGATCTACGCCGATCCAAAATCCAAAACCCAGCACTAGTGCAAGCTTTGAACGAGAGAGATTTGAGAGAGGGAGTGAGGAGGGAGGAGCTGTGAGAGACAGAGAGAGGAAGTGAGAGTCAGAATGAAAGAAAACAAAAAGGGAAATCAATAAAATATAGTATTTTCGTTTACAATTGTGTTACAGTGCAATTCTACATTTAGAATGGCATTATAGCACAATTACAAATTTTTTTGCAATTCTCAGATTTTACAAGTCTGGCTGCTGGGCTCTTTTTGTGCCTTGATGCTAAATTTCCCCTACATTTCCCAATGGGAATGCTAGAAGGCTTTGGGAAAAGAGAGAGCTGCTGCCCCTGGTTTGGGTTTCTCACGCGGTGAGAAATAAATTTAACGATGTTTAATATTTCTATTAAGGTAGCCTCGCTGTTTAGATATATAAGGTACTTTATCTAAGTTTTGCCCTAAAAAGAATCTCAAAAATCAATCATCAATCCTTAAAAAGCATATAGATAATCTCAATATCACATGATAAAAATATTAGGTTTCACCTTTAATCCTAGCTAGAGATTTAGCCACACATATTTATGCAAAATAAAGCCTTCAAAACAATGCTAAACGTCTAAAAGAAATAAAAATGAAATGAAAAACGTTCTAGGTTTTTTCCTCCTCTATAACCTCAACCTCCTCCAAAAGAAAAAAGAAAATCCCTCAAATTTTGGATGTGAATCACTTATTAATTTTTGGAGGTTTTTTTTTCACTATCAGCTTCCAGCTCATGTTTGACCTCCAAAATGATTTTTCTGAATTTGTGGTAAGCTATAAAGTCATAGATATATCCTTGAGTCTTTCTGTGGTCAAAAGAATCAGGTCAATCGAAAATATGTGTAAAAATTTATGGCAAAAATATTGAGACACCACAGGATGTTTCCATATCAGGATTTTTCCAATTTTGGCTTGACCGAATTTCTTTCTTTTCTTTTTTATTCTCACACATTTTTACTTGTTTAATACTTCAAAAACCATGCCCCAATTGATCTTAACTCTTGGATTCTCTTAACTGAATGTTTGCATGATTAGCTTATCAGTTTTAATCTTCTACAAAAGAAAAATATATGTAATAAGTATATTTTAAAGAAAACTTTCAAATTCATATATTTATGTGTAATTATATATTTAATTGATGTGATATTTCCTACAAAAACTAAGATAATAGTGTAATTTTAAGCAGTTATCATTAGACCGCTATTTTAAAATAAAAACCTAAATATATAGGGGTATTTTTAGAGTTCTAGTAAAAAATTCATCAAATCTAATTTCATTCCCTCAAATGCTTCCCAATTTTAGGAGGAGTGAAAATTTGAGTTTTTAATGGAATAAAGAAGAATGAGTGTTCTCTTCTACCAATTTCATTCTCTCTCACTTATACTCTGAAACGAAACAAAAGAAGGAACTTTTCATTCTTTCCATTAAAACTCCCAAACAAATGAAGGGAAGAAAAATATTCTAAAATTATTCTTTTCATTCCTTTACATTCCATCACTTTCCCTCCTCCCAAACGAGATGTTAAAGGTTTAATGTTAAGCCTAACATGTATAAAGAAAGCCCGAGTTTTAAAGTAAAAACTAGCAAGAAATGCCTAGTTTCTTTTTAGGAAAAAAAAAAGCCCAAATGGCTTTATAAAAATCAATCGTTTTTTTTTTTAATTTATAAAAAAGACCTAGTTGGAAAAAAAAAAAAATCAAAATGGTCTCAAAAATACATTTCTTTAGTGGAAAAATAGCCCAAAATTTAGAATCATTTTTTAAAAGTGACCCATAACTAAACTAACCACACCAAAAGGATATGGCACACCGCACCTTATAGACTGGTTCTTACCCTTCCATAGGTGGGGTGCGGTCAGGCATGAGGGAAAATTGCACTCTATAGGAGTGGTGCAAACCCTCCCTCCCAAAATCAATCGAACCGCACCATGTGTAGGCCTACATGCACATTGCAGATGGAAATAAGTGTACGTAATTGGTTAAGAGACAAGGTTTAAACCCCCAAACCGATGCAATACAACCTGCAAAGTCGTGAGGTATTTCTTGATAGGCTTATATGGAGTACATAGTTCAAGTGTTGGGAGTTTTCACAATGCTGCATTGATGTTGCCAAAGTCTTGAATGCCCCAATTTTCTACGTAAAAGCTAATGATACGAAGGTTGTTCGTGTTTGTGAGCTTACAACTTAGTGGCATATGACTTTTCACTGAGATGTGGTTGATTTAGTTTAATATCAACATTATAATATATCTTCCTAATGTTGTAGTGTAAGATATTTACATACAATACTAGAGGGGTATTATTTGATAATTGATGTTTGTTATGAGTTTCTTCTATTTTTAGTCAAATTGTATTCTCCTGATATTTTTTCCTTCAACTCTTATATATTTTAACTTTATTATGGTCATGTAGAAAACAAGTACCATGTATTATTCTTGATATATTTGCTTATTAGCATCTATATATATCTAAAAACTGAAGTGTAGATGTTACTGTGCTCCTGTTGAGCCACATCAGCGTCACACCAACACCACATCATCAATCTATTCTCAATATTTTCTCTCTCTTATTTTTAATTTTTTTTTCTCCTTATTAATTTGCCACTTTACAATTACATATTTTCCAACATTTACTTATTTTAACCTTTTTATCTTCCCACCACTCTACACCTTGACCTTACACTTTCTCCATCCCTTCATCTTCATTTTATTTTGACTCTTCTTCTCCCCATTTTTTTACTATAAAAATTTGTTATTTCTCTTCCATTCAATCCATATTTTGCTCATACAAAAAGGTGAATACTCTCTCTCTCTCTCTCTCTCTCTCTCTATATATATATATATTCTTTATTTTGGTGGATGTTTGATTCTTTAGATTGATAAATTTTTATGTTTTACTCTACTTTAGATTGATATGATTTGGTTATATTTTAATTTATTATATTTTAAATTTTATTTTCTTTATTTGTTACATGTTATCCTTTGAAATTATAGAATGATTTACTGTTATTCTATTACATAGCATGACTTGGATAATTTGGTGTTTAGAACTATACATTTTTCTTTTAAATATTTTTCTACTCATCTTATTTTATAAAATTTTATTATTTGTCTCACATTCTCTTCCAAAAAAGGTGATTGTTCTCTCTCTCTCTCTCTCTCTCTCTCTCTCTCTCTCTCTCTCTCAATTATTAATTCTTTCTTGCAATTGTAAATATAGATTAATGAATTTTTTTGTGTCTCTACTTTTGGATGATACACTTTGGTGGTGTGTTTTTTGAGTTATTTATCACATGTACTCTCTATCTTATAGCTTTGGTTTGAGTTAATTTTTAGATATTTAAGAAGTGAGATGATTATGTATTTGAATGTCTCTATAAATTATTTGAGTAATATCAATTGTAAATTTGTAATGAGGTTTGATTATCATGATAATCTTCTTAATAGAATGAGAAATTCAAATAATTAATTTTGGAACTTAAAAATTTTAGTTGTAGAAAAAAAAAACCATAACACACTATACAAAAGTTTGAATAAAATAGATCACTTGAAAAAAAAAAATAGTATTTCTATCTTTCATCCCAAAAAATATAATAGACTAATATCAATCGAATGCACCTAAGTTTTTAAATAATAAAAAAACTCAAAATAATAGAATAATATATTTGTAGAGATAGAGAGATGAAAAATAATTTTAGAAATAATATTTCCAGTACGTTTTATAGAATAAATTATATATTATAAAAATGTTACAAAATAGTTATATATTCTCACGCATCGCGTGGGTCTGCGACTAGTTTGTATAATAAAGGAAGCTTTCAATAAACATACTCAAATAAAAATACTCTTATATTAGGTGATAGAGTTTTAATGAAAGTGTGATTATATGGGTTTAAATTTTGTGATTATATTAATCAAAAAATAAAGTAATTTAATGAGAGTGTGACTGTGTGTATATTGTTATTAAACACATATTTAACATTAATCCAATCTAAAAGCTAAGTTTTTTTTTTTCACTAGCTAGTTCAATCAATGGTATGCTTGCTAGGTCAATAAAAATACATAGTGATTCAAGTACTACAAGTTTTTCTATATTGGACTTACAAATTGATGTGTCATCAATTATAAGTGGCAATTCAAATATTCATTTATGAAATGGTTGAAGTTTCAGTAAAAAAAAAAATGGCTGAAGCTCACCAATCATATACATTGTCACCTCAGTTTTTAAGTTTTTCAAAATCAGTAACTACACATTTAGAATTTTACAAAATCATAAAATAATTAAAAATATAAATGGTCGTAGGAGATATGCATCTAGTAGTAACTAAAATGAAGTCGTAATAATCACCCACCCAATATAAATATATATATATATATATTTATATATATTTGATAATAACCCACCTAATATTTATTAAAAAAAAAAAAAAAAAAACCAACCACCTCAGGGACGGACCCAGGTGGGGGCCCAAGCCCCCTGGGTCCAAATTTTATATATATATATTTATATTTCATTTTTTTGTAGTTGGGCTCTCTTCCAAAATCTTAGACCCCCCCTTCTCCTCAATAAGCCTAGCTAGCCTCACTTAAATAGCAATTATCCAACCCAAAAACTTAACAAAAACAATAAAAATATTCACGATGGTGATTGTATTTTAGCAAAAATAACTGTTTTACCATCAAAAAATCATGTGCTATTGGAGCAGCTAAAGCTAAATTTTTTGCAATTACAGTAAACTGGTATAAAGACCAATTGACTGTAGCAAGTTGTTAAAAATAAAATACACTATTTTATTAAGATTATATATCTTCCTTCAATTAAAAAACTCAAATTCTCTCTCTTCCTTTATTATTTTAATGAGTTGTTTCTATTATTTTAAATGAAGTGATAAAAAAAATAGAACAATATTTGATATTGAGTGTATTGTAAAGTAAGGTGGTAAAATAAATAAAATAGTTTTTTGAGGTGTTAAAAGCTAAAATTTTTAGCACCACCATTGTGAATGCTCTAACTTCAAAAAAAAAAAAAATCCTAAGCAACCTAGTATTAAAAGAAAACATTATTTTGTTTTGTTTTTGTCTTTATTGGTAAATGATCAAATCTTAATGTATTTAGAAACAACAATTTGGAGTATTTATAATTTTTTAATACCATATGGATGCCTATTTAAAGTTTTTTTTTTTTTTTTTTTATACTCCGGCCCCCGCTAGCTTAAAATCCTGGGTCCGTCCCTGAACCACCTCATAATCTTCAAAAGGTTAAGACTCAATGATACCTTTATGTAGGCAGTATCATTGAGTCTTAACCTTTTGAAGATTATGAGGTGGTTCAGGGACGGACCCAGGATTATTTTAGAACAAGAATACATAAAATTTCAAAAAAGATTATTTTAGAACAAATTCTCAAAATTCGTTAACTTATCTGTATTAAGTTATATAAGTTCTTATCAAAAAAATAAAAAGAAGTTATACATAAGTTCTTTCAGAAAAAGAAAAAAAAAGTTATATATAAGTTCAATCATTAAGTAATTCTAAACGTAGTGAAAAGTAAACCGAAAAAAAATTATGCAACTAGAAATCAATGAATTAATTTTGGCCAAATTACACCAATTTCTATTGTGGTTTCTTTTTATAATTTATAACACTTCTCAAATGTTTCAGGAAATGACATTCATTTACTAAGATTTTTTAAGAAATTAAAAAAGAAGTGTATACCCTCTTTACAACTTATTTGCTAGCAGGCTAGGAGTGGGTTCAGTTAGCTCAATTGATAAAGTCTTTGATGGTTGAATAAGAGATCTGAGATTCAATTCTCGCCTACACCAAAAATTGATTGATGTCTTGGTCTGATGATAAAGAGCTATCATCGGGAGCAGACACCATAGGTTGAAACATTCTTTTAAAAAAAAAAAAAAAAAAAAAACTGATTCATTTATACAAATCTCAAAAGGAGAGTTTCATGATATATATATATGGAGAGGAAGGTTGTGGTTTAGTAGAGTAAAAAGCAGTGCTAACTTGGGAGTTATCACTCGAAACACCTTTTAGCTTTAAATCAGTGGGTTTTTCAAGATTCTTTTGCAAAAAATCATTGAGATCTTGATCTCTTTTTGAAATACTTTCAGATCCAGCAAAGGAATGTCTTCCTTCGTTGATCCTCAAGAGTTGGTTATCATGAAAACTTATTTTAACAGTTCCATCAAGATATTGTTGAATATGAGTGAGATTTAACTCATCAAAAACAGGTTTAGCAGGAGGAGCTTCTTGTTCCAACAACCATTGTTTTGGAAGATTAATATCTTGCCAATGAATCATTTTTGGAACTTGAACTCTAGCTTCAGGAGTTGAACATTGGATTAACATAGTCTTACCAGCAGGTTCTCTATTGATCCTAGCACCAGGATTCAATTGAGTACCCAACAGTCTGTAATAAATATGATAAATCAAAGCAAAAGGCTTGCTGCCTTCTTCCATGTTATAACTAGATGTCAAAATATTTAATGTCAAAGCTTTAACAATATTAGGATCATCCAAAGCAAGAGAAATATCAGGATAATAGTTAAAATAAACAGGACCATCATACAAAGAAGCAGTAATCATACCAATAATACTATCAGAAAAGACTTTAAATCTAGCATCTCGTAAACACTTAAGAACAGAAGCATTAATACCCTTTCGGGTGAGTGGTTTAACAGCAACTTGAACAAGTCCAATATGCAAATAACTAAATTTTTTAGCAAGAAAATCATTAATATTCCTTTTAGAAAACAAGCAACATTTTTCATGAGTTTTTGAAATAGAAAATGTTTGTTCAACAGTTCTAACTTTGTAAGCAGAATAGAAAGTATTTTCAGCCCAACTAGTTTTGTAAACAATTTTAGTATCAACTTTGGGGATATTCCATTTCTGGAAATCCGGAAACTCATTTTCTTCAACAGTGTAATCTTCTTCATTTACAATATCAGGAGGACAACCAGTCCTGGAGCTGACAGAGGAGTTAGATCTCCACATCCTATCCATGTTATCCTAGGTTTAACACTCAATTATCATGTTTTTCTTAACACCGTTTCATTTCGTAACACATATCCTAATCAACCCTATACCTCTCATGCCCTACACGCTCTCCAAGCTCAAACGGGCCTTACTGTTTGGTTCTGGGAATTCACTTTACGACTAAGGTGGCGCCAACGATGGTAAAAAGGGAACACAACAAAGGAGTATCAAAGTTTCAGGTGGACACAGACAGTCAACAGAGAACACAACAACACTATCACCGGCCAGAAAAGAATGGCTCTGATACCACAAAGGGGGCAGAACCACAGCGCTGAAGGTGGAAGCACAGTAATATTATATTGAAAATAAAGTAAGCAAAGTAAAACCAGCCAAGAAGGCGGTAGCAACAATTGTTAAAATAAGATAACCAAAATAGAACCAGCCAAGAAGGCGGTAGCAACAAATATGTTAAAACAAAAACTGAAAGTAGTTAGATTGAAAATAATGTTAAACCGTCCAAGAAGGCGGTAACAGCAAATATATTAAACACAAAGCTGAAAGTAGTTATTATTGAAAATAGATAACAGTACTTACAGTAGTAGTAGTTACAGGATTTCAACAATTCAACAATACAAGGCTTGAAACTAGTTCTAGTTACAAGATTTGTAGGGAAAGTAGTAGGAAATACTAAGGTGGAAACAAAGGAACTCTCTCTCAAATAAAGGCTCTAAAGAAAGTTTCTAAAAGAAAAAGTACTGAGTCTTAACATAAGGGACATCCCCCCTTAAATAGGCAGAAAAAGTGTAGTGAACAGTACCAGTGAACAGTAAAAAGTAAACAGTGATTTTTCACTTTTTAACTCAAATCAGCAAGAGCAAAGGCTTTGTCTGGGTCTTCAGTCCAAAGAGCCAAATTGTGCCAAAAGTAACTATGAGGTGACTAAAATCATGAAGAATCTTCTTTTCCAAAAGCATCATCATTTGTGGGTAGTACAATAATTGGGAAACATTGTAGCATTTTGGCCATTGTGCAAGCCAAGCAAATAAGAGAATCAATCTTCCGCTAAATCAGGAGTATCTTCATCATGTCCAAACAATTCCTAATTGTAGGGGTAATATGGGTTTTTTGTAACAGATGCTTCAAAAGACAATTCTTCTTCTGAATCATGATTTGCAGCAGCTTCTTCCTCCTTGATTAATTTCTTGAGAAGGGCATATAAAGCATCAGGATCCTTGCGAATTTCTTTCAAAGGAGAATCTTTCTTTTTAGGCTTAGCAGAAGGCTTAATAGTTGTAGCAGATGTAGATGTAGAAGTAGGTGCATTGGCTAGTTCAGCTGTTTGCACATTGGATTTAACAAGTAGGATATTGGGAGATGGGAAATCTCTAGTAACATTGTTAACAATTCCTTGTGTGTGAGGAAACTTATCCCACCATTTAACATACCAATGACGAGTGAGAACATCGTCTTCCTTATCATATTGCCATTTCAAGATCCAAGGAACTTTATATCTTTTAATGAAATGGAGCAAAAAAGGGAATTTGGCACCATAAGAATCAACTTTGAATACACTTGTAAAATATTTGAAAGAACCCATTAACTGTTCTGGGAATATTTCAGGGATAGAGCCAAACTAGGTCCACCATCGGCTGAACCAAAGAGGCAAATTGGAATTGAAATCCTTATCAAAATTAACAGACCATGAATGAGACATATTTTCATCCTGATGAAACATGAATCTGAAGCAAGTAGTGAGATAATCATGATAGGAATAAGGGACAGGGGAAGTTGGTAACATTCTTGTGGAGGCAAGGTTGGGGCCCCACATTTCTTCAGAGACAATATGATTCAGGAAAACACTATGATAAATAATTTTAGTGGTGTTGTGTGTGTGTATATATATATATATATATTCTCTTAAGAAAATTAGTGTAAGAATGTATGGACTTTTTTATTGTTAAAAATCAGCCAATTGGACACCACCAGTCCAAGTTGCACTGTTGCACGGTCTGCACAGAACTTTTCGGGTTTCGCCGGATTTTTTGTTTTTTTATACCAAATAAACATGCATTAAACAAAGAAAGGGGCCTACAAGGAAAGTTCAAACAGTCCAATACAGTCCAAAATATCTCACAAGTCAGAGGGGGTTGGGGATAATCCTACAATGATGAACAGGGAAACAAGTAGTAATAAAGGCTAAGTCTAAAACACGGGCTAAAACTAGATTAGGAACCCAAAAGTAGAGAGTGAGCAGTCCTTGTTGATGCAGATGGTTCAGGTCTTTGATTAAAGTAAGCTCCTGCCAAGTTGGTTTCCTTGTTCCATTGCAGATCTGTACAAATCTTTTGCTGTGGCAGAGGATGATGACTTTAGAGTAACCTAGCTCCTTTGCCTTGAGAATTGCTTCACCAACCGCATCCGGAAGCACTAAGTAAGGATTTTGCCTTCCTTTACTAACACCTCCTGTAAACAGAGTTACACCCTCTAAACTCTTTGCTTCATACGCAAATCCAGTCCTTCTTGAATTTCTATTTTTTTGAACTGCTACTTTGATGATGATTTGCCACCTTTGGTTTGGGAAATTCTGAAGAGATTGCTGAATTGGCTTGCAGGCTTGGGGTTGACTATTCTGGAAAGCATCCTGGTACCTGCACAATAGAGATTGGGCAGTTAGAACCACATTCATAGGATTAGGAGTTTTCCCTTGATGCAGGACCATATTCCTATGGTTCCACAGGGACCACAAGATGGTGAAGCAGGTTTGAAGGAAAATCATTGTATTTTGCTCCAGAGGATTGGAAGCATTGAACATGCTAGAAATCCAAACTCTGACAGGAACATTTGCTAAGTCTGAGGTTCTAATTCCCAAAGTGGAACCAAGCCAAACTGCTCTTGCAAACGGGCATGTTAGGAACAGGTGGTTGATAGTTTCATCATTGTCATCACAGAAGAGGCATCTAGATGAAACAGTGATTCTTCTCCTGTTCAGAGTGGTGAAAACAGGCAGACTGTCGTGAAGGAGTTTCCAGATAAAACAAAGGATTTTCATAGACAATTGAACTTTCCAAATAAGCTTCCAAACAAAAGGAGGGACACCAAAGTTTCTATCAAAGGCTAATGTAGAAGCTTGGTCTTGGTATTGAAGTAAATGTTAAGCCTTCTTAACCTGATACTCCCCTGAAGGGGAGTGTCTTCATAACAACTCATCAATTGAATTCTCAGTCTTAGGTAAAGGGAGGTGTAGGATTTCCAAGTAAAGGGGATAAGGGTAAAGCTTTTTGACCAACTCATACTTCCAGGATTTGGAGATAGGGTCAATAAGGTCAGCAACAGTGCCATCAAGAAGATTGTTTGCACTTAGAATGCTTTCAGGGCAATGAAACCAATCAGGGTGTGTAAGGGGAATTTGAAGTCCTCTACCAATGAGCCAACGACCCTGCTGTAGGATAGGGTGAAGGGTGGTGGCAATATTCCTCCAAGTCCAGGAATGATAAGGTTTAGGGATATAGCTCTGCAGATCAGAGGTAGGGAAGTATTTAGCTTTAAAGGTCTTGGCTAAAAGGGTATTAGGGTGTCTCAGGATTCTCCAATATTGTTTAGAAGGTAAGGCTTTGTTAACTAGACTGAACTTCCTAAGACCTAAACCCCCCCTATATATGGGTTGGCAGAGAGTATCCCAATTCACAAGGTAAAGTTTCCTTTTACCAGGTTCATGCCCCCACCAAAAGGATCTAGTTAAAGAATCCAATTTATTACACACAGCCTCAGGAATTTTAAAACAAGCAAATGAATAGAGAGGCATGGATTGAAGAACTGAGGAAATCAGGTTCTTCTACCAACTTGTGATAGCAGGTGTGCTTTCCAACCTTGGAGTTTTGTTTGGACCCTATCTACAATGTCCTGAAAGTCAGAAATTCTTTTCCCCCTAAGTTTAAACTTGATCCCTAAGTACTTGCTAGGATCAGTGACAAGCTTAACCTGGAAATTATTGGCAAGAGAATCCTGTGTATCAGGGTCAACATTGGGAGAGCAGAGGAGCTCCGACTTGTTAAAATTTATAGCTTGACCAGATATGGAACAGTACCACAGGATTGTATTCTTAAGAGCAGTAAGGGAAGTGGTGTCATTTTGGAAGAAAAATAACGAATCATCAGCAAAAAGGATGTGATTGAAGGATAAGCCATTCCTTCCAATCTTGACACCTTTAAGAGTTTTTTAATTCTCTTCTCTGGTTAAGGCTAACGAAAGGATATTGGCACAAAAAAGGAAAAGGTAAGGGGAGATGGGATCACCCTGTCTAAGTCCTCTAGTAGGTTGGAAAGGTTTTAAAGGGCTTCCATTAACAAGTAAAGAGTATTGGACAGTGGTCACACACTCCATTATCCAATTAACTCAAGTAGTGCCAAAATTCATGGAGAGGAGTACAACTTTAAGAAAATTCCAATTGACCCTGTCATAGGCCTTGCTCATATCAACTTTTAAAGTATCATATCCTTTCTTCCTTCCTTTTTTTTTTCCTTAGGGTATCCAAGATTTCATGAACTAAAAGAATGTTATCTGTAACGTTTCTTCCTTGAATGAAAGCATTTTGGTAGGGTGTGATGAGCATGTCCATGAGGGGTTTCAGCCTATTTACAAGAATTTTAGAAATGATTTTGTAAGTGACATTACATAAGCTGATTGGTTGAAAGTGAGAAACATCATCAGGAAAATGAATCTTTGGAATAAGAATAAGGAAGGTTTGGTTAAGGGATTTGAGGAGAGAACCTGAGTGAAAGAAAGCATGTGTTGAATTGATGATGTCTTGTCTCACAATGCTCCAGAAACTTTGGTAGAAGATGGCGGGTATCCCATCTGGACCAGGAGCCTTGTGGGGCCCTAATTGGTGCACTGCCCACTCAATCTCAGAATTTGTTACAGGTTTTTCAAGTTCTTCCTTCTGATGGTGGTTAATTTTAGGAATTGGGAGAAAAGCTAGATCCTCCATAATCTAAGACAGGGATTTGGAGTCATTTTCCTTGAATTGATCCTTGAAGTGATCTAAAAACATAGTCTCAATCTCTGATAAATCTTCAGTCAGATTACCATCAGCTTTTCTAAGTTGAAGAATTCTGTTCCTAGACCTTCTTTGTTTGACCAAAGTTTGGAAATATTTGGTATTCCTGTCTCCTTAAGTAGTCCAATTAGATCTAGCTTTCTGTGCCCACATTACTTCTTCTTTATCCATAAGAGATTCAAGCTCCAATCTAAGATTCTTTTCAAACTTAACATCCTCCACAGTATGAATAGAGTCTTGAACTTGTTGAAGTTTAAGCTGCAAATCCTTAATTCCCCTATCAACTCTTCCAAACTCAGTTTTATTCCAAGATAAGAACTTTCTCTTAACATTGGTAATTTTTTGCTGCAGTTTGAAAGCCCTGGAACCCACCAATTGAGTCTTCCAAGCATCCTCAACCACCTTCTTTCAATCCATATGGGCAAGCCACATTCTCTCAAATCAAAATGGTCTCTTCCTGAAGGGTTGTTGCATCTCAAAGTCTAACAAAATTGAGCCATGATCAAATCTGAGGATAGGGTGATTTTAGAGAGCATAATGGGGGTATAAGTTGATCCAATTAGAAGAGGCATAAGCTTTATCTAGTCTTTCCATAACAAAAGCCTCATTTTCTCTACCATTCATCCATGTGAATTTCTGTCCTTTTGCTGCAAGTTCACAGAGCCCTAAATCAAATAAGGTCTGATGAAATAAGTCTGCACCCTCAATTCTTCTATTACTAAAAGAAAATTTATCCTTCTGACTAAGGACCTTATTGAAATCTCCTATACATATCCAGCTTTTATAAGCTAAATCCATAACTTGCTTCAATTCATTCCACACTGTAGCCCTCTTGTCATGCTCTGGATGACCATAAACAAAAGTGATCGAAAGAGGATTACCTTTGTAATCATGGATGTTTGCATGGATTAGATGCTTTGAGCTATATTGAATATCCAAAGTCCAGCCTTGTAACCAACCTAGCAGTAATCCACCACTAAAACCTTCTCTAGGGTATTCCCAGCTATTCCAAAATCCACATCTTTGCAAAATTTCCTCACCCTTATCTTTGGCAAGGCGAGTCTCCATTAGGAAAATAACATCTGGTCTATATTCCTGGGCCTTTTTTTGGCATTGAAGAATTGCAGAGGTGGTGCCCAGCCCTCTACAATTCCAGCTCAAAATTCTTATGGTGACTGGGGAGGCTGTTGAAGGCCAACCTCCTAAAGCCCTTAATTGGATTTTGCTTCTACAACTTCATTGTTCTCAGAATTTGCTACAACCCGTGGAGCTTCCTTTTCAAAATTGCCACATAGGAGCCTCTGCTTAATATTTCTACCCAATTTCCCAAACTCCTTTCTGATATGTTTCCTTGAGTTATCCTTTATGATGTTAACTTCTGAAGATACACTCCAAATTTCCTCACACCAGAGTGTTGTGGTCTGGAAGTTGGAGCTAAGAGTTTGAGGATGAGACGATGGGCCAGGCCCAAGAGTGAGTAGCTCAAATGGGCTTAGTTCACCAACATTAGAGTCAAAGTTATTAAGATGGGTATCTACAATTGGGTCTACATGCAGAATAGGCTGAGGGGGGTTCACATGGGAATTGACATGCATGGGATCAACCAATCTTGGGCCATTGCTGGAATCACCAACTTCAAACCTGAACCTGCCTCTATCCATTCTTTGGACAAGAGACTCTATAAAAGAATCAGGGGATTCGGGTATACAACCCGTAGCCCAATCCTGATCATGTTGGACTTTTGGTCAAGCATCATTCAACTTATCTAAATTGAACATTATGGCCGTGGTGTCACTATCAGAATCAGAGTTCTCAAATTGAGGGTGAGAACTTTGTCCATTTGTGACAAAAGGTCCATTGCCCTCTATCCAGGCCCATTTCAAATTTGAGTCAGCAGGGGGTCTCCAAGTAGGACGCATAGTAAAAGCAATATCATTTAAATTATTAGAGGGGGTGTGGGGGTTGAGAAGGTGGATTATCCAAGCTCAAAAGGTGGTTTGTCTCAACTACATGTGGGTAGGAAGGTAAGGAGTTGGTTGAAGCCAGAGAATTAGCAGGGGTTGGGGGAATGGAGAGATTGGTAGGGTTTTCTTGTGGTTCAAAAGTGGTTGTAGGAAATACAGAGCCAGGAGGAGCAATGGGTACAGAGGAAGTGCCAGGGGTGGGGTCAAAGGGAAAAGGGTTTGAGGGGGGAGTATGAGGATTGAGGTTAACCAAGTTTATGGCAGAGTGTAAGGAAGAGGTATTTATGTGTGGGAGGGGGCTTGCTAAGGGAGTGGGTGCATGGTGGGAATGCTTTGTACTGGGTGTGCTAGGATCAAGGTAAACAGGGGGATGTGTTTGGTGGGTTGCATGAGTAAGGGGGTGAAGGTTAAAACCAAAATGTACCTGAGTAGTCCAACATCTCTGATGGCCATGGAAAGCCCTCAGGTAGTTAGAGAACTGGGGTTGAAGGGCGTCAAACCTGAATTGAGTTTGGTGGAGATCTTGGATCCTCAATCGTTGTGAAAACAACATCAGTTCTATATCCTCCATATCGTGAGTACATTGTCCACGGGTATGTCCAATAAGTCCACAACGAGTGCATAATTTGTAAATCCTCTCATATCTGCACTGAATCCAAACTTTGGAACCATCATCAAGTCTAAGCATGAAGCCAGAAAACACAGGAAGCCAAGGGTCAATTCGGACCTTAATGCGTATGAAGCGAATGTTCCGTGGAATCCTATCTTCCTAATCAACTCTTTCCAATATACCCATCATATTACCCATCTTTTCTGCTAGCTCAGGATACTAGTATTCCAATGGTAGTCCATGCAATTGGACCTAAACAGAGATGTAGTTGAGTTGAAGATGACTAAGAACTAAGTTGGACCTCCATCGTTCCAAGACAAGGAGTGCACCATCCACGGCCCAAGGCCCCTCATTGCAGATATGGAGAAGATCATCTAAGTACTCAAAGTGAATAATATAAAAGTAAGATTCTCATCCTACCACTAAAACTGTACCTCGGATACGCCATGCAGAGGAGATAATGTGTTAAAGGTGGTATACAAAAAATTTCTTGTAATCTAAAATGAACCCTATAGCACAAGAGTTCTAGAAATCTCTCTGAATGTCTATTTCCTCTGGATCAGGCATAACAATAGGACCATGCCTTGCAAAAGGTATCTCATCTTCATTAGTGGACAGGAAGTCTGACTCCAGTTCTTCCTCAAACAACTCACCACTTGTATCGGAGTCACTACTGTCAGTCCAGCCATATTCTCTGGACTCTATATAGTTGTTCATGGGGCTAAAATTGGGAATTAACACTGTTTTCCAAACAATATAATTAGTAGACACTGTTACAAAACTATAATTTTTACTAACATCTCGAGTTTAAAAGACTCGATTTGAGCTTATAAATCGAGTCTTTGAGACTCGATTTCAGTGTTCTGATTTGGCGTTTCTTCCATATGGCGTTCACCTGGAAATCGAGTCTCTAAGACTCGATTTATAAGTTGACCCTTAAAATGACATTTAAGCCTGCATGACCTTCATCTGTTTTAAGCCTGCATCTCTCTCTCTCTCTCTCTCTCTCTCTCTCTCTCTCTCTCTCTCTCGTTTTCTTTGTTTCGGTGAAGCCTTCATGGCTGATCGGCCTCCATGACAGTGGGTTCCTCTCAAGTTCCAATCCGACTTTTACTGTAATGGGTTTTTGGACCACGTGGTCGACAGCAACGCCCGACGAGTTCGACCCCGTCCTACGTATCTATCGCACAATCCTCGCCGTCTACGAATCGGACCTCCGAAACCTGTAATGGGAGCCCTCAGGCTGGTACAGGCTCAACCCAAACTGGGTCATTAAGCACGTCACCTACGAGTAAACCTAGGGCCACGCATCGCCGTACTTGATCTACTGCGACCAAGAGCCAAAGAGAGCGATTACAAGACTCTCTTGGATAATCGGCTGGGGAAGCAAATGTTTGACGGCGGGTACGTACACCATGGGCTTTTGAAGTCGGCGGTGTGGCTGTTGAATGATGGGTTTTGGGGTTTTTATTTTTTTAATCTGGATTTTAGGTGGTTGTTGGGGGTGGATTTGGTTGGATTTATGCTGAGTTGTTGGATTAATGCTCGGATTTGTGGGTTAATAGTGGCTGGTCTGTGCTTGTATTTGATGGTGGCTGATCTATGTTTGTGTTTTGTACTCCGAACACTTGTGAAAATCTTTTCAGTGTAAACGTTTTACAGATACAAATCGAGTCTCTAAGACTCGATTTCCAAGTAGACACCACGTGGAATCGGGCTAGCTCAGATATGATCCAAACATGAAAACCGAGTCTTTGAGAGTCGATTTATAGGCCCAAAATCAAGTCTTTGAGACTCGAGATGTTAGTAAAATGAATTTTACTAATGTGTGCCCTTAGGGCACATATTAAATCATTCATTTTTAGAAACATTTTCTCGGGAATTGAAAAAGTATTGACAACTTTTTTAATTCCCGAGAAACTATTTCCAAATATAGGTTGCTTAATGTGTACTCTTAAGGCACATATTAACCGGACCTTAGTAAAATATATACTTTTTAAACTGTGCCTACTAACTATATAGTTAGGAAAATGTACTTAATTTTCAATTTTGGCCTTGTTCATGGTGGGCAGAGCAAAAAGAAAAGGTTGCATGCAACAGCAAAAAAGCGATTCGTTGCAGAAAAGGAGAAAAAGGAAAGGGGGACCACAAAAGAAAGTTCAGAAAGGAAATATTTGGGGAAGAGACAAGAGCAAGAAAAATAAAAGGGATAAAAGTGGGAAGAAGACAAAGGGTTGAAGTTGAAAGGGATGTATGTTCAGATGTTAAGATTGAGAAAGGAACAAAGAAAAGTGTGGACGAAGTTGACTAGAGAAGGCAGATGACACGCATCAAACATGCAAAGGGTATAGAATGGCGGGGAGCAATGATGAAAAACGTGTGGAAATAAGATTAACTTAAGAGGAAAGGACAGCTACACCTAAAAGAGAAGACAATGAAGGAACACAGAGGCGAAATAAAGAGAAAAGACAGCTATCAGCAGGAAGAAAAAACGCCGGCGCGGGAAGAGCTCTCAAAAAAGAGAGAGAGGGATAGGATTCTTAATTATGCAAAAATGCAGAAGAAAAATGGGTCACGTTTCGCCGGATTAATATAGCATAAATACTCCAATAATACTTCAGTTTTATTGCTTGTGTTAACTTTATAACTGTTTATTATGTAAAGTTTCATTCTTATATATGACAATACCAGTATTAAAATCAATATATATTTTTAAAAATTCATTGTTTTAGCATTTACACTCAACATCAATATTTTCGTATTTCTATTTATAATTATGAAATTGTTTTATTAAAATATTTGTATATGTATTATACGAACACATTTATATGTGTTTTATATTAAACAGGTGTTATTAGAGTACTTTTATTTCATACAGCAAATGAGGTATTAAAAAAAATGTATGTACAAATATTTATACATTATAGTAAGTGTATACTATTAACTATGTTACGACATGGTGTTTAAGTGATAGTCTAATGGTAATGGTATCTTTTATGGTGTCTCCTATTTATGATTTAAATCTATTTTTCCCTTCTTTGATATTCACATATCTTTGTGTGGGGGTGAAAAAACTTATGTTTAAGTGATAGTTCAGTGGTAATGATATCTTTTATGGTGTTTCATATAATGGTTTGAACATATTTATCTCTTCCCCGCTATCTACCTATCTTTGTTGGGAGAACCTATCTTGCAACAAGCAAGTTTGCTCATTCTAAAGTTTGTATGCACACATGGTGCTAGTAATAAAACCAAAAAGTGAGTGGATGTTAATGTTATTAATTATAATCTTTACTTCTTTATCTTATTTGATTAAGATCATCTCAACCCATATCTTATTTCCAATAAATTGGGTTGGATAATGTGGCAATGAAATCATCGAAGTAACTAACTAAATAAAAGAAAAATTATTGTACCATCACTGATAAATTTTTTTAAAAATAATAAAAAAAAATCAAGGCATAAATAAAGCACATGGCATTTACTTGCTTCTGAATTACAATCCAGACACGTATAAACCGAAACTGTTAATCAAAATGAGCTTATTATTGCTGCTGTTTTTCACGTTGAAGAACTCATATGAAGTGCTACCAAAGAGGCATAGACCCCATCAGTGATCTTCATCAGAATTTCATGTCTTCCCTTCTCTACAATCACACCATTCTTCACCACCGCGATTGCATCAGCTCCTTTGATAGTGCTCAGGCGGTGAGCAACAACAACTGTTGTTCTATTTACCATCACTCTATCTAAAGCATCCTGCACCACGCGTTCTGACTCTGCATCTAGTGCACTTGTGGCCTCATCGAGCAAAAGGATTTTCGGGTTCTTTAGTATGGCTCTTGCAATGGCTATTCGTTGCTTTTGGCCTCCGGATAACTGTATTCCTCTTTCCCCTACAGAGGTGTCATAGCCATCAGGCAGTGAGGATATAAAATTGTATGCATTTGCTGCTTTTGTGGCTGCATCGATCTCTTCCTCAGTGGCATTCCCATCGTTGCCATATAATATGTTGGCATGGATGGATTCATTGAAGAGGACAGGTTCTTGACTAACCAATCCCATTTGTTGCCTCAACCAGCTTAGTCTGAAATTTCGGATGTCAACTTCATCCAACAGTACACGACCTGAATCAGGATCATAAAATCTCTCTATGAGGCTGATTACTGTTGATTTCCCACTACCGCTCTCTCCAACCAAAGCAACAGTCTGCAAATAGAATTTCGAGTTAAGAAAAATTGATTCAATGTATATATTAAAAAAAAAAAATGATTGATTGATAGTTGATACAAATATAAAAATAGTACACAAGTGCATGCAGCCTTACATAAATGTCAAGTGGAAGATCATATAGGTTTAAGATTAATATGCAACATACAAAACATCACAGGTTGAAAATCTAAGAAGTGGGGTTTTTGTTTTGGTACATCATAGGTTCAAATATTACAAAGGAGAAAAAAAAAAAAATTCAGTGGTAATATACCTTTCCAGAGGGGATTCTCAAGGACAAGTCTTTGAAAATTTGAACATCAGGACGTGTGGGATATTTAAAGTTGACATTTTGTAACTCAATATTCCCAGTTACAGAGGGCAATGTGATTCCCTCATTGCTACTTGAATCTATGCTAGGCTTGCTGTCAAGAATTTCAAATATTGAAGCTGCTGAATCCTTGGCTTTGCCTGTGTCTGGAGCCAAAGCACTAGATTGTGAGACTCCAATTGCGGCCATTGTCAAAGCAAAGAAAACCTGCACAAATTCATTAGTTATATAAGCAGAATAAAACCACTCCTACATGGATATGAGGGGAGAGAAACAAACAACTCAGACTGTACCTTTAAAACTTCGCCAAATGTTGCATTTCCCTGTTTCACAAGAACAGAACCAATGTAGAAACAAAATGCATTTGTGCAGTAGAGTGCAAAGAAAGAGAAGCCAAAACCTACTCCACTTATGAGTCCTAACCTAACTCCATGTTTTTTCGGGCCATCACATTTCTCTTGGTACAAATCCATCACCTTCTTTTCAGCGCAAAATGACGCAACAGTCCTAATGCTGCCAACTGCATCATTTGCCACTTGACTCGCTTCTTCATACATCACCTGAAAATGGTTGCAACATCCTTAGTACATCTAACATATGCATTTATAGAATGTGGACATTTGAAGAGAAACCTGACCTTGGCATCTGCACTGAACCCTGTCATAAATTTCATCTGAAAGTATCCTTGCATAAACAAGATTGGCAACACAGCTAGAATTATCAAAGCCAATTTCCAGTTAGCTGTAAATGCTATGAGTAGCCCAGCTATGATAGTCGATATATTCTGAACGACTAAAGCCAAGGCATCACCAACAAGACTCCGGACTGTGGAAGCATCAGTAGACAATCTTGCACCAACCGCCCCACTGATAAATGCAAAAAAGATTAAATGGTTAGAATGTGAAAAATATGGTAGCACATAAGAATTGCCACTTGTTCAACACACCTTGAATTTGCAGGATCATCAAACCAACTTATTTCTTGGTGCACGACCTTCTCAAATGTCAAGGATCGAATTCGTTCTATCAATCTTCCACCTGCTACTCCAAAGAAGTAATTTTGCACTGGAAGAACTGTCACAGAAAGGCAACCCAAACCCACAAACACAAGTGCCCAAAATCGAGAATCTTTTTGTAATTTTTCTTGAGGTTCATAGAACATTTTAATGGCTGATGACAGTAATAGGCCAAACATGGGGAAAATTACACCATGTATGGTTGCAGCAATGGATCCTACTATCAACACTGGAACCTCAGGCTTGTTCAAATATGCCAACCGTTTCAGGGACACCTTTTGACGCTTCTCAATATCCATCACATTTCTTTCAAAACTCACATCCCCATTTTCTTGAGTCTCATAGGCACTAATTGCTCCAGGGATAACATAGCTAATTCTGAAAGAATGCCTGCTACCTGATGACCCTCTACTTAAGGATCTTCCCATAGAGAATCCCTGGCTGCCAGAACTAGCCATGGTCTTATCTATATCAGAAATATCAATGTCAGAGGTTCTGGTTTCTTCCACTTCATGAGCTCCTTCTTGCAGGTGAACTAGCTGGGAGTAAGCCCCTTCTGGATCTCTTATCAACTCCTCATGTGTTCCTAGAATTCATATTTTTCATAACAATTAAAATTTGGTGTGAAAATTTGGAAATTTTGGAAGGAAATTGCTGGTTGAGTTTTACCTCTCTCTACAATTTTCCCTTCTTGCACCACAGCTATAATGTCAGCATTCCTAATAGTTGTCAAACGATGTGCAACAACCACAGTTGTTCGATTTGACATGATGTTTACTAATGCATCTTGAACTATGCGTTCAGACTCAGCATCCAGTGCGCTTGTTGCTTCATCAAGGAGGAGGATTTTTGGGTTCTTTAGAATGGCCCTTGCAATTGCAATTCTTTGCTTTTGTCCACCAGAGAGTTGAGTTCCATGCTCCCCTGCCATTGTGTCAAGCCCCTGCAAATAAACGGATAGACTTGAGTCATATTCTTAGACTTCAATCTATAAAATTCAGAAACACTAAAAATAAAGGACTATGATTACGTTGGGTAGCTCGTCTATGAATTTTGCCGCATTAGCAAGCTCAATTGCTGTTCTGATTTCCTCTTGAGTCGCATTTTCCTTCCCGTATGCTATGTTTTCCTTTATGGTAGTCGCAAAAAGAATAGGTTCTTGACTAACCAAACCAATCTTCTCCCTTATCCATTTAAGCTGCAACTGCTTCAAATTTACACCATCTATAAGTACTTCACCATCTTCGGGATCATAAAATCTTTCAACTAGGCTGATCACTGTAGACTTCCCACTTCCACTTTGCCCAACTAGAGCAGCAGTTGTGCCACTTGGAACATGCAATGAGAATCCAGAAAAGATCTGTACTTCTGGCCTTGCAGGGTATCGGAAGTACACATCTTTGAGTTCAAGTTCACCTCTTATGTCCTCCAATATGATCCCATTGGTGTCATAGGCATCAATATTGGGTTCTCGCTTGATTGTGTCAAACATTTTGTAAGCTGCAGCTTGCCCTGATGCAAATGCATTCATGCAAGGGGATGTCTGGCCCAAAGACCTAGTCAAGGAGATCATAGACAAATATATGGGAATAAGTGAAATTAATAGCAAGATAATCAAATTGGATTGTCTCAATTAACAATGATATGTGTCATAAGTGTGCATGGAGAAAGTTATAAACATTATATGTGATGGAGATGAAATGTCATGCCAATTATTTTATCAAATGTGCTTATCAAAATATTATTTATCAAATGTGACACACTACTTACATTCCACCCATCATGATTGCCAAAATTATGTTGAAGACTTGTCCTCCATTGTATCCCTTTTCAATGATCAGTTTGGCTCCGTACCATACAGTGAGTCCATAACTGCAAAACATAATGAGTAAAAGCATACCTAGTCCTAGCCCTGTGGCCAGCCCTTGTTGAACTGTAGCAGCGTAGGCAATTCTTAGCTTCTTCTTGTACTTTTCTATTGCTCTCTTCTCCCCAGTGAAAGAAGCAACCTTTGCACAGTAAAAAAATAGAATCAAGAAATTTGACATTTTAGAAAGGTGCTTATAGTAGATGGTTATATCGATTCCTTACTGTTCTTATGGCTCCAACTATTTGTTCTACTACATTGCCAGCTTCTGCATAAGCAACTTGCCCACGGCTTGTCATTCTTGACAGCAGGATTGACATAACTCCACCAACAAGGATAATAGCAGGTATACAAGAAAGCAAAACTAATGAAAGGAGCCATCCTCTTGCAAAGGCAATCACAAATCCACCAACAAAAGTAGAAAAAAGTTGTATGAATTTTCCAACCTGTCAATAGACTAATTGTTAATTATATCCTCGACCAATAATGAAGTTGAGATATAGTGTAGAAAACCAAGGCTAAGTAAAAGCTGTATGCACGACATATTAGTGAAACTATCACATTTAAGAGAAGATATCTCATGCATAGGATAGATGCATCTTCCCTTTCACAACTTGTAGATCCAATATGGCTGTAGGGTTCACTCGATGTAAGGGGGAGGATACATATATCTGGTGCATAAGATAATTATTGCAAATTTAGGCATACAAATAAAGACTTCATCAAGGAAATAATCTGTCATGCATGCAAGGGTTCTTCAAACAAGGAGGAGGTTTACCTTTTCACCCATGGCATCCTGAATGAGAATGGTATCCCCAGACATCCTCCCGATGACCTCTCCAGTAGATGTTTCAGTGTCAAAGAAGGCAATGTCTTGTCTTAGTATCGTTTTCAAGTACAAACTACGAATTCGGGTGGCCTGCCTTTCTCCTGTTACCATCCAACTGGCTACCTCTGCAACATATGGCACAAAGTGATCATTGATTAAAATGAACTCATCTAATTAATTATCACCAATTAAATCCAAGGGCTAAATCTAGATCAATGCTAGCCATTATTAAGGGATGAGGGATCCTTAGCCAACATGTGCTCCTATTACATAACAGCAACTTTTCAATATGAAGCACTTATATTCGAATTAGAAGCTTTTTATGCACATGATACTTGCTCTAGTGAAGCTCTTTATCAGGCACCAACCTTGAAGATTCTTGTACCGATTGCATATTCTGTTAGTTTGAAATGAAAGTAATCCATTTATCATGTACGCATATGTGTGTTAGTGTTTTTTCCACAAGGCCAGTTGACTCAATGAGCAATGACCATATAAAAAAAAAATCACAATTCAAGGCCAATACCAACCTAAGTGCACTGAAATCACACTCTTCATGCGTAAGCAAAACAATATCACATAAGGAAAAAACATGCAGCAGTGCAAGAAAGAATTAGCAACGTTCTGCTCTTACGTAGAAATGAAGCGATTGCCGTACCAACTGCTAAGTACAAAAAGTCTATTGCCACCTGAAAATCAAACAGGCACATACTAGTAAAGTCAACATATATTCTAAGTGCAAAACGTGGAAAAGTATGGTCCATCAGACTAAGCTTGTCCATTTTTTGTAGTTAAAGCTATTTAGTGCTAAATGCTAATACGTTTTATTCAGAAAAAATTAAAAATTAAGAAATAAAAATATGGCTAATACTTTTCATAATCAAACCTTGATTATTGCATTGTAACATCCCAAAACGACCTTATGTCGGCTATTAAAATGAAGGTTCAACAACCAGTCTTGGAAAAGGGACCATCATCTCCAATTAATGAAGAAAGATATTATAAATAAAAGTGATGATTTTTGCTCCCTAGTACATTTCTTCTGCAATATCTCAATTTGGTACCCCCCCCCAACAACAAAAAAAAAGGGTTAAAACCCATGTCATGTATACCAACAGAAGGCAGTAAACATCTTGAAATCTCCATTTTTTTTAATTAAAAAAATGAATCTAGAGCTATCCTAATTACACCCTAATTTATTATTCATTATTATTAATTATGATCCAAACTCATTAAAAGTTATACAGCTTGTCATCGAAGCTACATTAATTTGCACTTACTTAATTCTGGGAGCATTACACAACACCAAGGTTGTTAAAATTGGAATCTTAGGTAGGATCGGTTAGAGTCTTGTAGATCCAATCGTATCATCAAATCAAGCATCATAAGATTTTACTAGGTAGCAAAGTCATCAATATAATAAACCCCCCAAATCACAGTAAAATACCTCAATACTGGTGAAAGTTTGAGTGCCAAAGAAGTGATGTACTATTAAAAAGAGAAAAAAAATTGAGTACCAAACTTAAACATACAAGCCCCTTCCAACCTTACGATATTACAGTAACACAATACTAACTCAGTCATTTCATCAAATATACAGTGAAGGAATATATTTTAGTCAGTCATGAATTCTAGATTAGCAAAATATCTCAGCTAGATAGCAACCTTAAGAGTCAAATTTATGCTCTTTGGTAAAAAAATTTCAAGTTTCAACTTTCAAGTTCAGCATGTGAGTTTATCCCCCTTTAATTTTAGCCCAGTTAGAGTGACCAAAAAAAAAAAAAACATCTAGTAACCATGCGTAGAAGCCAAGAAACAAAAAAGACCTACAACTGCAAGACTGCAAAAAGAGACATACGTACCTTAGACACTTGTTTAACGACATTGGATTGGTCACTGGAGCCAAACGAGTTGATCAGCTGCCCAAAGATGAGTGTCATGAGCGGCTGCGATAGCCCATTAGCTATGGCTCCTATGGTGCCCACAATCATCAAGAACACGTCGAGCCGGTCCGCGAAAGAGAACAGTTTATGGAATGGAACCCTCTGGTTCTCAACTGTCACAGCCATGGCTACTACATCTCCTTCTCCTTCTCCTCCTCTTCCATCATCATCACCTCCTTCTTTCATCTCCTCCTTTTCTTTTTCTCTCTTTGGTTCAAAGGTATATTGCTTTGCTTAATTTGTATGGTGAAACAAAGAAACCTATATATAAGATTTTGTTTTTGTTACTTCGCGTGTAACATAGTGAAAAGGGTCACGTTAATGTAACGAGAGAAAAAAGAAAAAATCTAAACAAAAACGAAACATAGGAAACATGAAACGTGCCCTTTTTTGTTGCCACAGAGAGAGAGAGAGAGCTTTTGTTTTGCTTCAAAACCAAGGAAAAAGAAAACAAAAATAAGAGAGAGTGAGAGAGAGAGAGAGTAAGAGTGACGTAGCAAAAAGGGTATGGTAGAGATCGAGAAGGAGATGAATACGGAAGCAAAAAAGGTGGGGGCTTTGAACTTTGAAAACGATACATGTTGTTAAACTTGTATACCATATGTACGTGACTACGTGTGTTAATATTAAGTGTTTGGTGGCTTATAGGGATGTTTGTTTTCAATCTGTACGTCCATTAACCCTTCCTACCACCAATCTGACGATGGATTTTACTTCCACGGAGTTCGAAGTACACTGATTAATTCTCTCTCTTTTCACATTGATGATGATATTCCGAATGAACGTATACTTACTTTAATAATGACTTTTGTAAAAGCATTTATAAAAAAATATAACTTGGGTTGCTTTCTATAGCATTTACAGCAGTAGAGCTAAAAATTTAGATATTTAGCTTCACCAAAAATTACTTTATTTATTTTATCTACACACATGCTGCAGCAGTTGATCTATTTTAGTTTCCAACACAATAAAATAATATAAACATCACAATAAAATAATATAAACATCACAATAAAATAATATAATCACTACAATAAAATAATATATCCTACTACCCAAAAAACATCCACAGCACTAACTACAACCACCTCTACCATCAGCCACACCCACACCCACAACCACACCCACAACCACCACCACCACCACCAGTCCACAGCAAAAAAAAAAAAAAAAAACCCAAATCTCCAATCTTTTTCCTCAACCTAGACCAAACAAAATCACCAATCACAAACAAAATAAAAAATCACCAATCACAAACAAGCACAACGTTGGCGAGCTGGGTCGGCAGAAAAGGTGGGTCAGCAAGCTCCATGGGTTTCCTAGTCAGATACCCAATATCCATGAGCAAGCACAACCACAAGCAAGCACTCCGATCAGCAGTGTGGGTCTGAGGCAATCAGCAGCTTGAGGCGGCTGGGTCGGGCCGGCGGCGGTGAATGAGGGAGCTTGAGAGAGTGATGGTGAGAGAGGAGAGTGACGGTGAGTTTTGAGAGCAGCTTGGGACGGCTGGGTCGGGCCGGCGGCAGTGAATAAGGGAGCTTGAGAGAGTGATGGTGAGAGAGGAGAGTGACTGAGAGAGGATGAGAGCTTGAGAGAGTTTGCTTGAGAGAGTTTTGGGAGAGGATGAGAGCTTCAGATGGAGTGACTGAGAGAGAGAGAGAGGCATGGTGTGATAAAAGAATGAAAGAAAAAAAAAAAAAAAAAAAAAAAAGGCAAGTGGTATTATTTTAATCACCGGCAGAATAAAATAATATTTTTTTTGTTTAGCTCTCATGAACAGTGCACATCTATCTATAGATGTGCACTGTAGCAATGGAATTAAAAAAAAATAGATTTAGCTCCACTGCTGGAGCATGATTTTGGTGTTTGAGGAGCTAAAATATAGCAATATACCAATATAGCACCACTGCTGTGAATACTCTTATACCCTTGAATAATATTGTCACATAGACGATAGAATTTAAATCATTGGACATAGAGATTAAATTCAATCACAATTCTCTATTTATTATACCCTCCTCCAATAATATTGTGGGACATAGATGATAGAATTTTGTATAAAAAAAAAATAGAAGCTAATATATGCACAATCACACCCTTTTTAAAATTCTGAGTCAATCCCAAGGGGTTGGTCAAGTGGTTTCTAAAATCTCATGATATTCATGAAATCTTGAATTAGAAACTTCTTGCCCCATCTTAGGGCTACCCCCATGCGATTCTTCCCTATAATAACACGGTGCGTGAGGGACGGGAGCACTGCAAAATCATTGAGTCTAATAGAATTAGAAAATTTTAAAATCCCATCTTTAAAGAGACGTGATACTATCAAATTTTCTAATTTTTTCTTTGTTTCACGGCTGTTTAACATTTGAGCACTTGACCACTGCACACCTTTAGTGCGATGGTCACTTAACAAGTATAACTGCTTGTGAGGTGTGGGGGGTAAGGGCCAGGGTTTAAGTCTCCAGGAGGGAGCTTCACACATATATATACTTAGATTATATTAGAGTAGAATTTCAATCTTGTATAAAAATTAAAAAAAAAAAAAAACATTTGAGCACAAGACAACATGGCACAATTTAGCAAACGCTATGGGAAAAAAAATTCCAGAATTTGCTAACTTATCTATATTTAGTTATATATAAGTTCAGTCATTAAGTAATTTTCAGTATTTAAGTTATACTTTTGCTGCAAGGTACCTTGCTGCTTATCAGTTTATTATGTTTCACCAATCACAACTTACCATATATTTAATTTGTTTCCATTTTTTTTTTTTTTTTGGAGAAAAATTTGTTTCCATTTTAAACTTTAGTTATTCTATAAGGAAATGAATACATGGCAAGTTATGATTGGTGAAACATAAAGTAGAATACAAAAAGTGGTACAGAGGATTTGTATTCACAGGTTTTAGAGAGATATTTTTTAATTTAATTAGTCGCTAATCCGTGCGATGAACGGGAGAACAAAAGTTTTATATATGTTTATATGTGTGTGTGTATATATATCTATAAAGTCATTTCTAGTATAAAAATATAACAACAATGACAAATTGGAAATCCAACCCATTAACAACTTGCAATCAATACAAACCAAACCAACTAACTTGAATGTAAAGAAGAAGATTTGGAAGCTTCTTTCATTTTTTTTCGGCTAGAAGCATCTGTTCTTGAAAATATTAGCAAATCCTCTTTGAATTTTTCCACTGAATAACCTATTTGAAACCAAGTAACCTATTTGCAAATCCTCAAATAAGTGAGTGGTAAACCAAGTAATTACACACTTTAGCACCCAAGTGGCATCTTAGAGCATTAGCATTGGGGGGTGTAAAAACCCCCCCAGTTGCTATTTTAGCCACCAATAAACCCAAAGTAAGCTTCATCCGGGTAGGCATACCTAAAATATTTTACCAATTATGAACAATCAAATGGTGTATATGCAACCTACTGTAGCTGGAGGGTAAAACTAAAATATTATATTTAATTGTCTCTTTCATCCAACTATCTTTTTTTTTCTCTCTCTTCACACACTCTCCCTCACAAATCTGCTCCTCACTTTTTCTGCCTTTCTCCTTTCTGCTCCTCACCTTTTCTCCTCTCAATCCTCTCCACCTCCATCCGCCTCCCTTACCCTCATTCTCTCTCGCCTCCCTCTTTTTTCTCCGCCTCCCTCACCCTTTATTCTCTCTCACCTTCTTCCGCCTCCCTCACCCACTTTTCTCACCAGATCGGACCGCCACCATATCACCCCAAGAAATCAACGAATATGGATTTATTAGTGGTTCATGATGTTTCTCTACTCACCAACGGGTGTTTTTTGGGTGGTTCATGGTGGAATTTATGGATTTATTGGTGGGTTTACTAGTGGTGTTGATGGTGGATTTGTAGGTTTTTATGGGTTGGAGGTGGTGGTGGTGTGTGTATGGTGCAGCGTGGTGAGGACCATGGGTTGCTAGTTTTTTCTTTTTTTTGGGGTTTACTAGTGGGGTTGATGGTGGATTTGTGGGTTTTTGTAGGTTGGATGTGGTGGTGGTGCATGTATGGTGCAATGATGGTGGCAACTGCGGGGTTGCTGTCATGGTAGATCGGCGGCTGCTTTGGTTTTGGGGTTTTTTTTTTTTTTGTTGGTGGTTGCTATGGTGTGTGGTGGTGGTGGGGTGGTGGTTGTTTGGGTGGGTTTCGGTGATGGTTGGGTTGGGATTGGTGGTTGGGTTTTAGTGGTGAGTTTTTTTTTGCTATGGGGTTTGATTTTGGGAAGGGGATTGACTGTGGTGGTGTGGTGGTGGGTGATGGCAATTTTTTTTTTGGGTAATTTTGGTGGTGGAGAATTGGTGTTTGTGGCTGAGTTTTGGTGGAAACTGAAAAATGGTTGTATGGGATTATTGGAGAGAAAGATAGAAGGGAAGAGAAGAGAGAATGAATTGTTTATATTATTTAATGTTGTAGGTTATATTATTTTAATAAGTTGTATGTAAAAATAGAAACTGGGATGTGGGGTGAGTTGTAAAATGGGATTGTAAATTAGATAAAGTAGGTTTTAAGGGTGCAAAATAGTACTTTTTTACATCCCTGGATGCTAATGCTCTTAGCAAGGCTCATGTACAAAAGTCGTTGTATTTCATGGCTGCATTCTTGCTAATAATGGGAATTACCTATATAAAACTTGAAAATGGTCAAATGACAATATGGAAAACATTTCATAAATAACTTATTGATGACAGGTACAGAAAGGGGACTTCTGTAAAGTCATCAATGGAATTAGAGTCAGCATCTCATTACAAATGGAGCATGGTTATCCCATGGTGCTCTATATTAATACTAAAAGTAAAATTTCACTCATTCTCTTTCTCTAAAACACTATCAAAACTATAAGTAGTTTACCTTGGTTTCAATTAGAAATTACTCGAAGAAACAACTAATTTGAATCATTATCTGAAAGAGGAGTGACATAAAAGCTTAATAAGTCTCAAAGATGAAGTTCCTCAAATATATTTCAGCATCAATGTCCAAGTTCAGCTCTACATATAGCAAGCAAAGTATCTCACAACCTTCCTCCTTTGAAATACACAAATCAATTAATCACTCTAGTTGAAAGCACAATATTTGAAAGAATATGTCAATTATCTTAGTCACTTACAATTTTCATCCACCTCCCTAGATCACTAAAAAATACATCTACCTACCTTAACTTCAATTTTAAATACAAAGACAGAGCCAAAATGTCTCATAAGAAAATGCATACAATAAGAAGCCTTAAAGCCAGTAATATCCTCTAAATTAGAAATAAATAAATAAAACCATTGAATATTCTTTCCTAGTCCATTAACAACATAAAACTATTGAAGCTATTATTAATAAATAAATTAAAAAAAAAAAAAAAAAAAAAACTATTGAATGTGTAAAACAATTATCCCTACATGCTAATATTATACTATCTATATAAAGTTTCACATGTAATATAATAACAATTGGGTCTTAGGTGCCATTCTACTCAATTTAATGTTCTAGTCCTGGTCTTGGTGAAATTCTATCATCAAAATTTCAAGAAATTTTAAATACAACTACGATTAAAACTTTATTAATAAATATTTCAAGAAATTTTAATAGAATTTTCTTTATATATCTTCAATTACTTTAATAATTTGGGCCAAAGAGCTCTTGCTCAAATGACACTTCCTTCTACAATTTGAATGGGTGCTGGGTGAGGTTTTAAGTTCAAAATTGTAACTTATCAGTAAAAAATCTTTTTTAGTTTTTGTTTTTGATAAAAATTTGGTCTTATGCCAATGAGCTCTAGCTGTAGCTCAACCTCCCCCTTATAAGTTCTAAGGGGAGGTTGAGGTTGTAAGTTCAAGACCCATTGAGATGTGCATGTGCATGTGCAACTTACCAATAAAAGAAAATTGGTCTTACATGATGTGTTTCCACCACATAATTGAAGGAACTTTATTTCTATCATGTTAGGACATATGTGAGAATGTTAGAGACATATGTTACGTAAATTGGCTAATCCTTTGATAAAACGCACTTTACTTGTAATTTGGTAGATCTAGGATGGGTTTAGTACTTCAAGAAACAAGTGTTCAAGTTTAGTATTGAAGCCATGCAAATCTGACCAAGAAACAAGTGAAAAAGTGTTGTTCATTAAAGCTCGACAGATGTCTCGACAGAATCATTTCTATCGAGGATTAATGTTGAAACTTGACAGAAGCTGTATCTGTCAAGAATTACGAAATTAGAATTTCTAGATCTAATTTCACGCACATCCATGAGTACTTCTGTAGGATTTCTTTTCTCACAACCCTAGACATATATAAGGATTATTTTAAGGGCCATCACATTTGATGCAAAGTGATAATACATGCATATTGTGACCAGAGACAAATTTGCCCTAGTTCATCATATTCTCTCTAGAAGCTACTGTGTCTTTGCGCCAAAGATTTTGTAACCAATGAGCTTCTTGATCTTCATTATTGGATGAACTGAAGAACTTTACAGCCAACATCTTCCTCAAGTTGGTGTGTTAGTCACGTACTGGGATTCGTGCATCAATGGTTAGTCACATACTGGGATTCGTGCATTGAAATGAGAGATTGCCGCTACATTTATAGCCAACATCTTCCTCAAGTTGGTGTGTTAGTCACGTACTGGGATCCGTGCATCATTGATTAGTCACGTACTGGGATTCGTGCATTGAAAGGAGAGATTGCCGCTACATCACAAGTCCAATTGGGTATTGGGGTAAGAGTTCAACTATAGGTTGGTGTTAGGTACTGGGATTCCTTTTACTTGTAACCGCTAGTTTTGATAATAGTGGATTCTCAAAAGTGGTGACCTTAAATTCACCCGGTGGGGTTTTGCCTCGATGGTTTTCCCTATTCGTAAACAAATCACCTGTGTCAAATTTATTTTCCGCTGCATTTAACTTAGTTGGTGATTTGTTTATGCTACCACTTTTATTGCATGTAATTGAATCTAATTAATTCACTTGGATAATTAATTGATTAATTTACCAAAAGGGGTCAATACATTCTTGGCCTATCAAGTGGTATCAAAGCGGGCACACTCTGATTAGGTTTTATCTTTGCTATGTGATCCATTGACCCCTGTTGTCATGGCTACAAGTGGCATGAAAAGATCTTTTATTTCAAATACATCTTGCTTTTCTAATCTTTATTTGATTGAGTGTTTCAGAAAATGCAAGTCTAAAAGTTATTTGAAAGCTATATTGATGATTGTTGAAAAAGGTCTTAGTGTGACAAGAAAGAAACTAGACTGCCTCAAAATGAAAATCAAAGATTTTGTACATAAATGGTAGATGAAAGAGAAAACCATTCTTACTAATTTGTCAGGCAAGCATAAAGTGTGCTTTATGATGAAGTCAAGGTAATGGACACATGTTTGTGGTACCTTGACAGTGGGTGCTCAAGACACATGACTGGAGACCGTTCTCTCTTCAAGGTTTTTGAGTCTAAGAAAGGTGGAAAGTCACTTTCGGTGATGAGAGCAAATCTCAAATAAAAGGGAAGGGAACCAAGGGGCTTTTCAACCTTGGAACTGGAGCTGTGGCGACCAAGATTCAACCTCGATCTTGACAAAAGGGAACCAAAGGGACTTTTTAACCTCAGAACTGGAGCTATGGCGACCAAGGGGCCTTTCAACCTCGATCTTGAAGAAAGGGAACCAAGGGGCTTTTCAACCTTGGAACTAGAGCTGTCACGACCAAGGGGCTTTTCAACCTCGATCTGAGCTGTGGCGACCAAGGGGCTTTTCAACCTCGATCTTGATGAAAGGGAACCAAGGGGCTTTTCAACCTCGGAATCGGAGTTGTGGCGACCAAGGGGCTTTTCAACCTCAATCTGAGCTGCTGCCTACAAAAAGTCAAAATTTAGGATTAGACTTTAAATGATAAGGGCTTTGTGGTCCCATTGTTTTTGAGATGTGTGATTTCCATTTGTTCCTTCTTGATTTGAATTTTTCATTAGCACGAAAACCTTGACGGATTTTTGTGGTTCCTTGAAAAAGATTTTTTTCTTTTTTGAAACTTGAAACTTGGAATTTGAAACTTAGAGTTTGGAATTTGAAACTTGAAATTTTGAAAATTGAAACTTTGGAATTTTGAAACTTGAGATTTTGAAGCTTGAAACTTGAGATCTTGAAATTTGGAACATGGAATTTGAGATTTGAAAATTTGCAACTTGAAACTTTAAAACTTGAGATTTTGAAAACATGCAATTTGAAATTTTGAAACTTGAAACTTGAGATTGAATTTGAAATTTGAAATGTGGAATTTTAAGCTCAGGAATGAAAATTTTGAATTGAAAATTTGGGATTTGAAAATTTGGGATTTGAAAGTGAATCTTTTATTCTTAATCCGCTCCAAGAATTTTCTTTTCTCTCTTTTTTGTTTTTTTTTTTTTTTTTTTGAAATCAATATGACCCCTCTCTTTTCATGATTTTTTTTAGAAGAAGAAAATGAAAAAGAATTTTCTTTTTCTTTTCTTTTTTTTTTTTTTTTTTTTTTTTAGGAGTTGACTGAGTCAACTCAGTTGAGTTTTAAGTGTGGGGGCGAATTTTGGCCCCCCACTTTTTGGCTTTCTCTCATATTCTTTTTTGCTTCCTCCTTCATCCTTTTCTTCTTTCCACCATTAACACTATTCACCTTCTTCTTCACCTTGCATTTTCTTCTTCATCCCACCATTTCTTCTCTAAAAAATTACTTTCCTAAGCTTCTCAACCCCCCTTCACTCATCTCCCTCAATATTTTTTCAGATCCTTGTATTCTTGAGCACTTTTGCTACACATCCATTTTTGGTGAAACCCATTTTCAAACTCCTCTTTTCTTTGCACAAAAATGTCATCCACTTCCAATGAACCCTCTTTTCTTACTTTTCATGGAAAGAAATAACATCCATCATTTGAATGGAATGATGAGGAGGGACTCCTTCAAGACCCCAAGACTCATGCTCCACATTCCCACATGGACTTCAAGGTGAGTTTTTCTTTGGTTTCTTTGTTTGGAAAAATGTTGTTTCCATGCTTCATTGAAAGTTTGATGGTGAGACATTGTCATTTTGTTGTGTGCTCTAGTTGGAATTTAGGGCATTGTATGATTGATCATGTTGTAATCTTGGCTTTGGAGCATTTTTGAAGTGTTGTATTTATTATTATTATTATTTTTTTTTTTGGTTATAGTGTAATTTGGATAATGTTGGTGGCTCATGGAATTTTGGCAATGTTTTTTAGTTTGTGATATTGTTGGATGAATTTTGGCTTGGATTTTGGGGGCATTGACATTGTGAAAATTTTGTGTTGTAGGCTTGTATGAATATATTCATGATGCATGTGGTAAATTTTGTTGGCATGTGTAAATTTTATTTCATGAACATGGCAAAATTTTGTGAGTATGAGTATGGAAAATTTGTGATTACGGACAATTTTTGTGGATATGGAAGAAATTTATGGGCATGAAATTTTGGCTATGGAAGAATTTTGTTGGGTATGTGATGTTAGATCATGGAAAAAAATTTTGTGGTTATGATTTTGGACATGTGGTGTGCTGTCGCAGGCAACCAAAAATAAAACCTATACTCCTAAAAATACTTGTAGTGGTGTGAGTAAGGATCGTTCCGACAGAGAGTATTTA